>JAFBJU010001075.1:1337399-1780270 GCA_016785305.1 Colistium nudipinnis
ACGACATGCTTTATTATGACGTTTTCACTTTTTCACTTTATTTTCACGTCTACCCTATTTTTAAGCCCTGCTGATGCTCATGTGCGAGTTTCGGGTCTTTTGAATTTTTTGACTTTTTGGCTGACGTAAGGTGTTTTTTGTCAATTTATTTGATTTTTTGACGACATGCTATACTATGACGTTTTCACTTTTTTCACTTTATTTTCAGGTCTACCCTATTTTTAGGCCCTGCCGATGCTCCTGTGCTAGTTTTGAATTTTTTGACTTTTTGGCCGACGTAAGGCTATAGTAAGGCATTTTTTGTCAAATTTGTTGTAATTTTTTACGACATGCTTTATTATGACATTTTCACTTTTTTCACTTTATTTTCACGTCTACCCTATTTTTAGGCCCTGCCGATGCTCCTGTGCTAGTTTTGAGTGTTTTGAATTTTTTGACTTTTAGGCCGACATAAGGCTATAGTAAGGCATTTTTTGTCAAATTTGTTGTCATTTTTTACGACATGCTTTATTATGACATTTTCACTTTTTTCACTTTATTTTCACGTCTACCCTATTTTTAAGCCCTGCTGATGCTCATGTGCGAGTTTCGGGTCTTTTGAATTTTTTGACTTTTTGGCTGACGTAAGGTGTTTTTTGTCAATTTATTTGAATTTTTTACGACATGCTTTATTATGACGTTTTCACGTTTTTCACTTTATTTTCACATCTACCCTATTTTTAGGCCCTGCCGATGCTCCTGTGCTAGTTGTGAATTTTTTGACTTTTGGGCCGACATAAGGCTATAGTAAGGCGTCTGTTTTGTCAAATTTTGGACGACATCCTGTACTAAGACGTTTTGCACTCTTTTTCACATCCAGCATATTTCATTGCATTGACGACAGTGTTATTTATGTTTCAAGTGCGTTTGAAATGTTTGACTTTTTTGGAAGACATACTATACTATAATTCATTTAACTTATTTTCACCTCCTTAATACATTTGCGCATTTCTTGCATTGATATTTATCGTTGACTGTTCTGACATTTACGCGTTACTGTGATTTGAGATTATTTAAATACAACGTGCAATTTTTATTTATTTCACTCTCTCCTATATTATTTTTGCCATCGTAAACTGTTATTGTCCCTGGAAAGAAATGATACATAACATATTTTGTACAACAAGAATACTTTTAATACAGCATGTTACTGATCAACGGCATTAACAAACAATTTCTATTAACAGCTTGTCACCATTTCGAAGCTCGTGTCAGTTCCTCCCACTTTTTAATTGTTATTTTCCCAAGTCAAGTTTAATTCTAGGGCACTTCACATTTTTTTTCACATAATAGATAATAAAAATGAATAGTCTTGTTGAAAGGTGATCGATGGATGAGCAGCTGCCTGTTATTGGTTTGGTTGAGATAGAGAAAGAAGATGGGAGAGAGTAGCAGAAGGCTGGCAGTAATCTTAAAGCCTAATACAGGAGTAAGGACAAGGATGAGGTGAATTATCTCAGGGCAGGTTTGTTTCTCTCACCGAGTCATTCTCATCCTGAATCAAGTGCCTGCAGAAAGAGAGAGAAGAAGCCAAATTAGTAACAAGCATTAATGGTATATGAATGTATACAGATCACATTATAACTAGAGCATGGTTTGGCTGCATGTTTTAAGCTGGTGTTTCTCGTATTTGTTTGAGTTTATAATATACAGTTCATTTTTCACATTTGGTTTGCACTGAGCCAGAGATTTGTATTTGGACTTAGACTAATGCTCATGTTTACATGGCATTAGTCCAATATGATGCATTCCTTTGAAGATCGGGCAACTGTTTGGCAGGAGTGGAGGGGGGGCTGTCCCAGGGGAGCCCTACCCAGCTAGGGTATGCTGACACTGGGATGGCTCCCCGCTCTAGCCACTAATGAAATTGATCCAGGTGCTCTGGCTCATGCAGAAGTCGCACCTTTCACTCCTCAGGGACTGGACATAAACCAAACCAAACAGAAGCTAAATACCTGAGCAGCTCTACACAAAAGGAAGAGCTTTATGCTTGTTCAGTAAAAGAGCAATGGACCTTTTAGAGCACCATTCTTGCGGGCAGTAATCCCCATTTTCTTGAGAGGTCATTAGTATCAACATGTGAAGGGTGTGCATACACACAGCTGTATACAGTATGTGCTGTCGCAGAGCTGGCTCTCCTCTTACTGTCAGGTGTCCTTGAGGGTTGGAAGCACTTGACAGGGAGATTTAGTATCCAGCTCACTAGAAGCCAGACCAGCTATATCACGGCAGACCCCCCCCCCTTTTGTCTGAGCTCCCTCCCTCTCCTTCGTCTTTGTTTGAGCAGGAAGGAGGAGGTCCGACAGCTCTTCAGCACTGTCTGTCCATCAGTTCCCCAGCTGATTGCATTTGATCTGAATGGATTGTTTTTCATTTGGAGGTTATTGGCTCCCCGCTCGCTTTCCACCCTGTGGTGTGGAGGAATGGTGCTAAGGTTATAGGTGAGGGAAGCTGATTTAATGAAATGTAAACGACATAAAACAAAGAAACGTAATATTTTCACTGAAATGTGTATTAGGTTAGTTAGGCTTGATGTTAAAAAAAGTACTTATGATCAACAAGAAATATTAAAGATTACCCAAAGGCAATTATGTTACATGGACTTAAAAATATTAGTATTAGAAACACCTTAGATATATCACCGATCATTTAAGATTATTCATACAATGTGTACTTGAGTACCTGTACCTGTCTGTACGAGTCTGCAAGCATCCAGTTGGAGGACCACTACTCCAACATTGGGTGGGGGAATGGTGGCTTCACCTGCGTCAACACTGATGCTGTAGTTTCCCGCTCCTCCTCTGAGGCGTCAGAATCCTTTATAATGTGGGGAAAGAGAGGACAAAACCAAACTATGAAATCAGGAAACATATTTTCCAAAATTTCACCAACATTGCAATGTGTATAAAACCAACAACATGTGGTATTGCTGGATGATTCTTTAAAACTGTAGAGTCACCAAGCATTTAAATATCTTCACACACAATCAAAAGCAATACAACGCAACAGCTCTGACGTTTTTACTTTCCCCAGGCTTTTTAGTTTTCACTACATCTTTAATACTTTGCACCCCTCATGTATGTAAATAGGATAGAGTAAATATGAACCTTTCCAATAAATGACTGCCTTTCTGATAACGTCATTAAATACTGAAAATGGAAGATCTGTATTATTATATTGCAATAGACTGCACAGGTGTTACTGAACAATGCATGGTTTTACAGACTGATAGGGTAGGTAGACGCAAAACTTGCCTTAGTCGAGAATATTTGGGTCCTGAGCATGCAGTCTCTCCCCTCTTCAACTGTTTAATTTTGAAGAAAATAAATATAGAAATACCTGAGGACTGCATTTGCAAACATATTTCATTAGCAAGTTAAATAGATGACAACACAACTGTAGAGACAGACAGGTAGCCAACAACCAATTAATGGTCAAATGGGCATAAACCATGTCAAACAAAGTAACCCCCACATAATAGAATACATTAAGCAGGGAAGAGAAAGACCTTTATAAGCTTCTTCCATCTTTGTTTTAAAATCTGCTCATATCCAAAAACTGAACCTTTTACTTGCGTTCCACAGCACTAAATAATAATAAATTAACCTGAAAACACGGGTGATTGTGATTTTGCTGTATGTTAAGAATCAAACTTTCTGTTACTCAATCAAAATGAAAATACATCTGATCCCTGAACACAATTATGAATGAAAAACAGCTTGCTTTAAACTAGCACAGGTTTTGTGAGCAACAATCAAATCAATCAATTTAATACTCATTAGGGCACATTTAAAAATGTGTCTCTGGCTGTTTGCGTGTCTTTAGATATGTCCAGACAGACTAGTCAGTCAATTCCATTCTTAATAGCAAAAGCAGACGTACCTGTGCAATTGAAGCCTGAATATCTTTTCACTTACCCCCATGCAAGCTCAGCTATGCCAATTACGCCATACCAGTGGAGGAGGGACAGAGGCTATCGCAGCAAGGATCTGGAAATCCAACCTAACAGCACATTAAATTAGAAAGTGAAATGAAATACATGCAGTTATGGCTGTTTTTAGAATTAGAAACATTACAATTTGCGGTAATTAAGAAGCTAAGCCTGATCATACCTGATATGAGCAGTGTCTTGTCCTAGAGGATCATGACATTTCGATGAACAATTATATAGGACCTGAAATATAGGAACATTATGATTACGAGAGATACGAAAAACACTAAAATGTATAAAGGATGATTAAATATTGGTGCAAATTTACCAGTGTCATTTAGAGTGGTTAGATCTTTCATCAACATTTAATGGTCTTAATAAATGCATTAAGTTATCTTTGAAACTTACCACAGTTAGCTGGATGGATCCTGCCCATTGGGAATAGGAGATGAGTGCCTTTTACTGTTGCAGGTGACCATGCTTCCGGTCCACAAAGGTGAATCTTTCCTAGTGGTGATCTGTGTTTAATACAAAGAAAGATAGCTTGAATTACTATTAAGTATTCTAATTTGAAACAAATTGTGATATGAACAACCTCCTTTTTGAATAAAGATTTATTGACTTTATTAATATGGTGCAGGTACAATAAAATATCACAGTAAGGCAGTACAGTAAATACATTATTTTGAACAGAAAATCACAGGGTCACTACAAATGCCACACAGGTTTAGATTTTGTAATTTGCACAAATAAATGTAGGCATGTCAGCTCTGAGGCATTTATCTTCACAGCAACAACACAACATGTTGGCTGAATACAACACAGCTCACAGGCTCACTGCCCCCCATGATAAACTGGGGGTGAATATGCATAGGTGCACTATGTTTGTCAGCAGTGAGCACAGGCCTCATAACAAAATACTGAAAATAACACAGGAGTAAAACTAATGAAACTGCAGAGACTTAGGAACAAGTGTCGTCTTCAGCACAAACTAGGGCCCATAAATGTGTAAAATTGTTACTATTGCTGCACTAAGTAACATTCACAGATAACATTTACGTACTGACAATGGTTTCACAGTGGTACATGTCCACCTGGCCTTAAAAACCTACAAAACCAGGATAAAACACAGAACACATCTGATATCACTTTCCTTAAAAAACAAAAAAAAGATGGGCTTGACTACTTTTGAATTTTACAGAAGCTTTGGTTTTATTGCTGCCAGATAATGGATGTATCTCAAACTTAATTCACTTAACTTCAATATTTTGTATAGAAAACGAGAATTAACATGGACTTCATACGAAAAAAAAAATACATATTTTAAATAAAAACTCAACATTTTAAAATAATTTAAATGTGGACACATACCCCCCATGGATTGTTTGAGTGTACATAGTACAACATCACTTAAGACAGCAATGGAAAAAGGCAGGAAAACAAGTCAACCAGCAACTTGACTTCTTACCCCTCACCTTTCCATACTTCTATACCCATTTCACTCCCTTGCACAGTGGAGTGTGGAAACACCCAAGTTATACCTCCCCCCACTGACATAGCATATGACTCCAATGCCTTTGTCTACCTCCTCTGTGAACCCAACCCTTTCTTGTCTCTCCAGCTGTCTTGGCCTTGTCTGCCTAATTAACAACCACACCCTCCTCCTCGGCAAGCCAGAGACACTTTTCATAGCCGAGCTCTGTCTGATATTTCCTCATAAATCTAACAGGCTCTCAGGTCCTCCCTTGTAGCAAGCTATATCTCACCGATTGTGGCATTGATCGGAAGCTGACTGAGGACTCTGGAGGCAAACAAAGATATTAAAAACTGCAGATGCCTCTCTGGTGCATGATATAGACTAAGACATAGCAACGATGATATTCCTTCACATCTTTGAGGATTTTACAGGTTTTCACATTTTGCAGCACAAAAGAAAAGAATCACATACACCATTCACTTTTTACACACATTTTCTTGACACACAAAAAATAACAGGTAAAAGCTGTGACCTTCACATAGTCCAGCTTTAAACAATCCCAGCAGTGAAATAAAGGTGTTTGTGTTGGCATTGGCTGGACTATTGGTCAGGGTGCCAACATAACCACCCTTCAGGTTGGAGGCTGATTAGAAGATCAAAAGTCATCTATCACAGACACAGACCACGCTCTGCATTCTTTTTACATGGCTATGGTATGCGTGAGAGACCAAGCTGCCTACTGGCTTGTCTCGTAAATAATGGCTCAAGGACGAGGAGCATTGATTCTTCAACGGGGGAAGTCGAGCACATCAGAGCTCCAACTGCTGACCATCACACTACCCCCTTCCTCTTTCCAATCAAGTCTTGTAACTCTCTTGCCAGATTCAGGCTGTCTAGTGTTATATAGCAGTGTGTACAGATACAAGTGTATGTACACACACTGTAGCTGTGTTTGTGTATCACCTTGCAGGTGTGAGACAGCTGATTTGAATTGAAACCCTGTTTTTTTATGTTGAGGTTCATTTGCTCTTCCTTCCTGTGTTTATCCTTTAGATCTACCACCTCCCCCCATCCCTCCTCCAGCAGTGCTCAAGTCCCCAACACATCCCTCTAAGGCAACACTGGAGGGCCGGGGAGTGATTTCCCCTAAAGCAGGAGAGGGTCGAGACAAGAGAGGAGGAACAGGAGGCTATAGGCCCCGAGAGGGCTCGGACCCCAGAACCAGCTCATCTGAACGCAAAGACGCTCAGGAGAGACAAAAGACTGCTCATGGAGAGAAAGGGAATAGACACGAGGGTAGCATGGCTAACAAGGCACGCCAGCATGCAGGTACTACAACATATACAACACTACAATGTGACTGAATCATCAGTGCTATGTGCAATCTTTTTGATCAAGCAAGTTCTTCTACAATTCTCCCTCCTCTCTACCTAGGCTCAGAAGATATTCTGCCCTATAGCCGACCACAGTTTCCCACAGTCAACAGCCCCCGAGACCCAAGCTCATCCAGCTCCATGTCCTCTAGGGGTTCAGGAGGCCGGCGGAGAGGAGAAGGAGGCCGCAGGAACCCTGCAGACATGAGCCTCATCACCACTGGGGCCTTACAACAAGGAGACGAGGAGCTAGAGGTACAGACTTTTACCAAATACGCAGGCCATCTATCAGCACAACAGTCAACTGCATATAACCATATATGAATATAGCACAATATTGATATTTTAAAACAATCCTGCACTCTACAGATGTTTCGATATAGCATTATATTTGGGAATGATAAACACTAAGCAAAATGTGTATGTCCCTATTACTCAGGTGGTAGAAAGCTGAAGAACAGAAGACCAAGAGGAACTGCCCTGATTTTTCTCTGAGTGGAGCACCATGTTTTCTCTTACAATTTAAATAGCTCAGTATTTCACCATCATGTTGGCTGCCATCATACTGTACACCAGAAGTACTTCTTTACATCTGGAAAACAGACCAATGTTTTTTTTCTAACGATTCATTTTCTAAGTCCATTTGACAAAAAAAGGTACGACTGTCTGAAGATAAAAGAACGGTGCATTCAAAATAAAGTACACAGTAGTATATTTATGTTCAATTCCGATGCAATATGGAGAGAAATCCTACTCCAGACATTGACATGAATCAGCTTGCCTTGACAAGAACTTTGGAGAGCCCATACAGTCAGGTGTTACTGTAATAAAATAGCTGTAAGCAGAAGTGGACTGTAAATATAAGTGTATACATGATGTCCTCTTGTTTTACCCATTGTGGTACCTCAAATTTGTCTTCCTTTGTTTCATTTTGCAAATTCTAATTTTATTATGCCAGTAAATATAAATATTATTTTATCATTTCCATCCATGTTGTAAATTGCAATATTATTTAGCTGCCCCAAGAAAGTGCCACTTTGGGATTTATATATATATTTTTTTCTTTTTTTGTAATGCACTGTTATGTTTCGTGTTGTCGTCAATGTTTGTTATTTGTTTTACTTTGGTTTTAAAAGCACAATCACTAAACTTTATTTTAAACCATTCTATCTATTAACCTTTTTGTCTTACTGGAGGGAAACAGGTATGACAAAAGAGTCTAGTTATTCCTGGCAATGGTGATGATAATGATGTAGGTTAAGGTTGCTGTTTACGAAGGCTGTGCTTGAAAGGAGACTCCTTTCGTTTTGATTGTCTTCCTCTCCAGTTCTAATGCTAGCTCAAGTGAAAAACAGACAGTTAATGTGAGTCATAGCTGCAATGTAATTATCTTTTTGCATTGTCCATAAACTCAGCTATTGCACATTAATCGAAATGGTAATTTTGTCTTTTAATGCACTTAAATGATTTTCAAATGCAGGAAATAAGAGTCACTTTGGGAATCTGGAGAGGTTGTTATTGGACAAGAAGGGTCTCTTTTCTTGACAAGACAGGGGTGTTGGATCTCTGTTTTTAAGAAGGGGGGGCTGTTGTTTATTCATAGGACATCTGCAAACATTTGTTTCGTAAAGCAAAAAAGTAAAAAGAACTAAAAAAAGGATGAATAAAAAGTTGAAACAATGGTACTTTCGTCATTTGTTTGCAAAGTGATGGGTTTTTCCTAGACTTTTTCTACAAAACAAATTAGGTGTCAGCCTTCACAGACATGGTGCGACACACTTTGGAAGAAATTCCCTCTAACTACTACGGGAATATAATATGAAAGGACGTTTTTAAAAACCTGCAGAGTGCAGAAACCACTACTCAACGAGGGATTAAGGCAAATACACTTAACCATTGAGACCCTCAAATTAAAACACTCCTGATGATGCCATGACCCAGATGACCGAGAACCTTCTACAAAAAGCCCAACAATACACACAACAGGGGCCAGCACAAGGCTAACTCAAGAAATTAGCAACACACTGCCAAAGAGTGTGTCGTAAACTCCATTCCATTGTTGTCAAATCAAAGTTTAGCACAAATAAGGATAAGGATGTATTTTTTTGAAATAAAACAACACTCAATAACAATCAAGGTTAAAATCTTTAAATGGGCAAGAAAATTAACATTTCTCTTTCACATACACACACACATACACATTGACCAATCTGCCAAAGTCAACCTGGCCATCAGCAGCAACCTAAGTGTCCCGGGGTACTGTTAAAACATCCATGACGTTGTTACTGTCTTTACCATAGTTTTTGCCCATGATGTTCATGCAGTCACTCAAGTGCACACGATCAACACTCAAACAGGCCAGTTCGACCTCAGCAGACAAGCTCTATACTGGTATTACATTCGGAAACAGCATATGTAGAGCACAGTATATCGGCAACATGTGCATGTACTGTGGGGTTAGTTTGGTGAGAGTCAGAATAATTAAAGATTACTCTTTGAGATTACATTGTTTCAGCAAGGGTGTACAAGAAATCCCGAGCAGCTATTATGTTAATAATTGTTGTTAATGTATGTCCCTGAAAGAGTGATATATCAATTACCATCATTAAATGTCAGTAATCAATGATCTACTTATAAGTTTATATCACTTTGATGGTAATAAGGGCACAGAGCAAAAATTGATTTTGACACCAGAGGTGAATGACAAGGTGGAATAGCTTAGGTCAAGCTATGGTAACACAGCTGATACCTGAAACAACATAAATAAAAACTATAAAATGCTTCTGACTTATCCCCCACATTCTCAATAATGAAAAAATAAAAGAAATAACATTTTTAAGGTTTTTAGCTTTTTTTTTTGTACCCAACACCAACATGTAAGGAAATGGGGGTGGAAAATCATAAAAGTAATACATTAATTTTACTGACATTTATTATAGCTATAATTGAAAAGCATCATAATAAAGCTCAATGTCATTGCATCTATTGCATTTTAATGGGGTATCATCTGAGCCGGCCTCAACATAAAGGACACACTGTACTTCACCAGTACTGTCAAGGGGGGACCTCTCACTATCCTTGGCTCAGGGTCAAAACAGCTATTTTGTTCTGTACAGTAGATACTCAAATATATTACCTTATGCCAATTCCATTAGTCTTCTCTATTTCTCCCAAAATCAGTATCCCATGCCATTCAGTGTAGGCACTTGGAGCCGTAGAGAGAAGCTAAATCCATTGGTGATGGGATTATATTCAATTTGACAGGCCTAGATTGCTGCCAATTAGGCGGAAGGAGACTGCAATGAGGTTACATAAGGAAACGAATGCAGCACTCATCATATTTCTCATCACTCACAAGCTGGTGGGGTAGCTGTTGACGCGGCAAAACAAAATATCCATAAAATCGGAAGGTCGGACACTATGGCCACAGAGCAACTCTAGACGGCGACTTATCCTAATTGGACACCGAAATACATTTGTTCCACTTTATTACATCTAACCTGCCAACTGCTTGTCCTCGCAGAGGCAATAACCTGGCCTACGGGAGTCTTTAATGTCAACCACTGTCTGTCTGGCTTATTCAAACACCGGGGATGAAGAAGGGGAGATGGTTCCTCCCCTTAACACTCCCGCCCGAGCCTCAAATATCTGGAATGGAAGTCCTGTTTTAACAAGTTAATGAAGAGTGCTGCCCGACTCAACATGCTCGAGCCTCCTGAGACTGAATGCTCCGAGTCCTCTCCTGAAAGCCATCAGAGCGACAGAACACTTGTACCGGCACTAGATGCCTCAGCACAACTTAATGAGGGACATTTAAAGACAGTTAATGGGTTTTGATCACAATAGTTAAACATAAAAATACTGTTTTGTGCAGAAGCTAAACAATGAATTTGCATACATATGAAATAAGCATAATTACTCTTAACTATCTGTGCTGACATTTGAAGTTTACAGCAACAAATTACACCCATATCCATATAAAACTGCGGTCTCTTTAATTCCCACTCCCTTCCTCCACCCACCCCTCCTGCTTCGCTTTTTGAGCTCTCTCCCCCCTCCCCCCCAGGTGTTCTCCAATATCCACCCTTCTGAACAAGAACACATTTGGAACAGGGGAGAGCCTCCCCTTATGCCTTCATCCATCATTTTAATGAGCGGAGGTGTGTTCAGGCCCCACAATGAGATGCAGGTGATTAAGGATATTAAGCGGATACACTGGCTGCCAGGGTTATTCACCCCACAAAGGGATAAAAATGCAAGATGAGGCTGGATGGTCTTTAGTCTGGTATTTACAGTTACATTACCTGTGAGCTCGAGGGAAGGCTATGCTAGCATGTGTATGGCTGTAAAATTGATTAAAAATGTGCATGTACATTTGTATTACGTTGTATTTTGTTTCTATTTTGTTATGTGTAAGGGAAAATTCTGGAGCTACTGTACATATATGTAGTATATACACATTTACAGTATATAAAGCTCAGTAAATGATTGATAGAGTTGAAACAATTAAGATTATAACAATGAATTATTGAAGTGTATTTGTTTATTTATTAAGAGAGAAAACCCGAACTTTAAATTTCTTGCTTTACGTTAACACAAAATAAATAAATAAATAATTTTTATAATGTACAGTATGTTTAAAATCAAAAATAATTAATCTATGATAAAATGCACCCAAAAACAAATTTCCTATTTAGTCGCAGCAAACAAAAGCTGCATTTGCATCTTTTCATTCGGCTCTGACATTTATTATTTACATGGGTGATTTAATATGGTCTAGTGATAACGTACACTGATGCATTGAATCAAAATAGTTGTGAAACATATGGATGATGAATCGGTCATGCATTTGTTTTACTTAAAGAGCATTTTTGTTCTGATTTGTTGTTTTTTTTAATAATTTTTAAATAATTTTTCAGAATATTAGGCTTCACCTAATGTCAGCCAAACTGTAGATTAATTTACACAAATATACAGAGGGAAGGAGATTACAGAAAGCTGTTTATGGCTATACTTTAAAAATTAACTAATTCCCACAGGCCAACAACTTGCACTAAAGATGCTTTTTAATAAAAAAAAACTTCCATTAAAGCAATTTACAGGTTCTGACGGAAAAATACCATCTGCACAAATCAGGTTCACCTTTGTTGAATCCAAGTTTCAAGTGAAAGAATAAGTGTCATTTTTCTGATGGAAATAGATTTTTTTTTAAAAAGAAAAAAATATATACATTAATATGCCAATGTAAGTATGAAGCCTAATTACTCTGCACAGGGGTATGCTAAACAGGTACAAATCTGCAAAGCACACTTCTCCGAACTTCTCTTCTTCTTTCAGGCTCCTCTGTCGTTATGTCAACAATCAATTATTTAAACTGCTATTGCTCTGTCCCAGCAGCCAGAAAGTAATTTCTTTTGTGCTCATTCAGGCTGCATCTCATTTCTGATCGCCAAACTGCTTCATTAACCTCTTCCCAAAACTAGGAGGTAATTAAGTGAACAGCTGTGTACTGTCTGACAACTCATCATACTGCCGCCACCCTTTGCGAGAATACCAGCGAGGAACCCGTCACCACAGGTGCACAGTGTTTAGTCAGCTCACCAGCACTTCTCCACAGCCATTTACACTACAGCTGCAGGTCAAACGCCACCTCTTCAGGCAATCAATCAAATATCATTCACGTTTAATGATCTCACCAACCAACTCACCACAATTTCACATGAAAAAAAAAGTTTTTAATCAATTTTAAACACTTAAGCTTGTTGCAACACGTGGAAATTGAACTGAGATGAGTTATTCTTAAAGATAGCCATCAGTGGTGAGACTGCCAGATGTGATGAGAGAGGGAGTGGAAGCCAGCCAAATCCACGTTTTTTCTAATAAATGGGAAGTAATCTGGGTGATTTGTACATCCATTTGTCACTTAGCCAGTCATTCTAACCGTCTTTATTTAGTGCTGATGGGGTCCGCACAATTAACCCAGATGAATATAGCCTCCTCTCGCCGTCCCTTAGATCTCCCCTGCTTCAGCTTTTTTCTCTGTGCATCATAAGCTGCTCCCACCATCTAATGTTTAATATTATCAATGAGTCAGTCTTTATCAAAGCACTTATGATGATTATTGATACTGTTGTAGGCCCTTTAAAAAAAGAAAACATAAAAGATAAAAAGCACTTAATATGTGCATGGAGTTGAGAAATCACAGAGAAATCTGAACTTAAAAGTAACAAACACAAACTACTGTAAGACATGAAAAAGAGTCCCAGAAGAGCACATATTGATCATGGCATCAATCAAAAAAAGATAATATTTTCAATGCGTTTTATAAGTAGACCTACAAAATAGACAACAGAAAATATTATTGATGGCCAAAAGCTTATGATGTATATATATTATATTATTATATACAAATATTAGTTGCAAGCTAAAGACTTGCACGTGACTAGGCAAGACATGGTTTAGGTGGCAAACATATAAGGAATATGACTCATGACTTAATAAATGCTATACAAATAAAAATAAAGTTGGATTTACCCTATGTATATATAATATACAAATTTCAATTTCAATATAATCATATACATTTCTATACAATAGAACAAAACTAAATACTGAATACATATATAATAGTTAATGTTAAAAGTGTATCAAAGGAAGAAGAAAAAATAAGTATTTAAAATTAATTTAATAACAATATTAATAACATGGACATATAAGTGAATTGAGTACTTAATCTAAATGATACATATATCCAATATTACCATGAAATAATGTTGATTTGGAACATAAACCAATATTGCCTGAAAAAATTATAATTAATAATAATACATGAAACAAATAAATTAATTAATAATCTACAATAATAATTGTAGATGCTAAAGCACTAAATCAAATTATTGTCTTCGCTTACTATATAATCATAATGCCAGCGTCTTTTTGTACAAAACGTATTATTGCCCTCTCTGGTTTCAGGTGTTTTTCCAACACAGTAATAACAAACAAAAAAAAATGTACACTAATTAAAAGCTCTCCTTAGTCTAGTTGAATCTGCGGGCCATCGAGTTCCTTCTGAATTGAAAGAAAGTCATACTTATTAGTTGGTTTTCTGTCATATTCAAGCTGTTGGCGATACCGGCGACAGAATTGAAACGATCATTGACCCCATGGTACTCCTAACCTAGGCTAGAAATGCACAGTATAAACATTTAATCAAACCATTCAACTTGTGCGACATGTTCTCATAACGGCTTCACCAAACTCGCAAACACACCCAAGCACAGAAGCTACATGTAAATGGTGTCAGACAGAAGGCCCGGCAGTGCCTGTATTCAGCGAGGCCTGTCAAATGACCTGGGGAGTTGTGCTGATTTGAATGCCTGGTGCTTCTCAGGCATTGATAGAAGGAAGGTGAGGACAAGGGTGAGTGGGCTGCAGTGGTGCTACAGGGGAGGGAGGATCATAGCAGTGCAGTTTAAAGGCTGTGGGCACCTCTGGGTTCATCTTGCCTCGACTCTACCCTCTCTTTCTCACCTCTCTATCTATCCGCCGATTGATGACAGGCTGCTGACTGACTGAGCGGGGGGAGACGAGACATGGGTTCATCACGCGTTGTGTGGCCTTGGGGCTTTTTTCACCCCTCACCTCACATAAGATGGCTGATGCACCCGTGTTTCCATCCTATACTGTTGTTTTACGGCCTGACCATTTTTCTCTTTTATGATGGTGACCTACTTGAGAGCAACAGCTACACCCTTTCCCCTCCATTCATCTTTTTATCTGAGATCTTTATATCTAAGCGGGAACATTTAAAGCGGATAAAGGGGGCGATTGCTAAAGACAGGACAGCATCCTATGACTGGCTTCAGGTTGTATGTTATTTGACTGGAGTATATTTCTTGATTGTGTCCAGAGCTTGTTCTATCGATTATAATTTTTTTCTCCCCCTCAAAAAAAGACTAATGAGCCCAGCGTATTCCACTAGAAAGGTTAATGCAATATTGAAATGTCAGAAGATTAATGATATTGTTCTTTCTTCCTATGTTCCTGCAGGAGAGGGTGACAAATGTCTTGCCCTTTTCACTGTGTTCCTCCCTATTTGTGATCTTTTTCTTCTTCCCTCACATTCTCTTTGTCTATGTGTCTGTTTCTCTTTAACTCGCCATCTCCCATTTCTTTTCCTCCCTCCCTTTGTCTCTTCCTCGTTCTCCTCCACTGACCATGGTCTCCAGATGCCAAGGACTTATCCCCACTACTGGGCGAAAACGCTGGAGCAATACACAGTGACACAACACAAGAGATGGGCTGTACACTGTGTGTGGTTGTCAGTAAATGAATAGCATTGATCCGTCTTCATTAGCAAGCGACGAGAATTCAACGCAGGGCGTTTGTCTTCTGTCAAGAGTAAAAACTCCACCTTATGCACCAGACCATCAAACTGCACACTGTCCCTTTTCAGCTGAGCTGTGGAAAGTGAAACACCTCTGTCTTGCACAAGAGTTACAAACAGTCATTCTGCTGCAGATGTTAACCGGGCCTACATGTGTCTACAGTGAACATCTTGACTCCTCCCATGCTCCTGCTGCACCCTGGCATGGGGTCCAAGTTTTAATCAACTCCGCATAATTGGAGTGATTCCCTGTCTTGCTGCATATTCCAATCCATCTGTATAATCACGGTGAATTAAAGTCTTTGTCAGAAGGATTGGGGAGGGAGAAGCATCACAGGGACCCTCCCCTGAGAGCCTATCATCCGCCCCCACCCCTCCACACTAGCTCACACAATTACATACCATCTTGAGAAAAAAAAGAAATTACCTCTTTTGTCATCTAACTTTTCACTTGTGGGGGCTAGTATCAACCAATAATTAATGCAGCACAACAACCTGTGTGCAGAAGAGCCCCTATATCTATTTCAATATCCAAATTAACAAATGAACCACTTAGCCCCAACGTTGCGTAGTCCCAATGTTGATATTAAGTGATATTTTCTGTTTTGAGAGGAACAGCAGGAGATTGTGAGCTTCTCCCTTGCTATGGGGGCTTTTGGCCAGCCATGCCTCAGTGCAGTAATTGCATCGATGGGAGGAGAAGCAGTGGCTTGCAGGCGAGCATGGGTCATCATTACTCTGCGTGAATTTACCAGCCCCAAGGTAGGCCATTACTGCAGCGTGTCAATAGCTGATGCTGTTCTATGATAGAGGCCAAACGTTCGCCCTCCCAGGGTCATGTGATCACTTCCTGCCTCCAGGTTAAAGGTTCAAACAATTACAGGAATGACAATTTATCTTCTGTCTTTACTAGGTGATCCTCTGAAAGTGATGGAGGTCTTACACCAGTAGGGACCGGAACAGAGCCAGAGACACTAACATTGAGTCTTTCTGCTACTGTTCTTGGCATTTTTCCTTTGACATGCCAGTAGCATCCCAGTCATAGGCAGATCCCTGATCTCGCTCTCATTTCCTCATCTCATCCATCCTGCTGCAGACAGCTGCTATCTCTACTTCCATATATGGCAGGCAGAATATGGTCAAATCACTTCTACGATCCCACAGGGGGAACAGTCCTCCAATAACTTAACTGACCTCCATCCAGGAAGTGCTGCATTAACCATGAAGCTAGTTTGTCAAGTCATAAGGTTTCCATCATTTTATCAGACCTGCCAGATCCATTGAATAATGGCTATTCTACAGTGTGGCCCTTTCCTTTATTGTTCTGAATTCAACTTAGTGTTGGGCTCTGTTGTAGCTTATATTGTGTCGTCTACAGGGGATATTTTGTACAAGTAAAGTAACAGTTACTAAAAACAATAACATGGCACTTATAAATGTAATAATGATTGCATTTCTGAATTTAATACATGTTTAAAGTTGTTTGTACTGTATATTCACTCCAAATATCTTTGCTGCTTTGTTCTTTATTTGTGCATTATTGAATCTAACGTCTTTTTCTTAATTTATTATCCTGTGGCTAGTCTACTCTGAAACGGTCGTCTCCCAGTCTCATTCAACACTGACCATGGCCTTCTGCCCATTTCTATCTCACTACCTCCTCCCTTTTGACCTTTGCTCGATCCTTCCCCTCCTTTTCAACTCTCCATCATTGTCACTCCACCACCACCATCCCCCCAATTGGTGTTTTTTCCTCAACATTTCTGACAACCAATTTATACAGTGGCAGGGTGCATCTATCTCCTGGAAGGCTGACGAGTGTCTCTGTCTCTACCAGTCGTACCTGCAGCCCTAGGCTCAATGTGACTTCATCTGAATATTTATGTTTCATGACATTTTGTGATCTCAAATTACAAACCTGTCCTAAGCTTCAGATATTAGTTTTTTTACAAGCTTTATAAATCAGAATCAGAATAGACTTTAATGCCAAGTAATAGTAGAATTACAAGGAAATCTTTTTGGTGCGTTGGTGCAGTAAAAATAAAATAAAAAGTAAACATTAAACATAAAATAAAGTAAACATTAAACATTTAATAAGATATATAAGTAATAAGTGTATAACTGATGATTGTGGAAGGTTGAGTGAAGACAGAACTAAGAGAATGACAGCTAGATGAATCAATAAGAAGTAAGCATTAATATTAACTAACAGTAAGTACTAAGTGGTAAGTGTATAACAAATTGTTGTAATGGGCTAAGTGAACAGAACAAAAGAAATTATTTAGAAAACAGATGACAGTACAGGATAAAGTAAAGGATTGCAGATTTAACGTTATTGGTGCTTAAATGCTAAAAATGCCCTCATAGTTCAAGAGTCTATGTTTTTAGGTCTTGTTAATCACAGTGAATATTCCCAGTCACGGAAAAGAGCAAATTAACAATAAAATGAACTGGAAACACAAGCAATATGTTCCCAAAAGGGAGGAGACAATCTTTTGGCCTCAACAAGAAAATGATAGGGCCTTCAAATATAAGATTTAACAAGCCAATTTAAATCACTTTCTAAATTCCAGCATATCAATAGGATTTAATGTTTTTTTTTGCCGTTTCAACTCATACAAAAGTTAGGGGGATCAAATAAGAAATGTATAGACATATTTGTATAATTTCTGAAATATTTAGCGCAAATATTTAAATTCAGTAATTTAATCTATCCATCATCACTTATACTTATACTTTTGAGAGTCAAAGGGGGTCAATGTCAATGACAGATCAATTAACTTAAAGACATTAATAATTCATAATTGTGAGCCAAATGTTCTATGTTCTTCTCAGTACTTTCTACACAAACACTGCAGCAAGATCAGCCTAAAAACGTTGTGCTGATCACAATCATTTATCTGTGACCTAGTAAAAATACCATCAAACCCTACCAAGAAACCCTTTGCCACAGTTTCAACTTCTCTTGACTGGAACTGACCCTCAGACCACCTCAGTGTTAAGAACAATGCCCCCAATGGATGCGACTACAAGTTCACATGCATTAATCTTGTACTCAATAACACTGGTCCTAAGGTACAGCACTTTCGTCCCTGTCTTCCACAATATTCGGGTCCGCTGGGTTTGCAGGCATGAGATGTGTGCAGCCAGCATAAAGAACTGCAGTAAGCTTCTGCGAGAGCAATAAAAAGCAAAACAAGCTGTAAGTTAAGTGCAGCAGTCAGTTTACGCTGGGTTATTGTGCCTTTTCAAAAGTCTGCTCAGACTTTTTATTCAGCTTTTAGTCTATGAAGGTCTACACAGCTTTACAAAACACTAATATAGTATATATGTTAACCTAATTTATGTCCTTCTTGTGTATATCCTTCTCAGTTATGTAATGAACTAAGCTGGTATTACTGGTAAGATTAGTTTAACATCAACCCAATTACATTTTACATCCACGGTACAGCTTTATCTGATTACAAGATCAATAAAAACATCATAAACGAAAAATAAAATAGTGCACAAGTGGGTCCTCTATTTCTCCTGTCCTCCTACTGAGGACACATGGACAAAGTATAGTACACATATTTTCCCCGAAAGTGGACAAATCACTCGCTACTTTTTTTGCCACAAGTTGCATTTTTCCAATTTGTGCTTGTAATTAGGGTGTGCAGCAGCTAGACATCCAGCGGATAATCTGGCCTTTCTGTATTAGACGGGAGGTGGACCGTGAAAGTAATTGGTGAGCCGAGCACAAACGTGATGCGATTTTTATTCCTCTGAGGCAATATTTGCAAAGTGATTAGAACAATGCTGCTGCTGCTGCACATTTTAAAGAAGCTTTATTATATATGGGTATTGTTTATGATCAATGTTACCAGGTCCAGTTGTCAACCTGAAGGTGAGAGTTAGCACATGAAGCTTGATGTCAGCTGGTAGAACAGTAAAACCTAAAGTTTACAGCTGTGGCTCTGGACGCCTTAAACAGCGAATACATTATTAATGAAAACAAAATCCCAATGGTTTTCACCATTCAACTGTTGCAAAACTATTCCAATTAGGAGTCCTATAATATGCCTCAGAAATAAACTGCTAAGAAAAAACTCACACACGGATGTTATATCTTCTCCTGTTGGGACAACTATGGCACAATTTATCAAAAGTTGTGTGAGACACAAACAAATAATATGTTTAGAAAGAAATGTATTAGCAAGTAACACCACTTGCTAATGAGATCTTGAGCTTGAGCGGGTAGCCACTGGGGGTTCAGTAAGCCTGCCAGAATCATACTGGTGTGACACTGGCATCAAAAGCACAGCAATCGGATATATCTGCAGTCTGTGGATGATTCCAGCTGATAAATTGTGTTTTATCACGGCAGATTCCGGGCCAATACGCCCGGCTGAATACTGAACAGAACTATTGTGTGGCTGGGGAGGTAGGACAGGTGGGTAGAAGGACAAGGAAGTGCAGTGGGACGGATGTCATTAAACATGTATTGTATCATGCACAGGTGGTTGTGAGCTTCTTCACAAATATATAGGAGCACACTGCAGGTTCAAAGTGGGTCAAATCAAATCAGTTGCCAAAGCCGCTTATCATTACCTGTAAATTATTACTATTTATATGATCAATCATTTACTTCTGTCTGAGCAATCAAAAAGACAAATGTACAATTAGAATTGTACTGGAACAATCAGATTATAAACTGAGAATTATCCCTTTTAATGTAGTGGTTATTTATTGCAGGACTTTACTATTAAACTGTATTCTTTTTAGCTCAGTAGACAGACATGTGCAATTCAGCGTAGAGCACTTTCAATAATATCTGTCATCCATGCAGATGTTTCAGTTGGATTCTAGTTGAAACTGTTTATGTTATCAACAATTGGAGGAGCTCACCTCTGTGTTTGCCACCTTTAGCTGATTTAAATGGTGGGTTCCTTTCCAGCTTGCACTGTGTGCCAGTGGCAGTAAATCCCCCATTGATTACCTGCTACAGTCTGTTTCATGCTGAACATGAAGGAACATGTCAACACCCCAAGATACTACTCTGCACACACATGAAAGCCTGGCCGTCCACACACAGGAAAACCCCTGACAGCATAAATTACTAGGTTGAAAAAGGTTAAGGCATGTGCATGTATCAAGCCTTGTCTGCTGTCAGAGACGGGAGACAGTGAAACAAAGGAATGCACAGCAGCTGAGCGAAGAGAGAGAAGGAGTGCAATGTGTAATGTAAAAGGAACAGACGAACGGGGCATTTCGATCTGGGGGGGGGCAAGAACCTGGGCAAAAAAAGGCAGAAAAATCCTCCAGTCTTCCAGGGGACTGTCAGCTCCTATAAGAGTAAAACTGAAAAAATCTAAATGTTGGAAAAATAAATAGCCCCCAGTTTTGTATGACGGAAAGTCATACAAAAGTGCGCTTATGATGTGGTTCATGGGAAAGGAGTTGTAGAACTATTCAATGAGGGACATGTATGGGTGCTCTGCCATTGTTGGGCACAGATGGGGGGGGGGATCACAATAGGAGCACCTGGTGTTCAGAAAAAGAGCTGGTACACCACAACCAGGACAGCTCAGCTAACAAAGAGGGGGGAAATAGCAACATCTTTCTGCACATCTAACCCTGTTCCACCTCGCATCCACCCATCTCAGCTTTTCCTCCCTTTCTCTGCCAGTTTTAACGTGCCTCCATCTCCTCATGTTAATTTGCTGCTTCAGTGACACGCATCATTGGGGGAGTCATTTCTAATAACCCCGTCAGCCCCCATACGAGTGCCTTTGAGTCACGCACTGAGATGTCATTCAAATTATTAAGCATAATGGTGACAATGATGCATTTCTAAAGCCCTGCTTCCTTCCTGACACGACTGCAGTTAGCTCAACACATCCAAATCAATCCCCCTACACCCCCACCCCCTCCTTCATAGACAAAACCCATGTCCCCATCTCATCTCTTTAAGAAAGAGCACGTACTGAGCTGCTGGGATGAATCATTTCATTTCCCTGAGCATTTTGCCACAGGAAAAATCTTTTTATTTCTGCAGCATCTCAGCATGTCACAGCTTCCTCAGTGTGACCGCCCCCATCACGTGTCATGATGCAGGGCTTCACATCTGAAAGGCTTTCAAGGCAAGAGGGCTAGGTAACTTTTTTTAACTGCCTGACCAGAGTCAAAGTAGCAGTAATTATTCATTCATGCAGGGCCGTCAGGGATGATGTGCCAATGACATTTTCGCTCAGCTGCTTTGTTGATGCAGATCCAAGGCACAGAGGATTGTCAGAGCCTAACATCTGCTATTTTCTCCATTAGACTCAGCTTGATACAACTCATCTCACCAGCTAGGAAAATCACTGCAACAACCCACAGGGATGCTCCTCTCATTTATAGACCTATGGGTATACGCAACACTTGCACAGCAGATGGCAAAAACATACCAGTAAGATTTACTATAATAATCATCCTTTTATGTTGGAGCAAAACAAGCTGAGGTGTAAAATGATGCTACTGTTGCACTGCTCCACCATGTTCTACCCTGAAAATAGACGAAACTCAATGTGTCTTCGTCCACGTTTCTTTTTCGAATTTGATGAACAGGCCTCTTGGGTGATGCCATACAGTGTTCTGGATTAAGAAAGCAGAAAGCAGATGCCTTGCTAATGAAGACAATTTAACCAGCAGCCGCACCATCTGCTATTGGCCCTGACCGAGGGGAATGAGGGGAAAAAGAGTAGAAAAGTCCGTTTGAGAAAGTAGCGGAGTGAATGTGCGTCTTAAGCCATATCTACAACACCAGCATCCTGCAGAGCCACAACCACTTGGATGGGTCAAATCACACGTCTTGCAATCTATATAGGATATGGTTCTTATTAAGAAAAGTCTATGAACCCAAAACTAATTCGATATTATTATTATTATTATTATTATTATTATTATTATTATTATTATATGACCATCCTTCTCCTGTGTCCCTTACCCAAGTGGAAGTGATTACCTGATTTTGCCTTAATGAGTGGTGACATTCATGCTTGGAGGCCAAATGAATGTCCTCCTTGCTGGATAGATTACATCATGGGAACACGCAGCATGTGAATAAAGGAAATCAATATAAGTACGGAAAAACTAAAGCTTCCCTGTCATCCAGTATATCACAATTTGAAATGCTACAGCAGAGGCTTGTAAAAGGTAAAACAACTTTTAATAATGATGCAGTGAGTGAGGTGAGATACATGGAATGGATATTTCTAACTATTAATTAATGCATGCAATAAAAATTGAAAGCTGTGATTTAACTAAATGAGGAGGGGATTTTATTATAAAGTTTCGTTTTTTATTAAAAAAAATGTAGTTATGTTTTGAAAACCACAGTTCCACAGGACTGTTAACCTTAAAATCCTTGGCAAAGATTTCAATCTGCCAAGTTCTGCCCATCCCGTGTTTAAATGCCACTGTATGAAAAACATGAGCAAGCTTCCATAAAAGTTAGGTATGAAAGAAAATCTGTGCGTGCATCTGTGTATGTGAAAGGCAGCAAAGGATAGTTTTACATATTTCCACCCCACTCTATAAAAGCAGAGACAAAATCAGGCCTTGGCAAACATGCCTATTTTTTTGTTCAGTGTGGGTTTACAAATTCCTCTTTCAATGGAAAAGGTTGAGTATGAAGGACATATGTTGTTTGGACTCAGAGTTTGGACTCAGAGTGAGAGAAAATATTTCAGTACTCTTTGAATAGACATAATAGGACATGCGCAGTATAGTCATTTGTTATATAAAATGTGATTCTTTGTGTAGAGCCCTAAAGAAACCTCACCAAAAATGAACTTCATAATAATGAAATAATATAAAATCTAATGTAACAGTACTGTCACACAGGTACATGACAAGCATTAGTTAGGGGAAGGATTTCTGTTTCTATTTACATTAAATTGCACTCCATAATCCAGTCTCAGATGCTGTTGGGCCTAGCCTTTAATTAACGAGAGTCGAACAAGGTTTTGGGGTGTGGGGTGTCTCCCACTGTGTTCGTTAACACACATCATTAATCAAGAGGGGCTTTCCATTAAGAAGGTCACTCAGGATCATGCTAAACAATTAGGCCTTGATTAAGAGATTGTTCATCAAGCCATCCCACACACAGCCAATGGCGTAATAAAAGCCCACAGGAACAAGTTGCTCTGCACCTAATGCTTCGTACTCAACTACACTGGAGCACTCTGTAAGTACCGTATATCACTGGTGTACCTCTATGAAAACATCTATGGGCAACACACACTCAAAAGTAAAATCACACATGCTTTTACCTTCACTGGATGTCATTAAAATACATGGAAATCAATTACTGTTTTTTTCTGCCTAAGCATTTTCATTATTTTTGAATACAATCCCTCAACTTTCATGAACACCTCTTCTCTCCCTGAATAAACCCCTTTGAAAAGGCAGCAAGGTGAAATGTAAGGCCTTCTCCCACTCAACACCTGAACACTGCCTAACCACAAATCTCAAGGAGAGCAGATAAGTGGAGAGAAATAAAGTTGTGGGCATGCAAGGATGTTGATAAATGTGAAGATAATACAGTGGGACAAAATGAGCCAGAAGAGCAGTTTGAAAAGATAACCTTCAGATTACCATAATGAAGAACAATACGGACATTTGTATATCTTTCAGGGGGAGGCAGAAAAAAAAATTATTACAAAAATATACACAAAATAGATGTTATTTTTTTTATTTTGTAACCAGTAAGTTATAATGTTCAAACATACTGCCCCTGCAGTACAGGCAGACAGTTATATGCTTGGGTATAATAATTATGTCTACCTGTCACAAAAAACAGCAAGTTGATTCATCTGTCTGAATTATCTGTACCGGTACTGCAGGGGCAATATATTTGAACACATGAAAAGCCACCGTTTTAAAGAACATACCGTATGCTAAACACAGACAAGCTGCACAGAGCTTCTAGTCCCAAGCTGATCGTAAGCAGCAGGGATATGATGTGACAGAAACAGGAAAGTTGTAATGCTGTGTTCTCCTAGAAAGCACAATGTGTCCTCTATTTAAGTGACAGAAAATGAATTAGCTATATTTCATTAATCATGTTTAATAATTTCTTAGAGCAGAAATGTATTTGCTGTTATTTTCTGATTTTGCGGCACCTCTTAGTTTTTTATGCCAGGTTAATTCATCTTAGGCTCTGGGAAATTGCAATGGGATTTTACATAATTTACTGACTTTTAACAGGTTAAAACTATTACTCAGCAATTATAATATGCTTTAGTTAAAGCGATGTGCAGTGCAGGCTAAATGAAGAAGTACATGAAACAAGCCAGGTTGTTTTGTGACTCAAAGCTCAGTACATGCAAAGTGTCTTCAGTCATTGTCTTCTGTCATCAACCATTGTGTGGTGTTGCGTTCTGTGGGACCCGCGTTCGATCTTTGCTAAAAGAAGAAAATATGCTATGTATTGTCTGTGAAGGTACTCAGTCATCCAGGTCATGGTAATATCAAGTGCGATTCAAAGTAGGCAACGGGACTGGTTGAAAATTTCTTGAAGACGTTTCACCTCTCATCCAAGACGCTTCTTCAGTTCTAACTAGCTGCTGGAAAAGTTCAGGTATTTATCCTCTATGAGGACCATTGTGTTAAACTTACAGGTCGTTGGCCATCTGGCCCAGATTCAGGTTATGGGTTTCGCCTGAGTCTAGGTGTAAATGAGACTCGTTAGTTTCCCCTGGGATTTTCTTTGAGTTGTTGTTGTTGCTCTTGTTTACCTCCTGGGGAGGGAGTGAAGGACAGAATTGTAAGTGGCTGAAAGATGGTGTCTTAAGTGATGGTTTCTCCTTTCTTGCAAAGCTGGCTTCTTTCACTCCTCTTTCAAACCATCCGTCTTCTCTGGCCAGACTGGTCGACTGTCCTTCAGATGTAGATGAACGGCTGAGTCCTGGCCAGAGGAGGCTGCCCTCCAGTGTTTTGACATGCGTTTGTATAATGGTTGTTTTGTTTCTCCTATGGGTGGGAGCAACTCCTGGACATGGAGGAGGTGGAAAGCAGAGCCCTGTCGTTGTTAATAGGAGTTGCTCCCACCCACTGGTTCTGGTATGTGGACGACACCTGGGTCAAAATCAAGACCCAGGAAGTTGAAGCTTTCTTAATGCACATCAACACTGTGGACAACAACATCTAGTTCACTCGTGAAGATGTGAGCAGAAACAGCTTGGCCTTTTTGGACTTGAACCTTGAACACAAACTGGGAGTCATCAGGATCTTTAAATCACAGAGCCACAACAATACCAACACACACTAAAGGTAAACAGAAGGAACAGAACCATGCCAAGGCAGCCCTCAAAACCTGTGGCTACCCAATCTGGGCTTTTGTAAAAACTACCAGGCAAAAGAGAACCAACAGAGAAGAAAACAGCAGTGAACGAAAAACACGGTTATTCCGTATATATTGCCGGAGTCTCCAAAGAAGTCCGTAGAATCTTCAACAAACATGAAGCTGGTCCACCCAAAGGATAAGCTTCCCAGACACAAACAGAGCAATGTCGTTTATGCAGTCCACTGAAGACTGTACTGATTTATACTTAGGATTGTTATAATTGGCTTTGTTCTGAGACATCATGTATACTTATTCTGCATTTTTCCACTGAACCTCAGCTCATATGACGCACTCTATATCCTTGAATGGTCTAAAAACGGTAAGATAGAATAACACGTCAAAGTGGCTTGTACTACAGGGACAGATGAAACTTCTCTATCTTGTCAATATATGTCTATAGTCAAAACAACACACACATACATACATTCCAAGATTCCTGTCAACGCCATTGGTAACTGGCCAATTACATTTGGTCGCATGTAAGCCCAACCGCTGTACGGGGCAGGCCCAGTCCAAGAAGATAAATGTGAACCATTCCCGGAAATCAGGGCACACTCTTTGCCCAGCGCTGCTTTACGTTCCATGTGACCATAATAAACCATGCAGTTGTGAGCTGAAGATTTCTCCAGATTTTTCTGGTTTGTTCTTGGGCTTCCAACAAAAGATTTGGGCATATTCTAACAGGAGAAACAAAGGAACAATTCCACAAACACATGAACAACCTCCTCTGGCCAGGACTCATGGGGGTTCATCTACATCTGAAGGACAGTGGACACTCATTTCAGGATGAAAACAGATGGTTTGAAAGCGGAGTGAAAGAAGCCATCTTTGCAAGAACAAAAGAAACCATCACTTAATAGAGGTGGAGGCTTAAGACACCATCTTTCAGCCACTTACAATGCTGTCTTTCACTCTCTCCCAAGGAAGGTAAACAAGAACAACAGCTCAAAGAAAATCTCAGGTGAAACTATCGACCGTCATTTACACCAAGACTCAGGCGAAAGTATTTTGCAATAATAATTATTGCTTTTTAAATTAAAGAACAAACTTATGCAGTAGGTCCACCAGACACTGGAACATTTGCTGAGCATCAAAAACATCAACACCAGTCAATGGAATGTGGAGCTATGATTGAATATATATAAAGAAATAAAGGATGAGTCAGGAAGGGAGGGAGGGGGACGAAATGCTAATTATTGTGGCCTACCCCGAGCAGCTGGTTTAGCTGCTTGACATGTGTGATGAATGGTGTTGCATTGGTACCATTGCCCTCTCACCTCCACTCTTTGTCACCAGCACAGAGGCAAATAGAAGGAGAAAAGCAGGAACGAAAAGCAAATGTAACTACTATACTACTACTACTACTACATTAGATGTAACTGCCATAATGCAAGCCCCCAGCCCCTAACACAAACCTTAAACATCACCAATACACTCTACCCATAACTCCGACCCAAACTTAATTGTATCGCGAAACCAAGTCTTAAAATCCAGAAAGCCTTTTGAAGTTGTCAAGAAATGTCCTAACTAGAGTTTTACCTAGCTTGTATGTATGACATTGTGATAAAACTGAAATTTGATGCAGGATACAGGGTGGCTTTAAAGCCTCCGCACACCGACGCAGGTGTTTATGATTACTCCGGTTGATGGGTCAAACTATAGTGGAAATGTGTTTTGTCATTAACTCTAAGCATAAATCAGAATGATAACAGGTCGAAAAGGGACCCCGCCCAAACAGGTGCTATAAAATTAACATGAGGAATGGACCTGTCAGTCAAACAATTTGTGCACACCCACGTAGTAAGACAAGGTGTGATCAGAAAACATGTGTTGATGTGCAGAGGTTTTAAGCCCTAGACAATAACATGAAACATGTTATGATAACACATGACTTTGCTTGTTGCAATGGAATTACTTCCTGACAACTGAACTATGATCCGTTGCCAACAAGACGTCCAAACATTAAACACGGACACAAAACATTTTAACGTTTATATCCTGAATCCTAAGAAATCCTTGAAACTAGAAATGTAAAGTTGTTAAAATACTAAATACTTTAAATGTGACATTAAATTATTATCCTTTAAGACCACATGCCACACTTTTTTCAAACCAGATTTTGTCTACACAAGCACTAAAAGATGCGTACACACATGTACACACAAACACGCTCCCTTCCCCGAGTGCAAACACCCTAGTACAGACATCAAAGCACACACATCCAAATGCACCATCACTCACACCCTGATAACTCTTATCTTACTGCAGTACGTATTTGCTGAGCAAAGCTTATTTCCATTTGCACAGCTAACCAGTTTTTGCTCACTACACAGACCTCCACAAGTGTCTGATGCAACTATTGCACAGCCATATGAAAGCCCACAATGTTGGGAGCGTGTAGACACACATGTACGTCACTGCAAACTGCATGTTAGCTATACTAAGGGAAGAAAGGGGAAAAAGAGGAAGAGGAAGAAGAATGCACACACTAGTAAACGGGTGGACATGGCAGAAAAATTGTAAAGTTTAGAAGAAATTATACAGGATTTAAAAATAACAGCGTCACAAACATCTGCCTGCATCACATGGGCTCCTGCACATTTATGCTTATGCTTCTAACATGGATTCAATGTGTATATATTGTTATGATAGTGCCTTCATCAAGAAAAAAAAATACCTACTTTTCAGCTGAGCTTCTCAGCTGGTTCGCAACAGTTCAATTGAGCATCAATTAATTAGTCATGTCATGCATTACTGCCCAAATAAATGTGTCTAACTGATTTTAAAGGCATGACTAACCTTTAAACTCTCAGTCAGTCACGATGGAGATAAATGGTACATAATCTTGTCACAAGATAAAAAAAGATCCAATCAAATCTCAGAGAGGAATAAATGTGCACAACAAAAATGTACATTACTGCTTATGTTCACAAAATAACATGGGAAAAACAACATGGAAAGTCCATTCACAGATTTCCATTGATTTTTAAATAACACACAAATAAAAGAGTTGATTCATATACAAGCATCATTCCACTGCATACGTCCACTATGTATAAGAACAGTCCCCGTTGGCAAAGAGTCTTGGACAAACACTATGCAGTAACAGAACCATAGTTACACACAACTGTTTTCTCCAGCATACATATTCCATCCTGGAAACACCACACTGCAATTATGTGCGACAATCAAAACACATTAGATCAACTTCCAGTTACAGAGGCACTCTAACATTTACATCACTTCAACCACTGAACGTGTCTGCTACACAAAAAAATGAAAAGGCAGAAAACACAGTTCAAACAACAGATTTAAAAAAAGGATGGGAAAATAATAACATTGTTTTTTTCAACTGGAAATGTCTACCTTTCTACGACCAGATACATAATAACAAACCTCTTAACAACAGATGCAATTCCAGCTAGTAACCTGGCACTGAAGTGAAAAACAACATTCCCCCAACAACAACAACAACACATTGCAACAGAACATGAAAGGGAAACACAGGTGACCAACACAGGCTGCTCATCCCCAGTTCAGAGATGCAAATACTGTAAACATCCATTATATTAGGTGCCGGCCATTTCCATAGGCAACAGTTTTCCCCTATTGGTGTGTAAACCTAGAGTTCTACATTTACATGATCGAGCACCTGTATCTATTACCATGCTTCAAGTGAAACAACAGCAAAAACAGACCAACAAAACAATAACAAGACAGTGGCCGCTCTCATTAACACATATGCAGTAACAGCGTGAAGGCTCTTACCGTAACACAGGTGTTTCAAGTCAACCGCATCCGCCATGATTACGCCGAACCATTCCTTTACAGTGAACGGGTTTCCTCTCAACGTGTCTTCACTCACTGCCGGACACCGTATCCTCACATTGGTCTTCTGCTTCTTCTTCTTTTTATGGATAACATTGGTATTCTTAACGTTAAACCAATAGTTGTATTGCGTTACACTAACTGGCGCATTGCCGCGAAATTCTTCTCCACGCGCGCGCACACACAACACCGGAACTGCGTCATCCGCCATAGGCACAAACAGGTGCATATTATTTACAGCCTGGCCTCAGTGATGGAACAGTCCACTCATCGGTTGAGGGCGGGGGAGGCACAGATCGATAATCGAAAATCATTACCTTCAGAGAAAGTCGGTAATGATTGCTGCAAGATGTGAATTACAAATCGAATTCTGATTATAAATATACACAAAATAGTGTTGAATAATAATGATATAATTAGGGGTAAATGTCTTCAGCTGCCTTGGTGCCATATGGGAGCCTACCTTACCAAATGGTAAGGGTCTGAACCTGGGCGCTTTGAAAATGGTCCGGTCCAAAAAAAATATATACTATCCATACAGTCTATGATACTATGATGGTCCCTGTGTATATTTTGAGCATAACGATCATAATTGTAAATGAAGAGATGCACGACGTGGTGTAGTAAAAATAGTGTAATATTATACTATTTTACAATTTTCATTATATTAACTTTCTCATTTCTAAACACTCAACTTCTGTTTTTTAGCTCACTGTGCAGATTCACTCAAAGAAAGGTGCAGATACATTTCACTACTAGCCTGGAAATTAAGTAATCACAGTGGACCCAGGTGTGCTCATTTTCTGAGCAAATATTGCTCATTTGTGGTCAACACAGGGGGTGTAAACTGTACATGGGGTCATTCCTCATACATATAGAACAGGGAAAGATGGATCCCATAAAGATTAAGGAATGCATTTGGCTGATATGATGCGATAAATAACAAGCTTTTTCATGCTCATTTACAGGTGTACATGATGCAAATAAGTATCTGCTCCTTGTTTGAAACATAATTTTTTGCAGTTTCTAGTTTCTTTCAGATTTTTTTTTTTATTCTGAGGTTGGTCTAAGGGAGCTTGAAAGCAAACTGCCAGTCTTAGTGATTTTGCAGATTTGGATTTGTGTTTGAAGCTGCTCCTCATGAAGGATCAAGGTAGGGATTGGTATGGCATCAAAAGCGCAGCTGAGTCAGGAGCTCTTTCCCGAAAACACACAGTCGGCTACACATATTTAGTGCACATGCACACGCACACACACTGCAAAAATAACTATTACACAGCTATTGTTGCTGAGTCAAATACTGAGGACATCAAAAAGGGGGTTGTATGGGAATAAATAGAAAAGCTTGCCGATTTCTGCGTTGAAGCTGTAAATAAAATGAAATACAACTTAGTGTTTTCCCTATTATCTAATATTTTACATTCACTTCCCCTGCAGTGCAGCACTTTTATCATATGCAAATAATTTAAATCATTTTCATTTTTCAAAAATATTTTATTTGATATTGAACCAGGTACAAGGAAATAAAAGATCATGGATTTATTTTTACAGGACATGGGAATGAGACTGTAAAAGTCTATTTATCTTGATCCACTCTCTTCTTGGACAAGGACATGCAAGTGAATAAAGAAGGTGGTTTACAGAAAAAAAGGCAGAATGTACTGTACTGTAGAAATGGCATTGGGTTGAGGTGTCACTTCACCCCATTCTGTACAGAAAGACTTCACCCAACAACGTTATCTTTTTGTGATTTTTAATCTTATTTTATAGCAAAAAGGCAACAGACAGATAGGCTACAAGAACCAACAATATTGAGAAAATGAACAAAAGAGAGGGAAAGTTAAAGTACTTTCATCTTTCCAAAAAGACGTTTTCTCAATTGTCTTGACAAGCAATTGTGAGCATTTATTTGCTCATGTGTTCAGAAAGGTTTTTAGTTTATTTAGTTTTGACATGGGAGGAGCATTGTGGTGAACATGCAGGACGAAGAGTGACTCAGATGACTACTTCACCATGGTTTGAGCACAGTTTGCCTTTCGTCTCCTTATGGCCTTGCTGCTCGGCTCTGACAGCAAACTTTACAGGGAACAGAAAACACATTTTATATCTCACAAATCTTTATGCATATTTCACAATATACTTTTATTATCATTTTAATAAATACAAAAGGACACCGTGATTTAAAAGAAAACAATGAGTATTAAAGTAGACACTAAAACGCATTAGACATTAGAAATATCAATCTTAATTTGGTATGTTCTTTAACTGACATCTTGTCTTTCTGTGGATGAACCAGCACATTATACTCAGAATCAAAATCCACAGCAGAAAAGAAAAGGGACGATGAAAGAATCTGGATATTTTTGTCAATTAAAATGGAATGGCATACTCAAGTGGAGATGTATATGGGTATATACAAATATATACACATACATAAACACCACCAGAATGTAAAATAACCTGAGATACTCTTTGCACCTCATTTCCAGAACACTGGCCACTGGGTGATATAAAATGACGCTGGCATGACAACAACAGTACAACAGCATTTGACGGCCTTTAGTTTCCACCCCCTTTTTATCAACATTAGCAGTACAAAAAAAGACAAAAAACAAACAGTCATTGAACCACGAGAATCCTGAACATTAATATTAAAAACGTTGTAATCAGCAATTTGGAGTCCATAAAAGGCATACAAAGAAATAAGCTTTTCATTAATAAACGACAACCAATAAAAACATTGTCTGGAAAGTCAAAAGCAGCAGATGATTAAGAGTGTGTTTTGTGGTGGTCAGTCAGATATGAAGTGTTCTGCTCCACACTGTGGCTGTGGACATGAAGGCGTGGGACCTGCTAATTATCATACAAGGCTTTTCTCCGCTACCACTCGCCTGTTTGGGATCAAACACTGAATCAAAGCTACTTGGTGAATCTTACACACACCGTTTCTTCTCAAAGTTATTGGCAAAAGGCTTTGCTGATCCTAGGGTATCAGTAACTCAGGCACCACCCTAATATAACAGCTTAGCTTAGCTGGACTGAACAGGTCAATGTGTTGTTTCCTTTGATGGCCCTGTACAGTATAACGTACCAAACATAAAACGGTAAGTGCTCTAGAAAGCAAACAATATTAAAAATGGATGGGGATAAAAGACAAAACAAACAAACGCGTAAAACATGTAAACAAAGGATATTGCTCCTCTGACATTGTAGGTATAGGATTGGAAGTATAACTGCTACTGATAACAATAAATACTCCTTTCGCCTCTGATGTCTGCGTACCTATTAAGGCATTAGAAAAATCATTAATCTGTCCGTAAGTGCTATGAGTGAACTGCAGCATGTGGACAGATTTCACCGACCCCTCCCTCTGTTTGACTGTTTTACGGTTATTGTGCTGTTATGCTGAACGAGGAGCGTAAACTTAGTGTGGCTAAGATTATTCAGGCAGTAAATCACAAAAGAAAAATAAAATTGAAATGCTTGGAGACCCTTGTATAAAAACAAGACAACGCTTGGGGCTGCCCACAACTCACACACACACACACACTTATTATGTGTAATCGCTTACAGCTTGAGTGCTAACCACAACACCGCCGTGCCGCCCCTGCCCACAACAATTGAGAATGGATGTTTATCTGATCACAAACATATTTTTTTAGAGCAGCTAATGAGGAAATAAAACGTTCAAACTTGGTCACCTACATTGATACAGTACCCTCTGCATATACTTCTGACAGCCTCATAGCTGTTCCTTAAACCACCAGGAACCTTGTGTGTCTGCCACCCAATTAAGTCTCAACAATGCAAATGGGCACCTTATTTGTTGCTGTCTGTCAGCAAAGCCTTACTCTTTAATATCTCTCTGTACATTACTATATAATTTTCTTCTCTTTACAGTACAGAAACTCCTCTTCACGTAATCTCTCAGTTCTTCATGTCAGCAGGAGCTATGTTTTTGTGCTTATCACCAAAAATTGCAGTGCAAAACAAATAATTAATAATAATGATAATAATTAATGGTAACTATTAACAAACAATGGATTATAAAACAATTATTTAATGGCACAACAGCCACTCAATTCACATATAATACAAATAACCAGACTTTTCCTGTATATGTGAATAAAAAAGCTCAAACTGAATTAGGCTTGCATAGCAATGCAACAACGAGTCAAAGAATATATTTACAGGAAACAAAATTCCCTTTAATTCCAAGGGCAGTTACCAGAAAATTGTTGTCATTGATGTTTTCTTTTTTTTTTTTACTTGCTTTTTTTCTAACAAAAACAAAATGAAAGTAAGGTAGGAGGTGGAAAATATTTTCTTGAGGACGAAAACATGGTGAGATGTACAGTATGTCTGTGTCTATACATCACATTTACAGTTCTGTGACACTGCTTTTCTCTGTGGTGTCCTCTGCTGCAGTCCTTCCGTCACGGGTTAAACACATGGGTTAGGACAAAGTTTGTTGCCCCAACAATGAGGGCGTTATTCTTTTGTGGACTGGCTTTTCTCCAGTTCACATCCCAGGCAGATCACTCTGTGGGAAACAAGAGAGATGACAGTCATTTGTTTGGAAACACAATCACTGACTTTGCAGGAGTTACAGGAGTGTGATGCCACTTTTATACGTCTATGCAGAGGCAGGAGCTGATTCATTTAGCATTATTGGCCAACTATACTAAGATACTGAAAGAAAGCACAGGGGATACATTTACAGACACTACAACAAAGGATAAAACAAAGATAGTATATAATGCAAATAAAATATTAGTTAACAGCTGAAAACAGCTTAACAGTAAAAAATGAAAACTTCTGAAGCTCCCTAACTATCACTTCCTATCTTGGTCTTTTAAAGCTATGGCTATAGCATGATTAAATAGCTAGAATAGTTGGACTTTTTCAGTACGCTACAACCTGCATCTCTTAAAAAAAACAACTACAAATAAAATACAGAATTACTCACATAACTCTCCCGAGTACTGTCCCTGTCCATTGGTCCCCAGGAAGTCAGCATGCTCAATGGCGGTCCACTGTTGTGGCTGTCGTGGTCCCTCGGCCTTACGTGGCCCTGTCGAGCCCTTGGAGGAGGCCGTGCCAGAGGAGCTGTGTCCACCTGGGGAGGGGAACGATGGTTTACTGTATGGCAGGCACCCATCCTCTGAAAACACACGTACACAGGCATAACACAACACGTGACTTTTATTTTTTGCAGTGGAACACATCTAACATCTGATGCACGGGGACAAAGGGCACTTTGGAAAGCCCTCTTCTCCGGACATCTGCAGAGTGGAGATGCCAAGAGTAGTTGCCAGAGCATGCCACAGAAAGGACTCTCAGCCTCACACATGGCCTTGCAGCTACCAGCCTTATGAGGGGGGTAAATACAATAAAAGGAGAACCACTGGCTGCCATGGCACCCCCTGCTGCAGGGCAGCATAACATTGACCCTCAGCAGTCTCTGTCATTGCATGAAATCTCATCAAACTGCTCCCCACTGTTCTGCTAATGACTGTAATAGAGCCTGCCCTGACCTCAGTGGATTCTACTGTGAATCAGTCAGCAATCGGACACATATGGGAATTCACCTATGGGGTTTTTGCAAAGACACTGATGGAGGCACCTGTCTTTGTCTCACAGTCTCGGAGATTAACAGTCTCAGACTGTCCTGGCTGGATGAGGACGATGCACAGCATGGAGATCTTTAATGGTTACAAACACACATGCACACTCACATGAACACCGCCCCACGCAGATGGGGTGTAGAGTAGCTGCTGTTGGTGTGAAAAATGGAAGCTGAGGCGATTAGAGTGCATTTCAGTTGCTGGGGGCGCCTGCCTAACTTGGAGAGGGGCAGGCCAATATTGGCAACAGTTACAGGGGGAAGTGGGGAGGCTGGGGGAGGACTGAGGGGGGCATTCTGGATACCAGACCGAGTGGCAGACAGTGCAATCTGCTCATGGGAGCCCAGTCTCAACGCAGCATGAAAGCTAACTTCAACAGAAGAACGAAAGAGAAAAACCAAGGCACAGAAGCAGCTTAGTTTTTCTTGCGGTGATGCGAAAAAGAATATCTTTATCAAAATAAATGCCATCCCTTTTATTTCCTTTCTAGTGATTTTATTTGGATGGAAAATGATGCAAAACTGGCATTTACACATTACAAAAAATTTTGGTGGCACTTATTTTTTTTATTTTTTTGAAATAAATATGTCTACAATGTAAGTGTGTTATCTTACATGCTAACATGAGCCTGATGTGTGTTCTATTTACAGCTTTACAAGACAGTATGCATGGCATTCAGGTTTGTCAGATGTACCTGTTTTGTGTCCCCTGCGCCCATCATCCGCTCGGTCCATGGAGCCCAGCCTGTCTTGAGCCTGGCAATGATGTTCCAGAGTAGTGCGTGTCTGTCTGTCAATGGAGCTCTTCATGTCTTCCGGCCCAGAAAGTGGTCCTGACATTGGCGGACGCTCCAGAGAGGAGGCCTTCCTATCTGGAGGGGGTGCCGTGCTGGTTACGCTGCGGGCCCCCTGGATACGGTTCTGCCCCTGACAGGGAGGAGGCTCGGGGGGAGGAGGTAGGTCTGTGTCAGGTGAAACCCCACAGGAAATCAAATTAACTCATCAAATATTTATACCTTGCAGTGGTTTAAAAATTGGAGATTCAAATCATGTCTCGATACATTTCTATCCTTTATTATATTAAATATTAATAAGACTCCTCATTTATAAAATGACAGATGTTTAAAGAACTTCTAACACAAACTATATGAAATGTGTTTTCAGCCGCTGCCTCACCGTCTGCACCAGCATCTCTCCGGTGGGGTGCTGTTCCCTGGTTTCGGGGTTTGCGCGTGGGCCTGGTGGCTCTCTGGTGGCCCAAGCTGTGTGTGCCGACTGTGCTGCCATCTGTTGAGAATGGACTGCTGGGCCGGGGCCTGTGGGACAAGCCTTTACCTGCAAGCAGGACAATGGGCCACAAGCCAGCAAGTTAATAATGACATTAAGGAGCCGACACCTAGACAGTGCAGCTGAGGCTGTTATAAAGAAAAGGAAAGGTTATCGATTAAGATCCAAAAAACCTATAGGAAAACAAAGGTAAAGAATGTCATTAGAAGAGTAAGCCCTGTGGTAGAAGCCTATAAAAAGGTATCACCCGAGAAAATCCAAGAGCAAGTCAGATGAGTTAAACAGGGGCCCAGTTAAAGTAAAAAGGATTGGGAGATACCCGCAGGCTGGCCATTTACAACAGGTCCCATGCACAACCTGGGCAAAGCTTCCACAAACAGCAGAGTGAGAGGAAAATCAGAAGCCAACATTCTGTGGGAAACACCAGCCAGTGGATGGCAGGGAGCAATTAGAGCAGAAAAGATCAAATGGCCTGCCACTGGTACAAGTTCCAGTCAGGCAGCGTGTAACGCGTCCTCCGCACACCAACCTCTCTTGCTGAGGCTAGTGCCCTCCAGGCGGTAGCCTGCCTTGTCTGCAGCAGCCACTAGGGCCTGGGCAAAGCTGCAGTGGGTAAAGATGGAGCCGTCGGACGAGCTGCCCAAACTGGACCTATGGCTGGAGAAATATCGGTCATCCTCCGAGGCTGAGCCCCACCCATTCACCATGGAGCCTGTGGAACAAGGTTTCATGTTCGTTTGGATGGATTTTGGATGGATTGCGTATATTTGTGTACTTTACCGAACTTATCATCCACTACATCATGTGCATACTTTTCTGCTCAGTGGCAACAACCTTTGTGGATATATAATCTGCCATATCTGAGGTTGTTTTCCAAATTTGAATGAATGAAAGGATGAAAGGATTGATCACATATTAAAGTGGCCTGTCGACACATGGTTGTGTGCAGTCGTTCTGTCCCGGCCTGCTGTCTTTCATCCATACAAACACATGCAGAGCGCACATTGTGCAAACACACACAGATACACGCACCAGAATGTACAAGTGACACAGCAGGACTTCTTATTTTTACAAGGAACAATGAGCACACCTGTGCGGAGCAGAGTTAGCTTAAGAACTGCCTCAGGTAATACAGATGAAGCATCTCCTGTAACAGTGGACGGAATCAAACACCTGGTGATATGCACACACAGTTTTTTTATCCCTGTTTAAAAATGCAAATCCAACACTGTCTGAAAATGTGCCATACTTACAGGAGAGAAAGAATTCATTTATTTTATAGTTGCAGAGTTTTGAGACACATGCTACTTTCAAGTTGGTTAAATGAAAGACGAAATAAATTAAACTATTTAATATGATGTAAACACAAACATCATAGATAGAAGGTTATTGAAAATGAAATGTGCACATACTGTACAACAGCTTTTGGCATATGTACCTGCGCAACTGTTACTTCTTTATGCTTTAAATTTTTTCTCAACTACAAAAGCTATGCCAGCACTTCAAATGAATCAGTCAGCCAATAAAAATATGGCATCTCAGCAAGCAAAAACGCAGAGAACAGTCGGCTAATGTGACGGCTTTCAGTGGGACTGGTTTGGCAGAGCACTTGGGCATGAACCCAAGTGCTCTGCTCCTACACGCGTTCCCTCACACAGGAAGCAAGGGAGATGTGATTGAACAGGCTGGTGTAACAGAGGACTGGGGAGCTGTGAGGGTAAAGGTCGTGGCATATAACGCAAATGTAAACAACTGAGACATTAATCGGAATTGGAGTTTGGTCTCTCTGAGGGCACTTCTCATTACAACATATGCAACATAACACACTGAAAATCTGAAATTAATCTTAAATTATTGAGACACTCTGGCAAGTGCCCTTCAAAAAGTTTTTTAATTTAACATCTGTAATTCACTTAATCTGTAACCATATGTCTCAAAAAGGTGGTTACTCAGTCAATAGAACTGACTTCAGTGAATTGCACCTTCAACAGCTAAAGTTGCAACAGATTTTCACTCCTAATGCAGTAGAATACTCCAAGATTAATGGAAACTTCTATAAAATATAAGCTTGTATAAGGTCAAAAATCCGCTTACACAATCCATTTTTACAGTGCGAACTGAAATCCAAGGCAGTAACTACCTTGAGCCCTCCATCTTGCTGAGAGTTTTTTTTTTGAAATGCTTCTCTAAGATTTTTTTTTTCTCCGTAGGAAAGAAAGACAGCAATTCCGCTGGGTCCAATCCTCCCACGAAGAATAGAGCAGATAATGAAGTATAGGCAGTGCAAGCCAGAGAAAAGAAGCTTCCCACTCCTCCGGCTCGGCAAAGGAACACTGCCTCAGCAAATTGCATCACAGAAAGACTTTTCTGTTGTACTACCTACTGCCACTGTCACTCTCACCTTTCGAAACGCTTATATTCTTCGAACGAGAGTCCTATCAAACCATGATCATTATATTACAATTGAATAAAAATTCTATCAACTTTTCTTGCCCTGGAATTAGGATTTTTTTTCTATTACACCATTCCATGGTTTGCACCACGAGTCAGTCAGTTAATAACATCTTGGACCATAGCAGTGGGCCAAACAGTGTTCTCTAAAATACCTCGGGCTGATGCCTCACGTGCTCCAGGCACTGGATAGAGCAAGGCCAGGAAACGGGAGACGGTTGGGGGGCAGTAAAATTTCCGCCCAGGTCCCTCCTGCCACTAAAACTGATTTATCCTGACGGAAACCCTAATCTACATGTCATTAAGCAGCAAAATCATTCCTCCTGATGAACAGGCGCCTCCACCTGCCGCCAGGAGACATGACCCTGCTCCTCACAAACCTGGCAAGGTTTTATGGGAGAGTAATCGCCCAGAACAGTGTGTCGCCGGCGTAACAGTCTGACTGCTCCCACACCTCACATGCCGCCGTGAAATACCTATGTGTTCTCTTCATCTCTTGACTCGAGCGAGACATAGCTCGGCGAGACCCGCCGCAACATCAGGATTTTCATCCGTCTGCAAACAGTGTGTTGTATTATTTCAGAGCAAAGGATAATACATTTGCCCGTGCAGACAATCTGCTGATGAAAAATGGCCCCGGGAGGATAGTTTTTTTTTTCCTGCGGCATCAGTGAAAATGTTTGATTTACAGGCCTTTGGTGTTACATTATGAAAACAGACCCATTTCCATAACATTAAAACATTGACAAATCTATCACACTAGGCTTGACAGGAATCTTACCCCTCACCCTCCCCTATTTCTCTATGGGCTCAAAATGGTGGCCACGATAAATCTCAGCGTTTTCCCCTATCCTGCCTCTCTTGCCACTGCTAACCCTGGAGCTGAGAGTGTGTCGGTGTTGTCAAAGGAAGGCAGCGCAGAGCCGACTTGCGGAGAGATAAGAAGAAATAGCGCCGTCTTCAGAGTAATACAGTGGAGGAGAGATGCAGTAGATTAGGGCCCAGTTGCTGCTTCATATTCCTCTAAATACATCAGCAGTGGTATGTGTCAGCGCTACCAAAACCGCTGTTCCATCATCCCATGGAAAACTACACTTTAGGGCTGCCACTGACAGGGTGGACCTACGAGCAGTAGTGTAGACCCTCTTATTCTCATGCTGCCCCTCCCAACTTTCTCAAATATGGAATTTAATTTTTCAGTTCACACCCTTAATGTTGAAAGAACTCACAGATTAACTACTTACTAGGTTAGACTATACCAGAATGTGTTCTCAAAACTTGTCCGTGTAGTAAATAAAGACCAAATGCCACATGCTTTTATATATCCCTGCAGTGTTCTGGTTTACAGGTGGATACTGAGTCCCGGTCAGTATGAAAACAGCAGTCTAGTACCCAGCTATGCTGAGGCAATGTCATGCCCTTCATATGTCTCCCAGACAGACGGCTGTAAAACATTTCAGCGAGTTGTAAAAGTGGAAATGGTGCCTCTAGTAAGGAATGAAATATGTCTCACATGAAATTTATTTCAAATCTCACGATGTAGGGACCACAAGCTGTGGGTGGTGCTTGCTCGGTTGCTTTGTGTGAGTTAAATCACAGTCCCTCTCCCTGGCTTGACTTTCCTCTCCCTCCTCTTAATTTCCTGCTCACTATCCTGTTTAAAATTCATGGACTTTCTTATCTATTTTTTTTTGAATGATAATTACATTCCACAGACACTTTAAAAAATGTGTATGGGGGACATTCAGTCAGCATGTCTGCATAAAAATGAACACATAGCACACCATTGAAGAACATGCCATGAACTACATCACAATTTGTGTACCGTGTAACCAATGTTAACTAAATGCAACTACAAAAGGTGAATACATTTTACCCAATGGTGGTGATGAGAAATATTTCATTTGTAGTTGATTAAAATGTGTGATTAACTGTGATTTTTTTACAAACATTAACATATTAAACAAGTATTTGTTATTCATATATATATACTGTATATATATGTGTGTATGTGACTATGTAGTGAAAGCACATAAGCATCAGCAAAGAAGGGCACCAATAGCCACAATTGATAATCCAACCATCTCACCTGTTATAGAGCTGTCCAGGTTGTCCATGCTAGACCCTGGTGTGTGCTCAATACCACGGGGATGCCTGGCTCCATAGCCTTCATCCTCCTCCTCTTCCTCCTCCTCCTCATCAGGCAGGTCAGTCTCCTGATCAGAAACCATTGTGCTGGACACATAGCCCACTGGAGGAGCTGGAGCCTGCGGTGGAAGAGACCCTCCTTGCATGTGCCTGGGAAAAGAAGGAGACATAAAATGATCCTACTGATGTGTGCGCACACAGTATATATGCAGGGGGGTAGTGAACATAGAGAATCCGGTGAATACCCAAAAAAAGGGTGTATGTGAAAACGTGGAGCTTATTTAAGACTCATCTTTTATGCGTGAAGAGCTGATTAAATCTGCACAATGCCACTAATTCCACTGTGCTACTTACATGCTAACACAATGACCTGCTAATTGCTGTTGCGGATGGTACAAAGGCAAGCTCTCGTGGCCTGTCGAAACACATGGCAGTCACCTCAGTGGCAGCCTACGCTGCTGACAGCCGCGTTTGTTTGAGGAGTGCGATGTCTTTCCTGCAGTGGGAATTGGTTGTAATTACTGGGCCTCTGGTGTTGTCAGAGATGCTCTCTAACCAACATAGTCATTACTGGGTAACATGACATCTACTTCCTGACAACCTGCCCCCACACACTTCACTATTATGAATGAATGCCAGTCTGCATCGCTCACAGAATGAAGCATGGCCTTCATCTGACTTGCATGAGCACAACAACAATGGAATGTGCTGCAGTAAACACCTCGGTAAGACGTTTTCCCCCCTAGGTTGAGTAAAAGACAGTGCCCATCTAAGTGCTAGCATGGGCACATTCAAATTAAACGATAAATGGGTTTATCTCCACTGCACACTGCTGAAGGACCAAAATAAATCCAGATGGCACCACACAGAGGGCAGAACGTGCAGGAAGTGTTTTAAAATGACAACAACGCATATATTGCGAGACATAACTCTATACATTTCAACATGGTTGGATGAACAGATGGGTGATGTGTGGGATCATTTAATATTGCATTTTTTACCATGTCTGTTTTGCCATGTCCAGTTGATATACTCTAGTCAGCTCATCCAAATGGGCCTGGAGCATGGGCTGCATCTCGTCCCGCGGGGAAGGGGTGAGGGTGGCTGTGGACTGCTGCCCAAAGGAAACTGCAGCTGGGGAAGAGGCCACTCCGCGGATGGGTGGAGTGGGAACCCTCTCCTCCTCTTCTTCCAGTTCATCCTCCATCCCCTGGTGAAGATAGGTCTGCACAGGCATTGGGGGCCCCCAACCATCACTCTCATACCTGAGGTGAGAACACATGTTGAAATGCTGTCAGAGTTAATATGTGACATTGCAATGTGACAAGCAATCCTTTTCATGAGTTATCTTTATTATCGATTGATATACAGATTTTTTACAATGCTATATAGCAAATAAATTAAAATGCTGGGGTTGAGCTCCCATATACGACCTAAATTCCAACACCCAACTAATTTAGTTTAGTGTAATCTATGACAAAGAAAAGTATAAGATTGTCATAGCTGAGAATCTGAAAATCAAAGTAGCTCCTGATTTAGTTTTTTGCAAAAGAGTTTGAATTTGATTGTTTCCACCTGCGGTCTTATCTTCTATAATGGAAGGCAGTCCCAAAATAAAATTATAATAACATTGCATTACATTTTTACTTAAGAAATAACACAACAATAAGGCGTGTGACATTATCAATTTCCCCAAATGTGAATATGTTGCTGAAGGTCATAGGAAATATCATAAAATAACATAAACATATATATATTTTAAGAGGAATTCCGTCATATTAACAGAGCTTTGTGACCATGTCCAACTTTTTCAAGAACTTGTTATACGACAGTCCTGAGTAGGATTACAGAGTCAATCAGGCTTCACTTCTCAGAGCTGTGCTTATACATGCTGAAATAATACTGGCCATAAAGAAAATGTTCATCAAAGAAATTTGTCACTGCACACTCCATAGGACATAACTGTTTTAATCTGCTGCCATTAAGAGCAGTCTCAGAATTACAGTGCACAGGACTCTTCATTTGCCAGATAGCCTATTAAAGCAGATGACTCCCATAGATTGGAAATGGGAGTAAGAGGACACAGTACCTGATGGACCACAGATACAGATGCTAACCATTAAATAAACCTCTGCTACTGTGTAGTTTGTCAAATTCAGTACGATAAAGGAAATGTTGTCAGCTCATTCATTTGTGCATTGCTCGAGATATTCAGTCAGATTTTTTTTTTAATCTCTTTGTTTTATATTTTGTTAATATAAGCCCCTCGTCTGTCTGTTGCTGTTCTCTTTAGGAAACAATGCAACTAGGACTTTCTTCCCCACTGTGGAATTCAGCAAAGAGATTTATCTGAAACCATCTGTGGCTCTAGGCGCTAGTAGCAAAAATGACACTGCTCAAACATGTTTTTATTTTATATATATATTTTCAGTCATGGATCACCCCATAGAGCAAAGATAGGATTAACAAATATTTTCATCTGCAGCCATCTGTTTCTGAGTTTAGTTTTTTTTGCGAGAGCCTGTGTAAGTGTGGATGTGTGTGTATCTGGCTGCATGCTGAGACTATACACATGTTGGTCCTCTGCTTTTATCTACATGTACAGTAGTATAGTAATTAGCTGAAAAAAAAATGAACTGTGTTATTACACACAGCAAAGTGAATTGTTGCTCACGTTGGAAAGCATTGCCTTCTGGCATTGCTTTCTGGCAAGCAAAATACAAAATTCTCTATTTCCAGGATGATACATACAATAATAAAAATGAGCAAGCTCAAGTCATCGTTATTGTGAAAGGGGTCATTTTTCCTGTCTATGTTCAAGTTGTGCAAAGTTCTTGGCTTGAATATCTCATCCTGTCATATAAAACTACACTTAAACATCAATATTACTGAAGATATGCGAATGTGGTTTATATCAGTTTAGAGCACATTATCATTTGCGTATCTGTATTAATTCCTAGCAGACATACCCTCCTCCTTCATGGTGCTCATTGGGATAATGGTCCATCTCAGTGCCAGGGAGAGGATGAACAGGGGGAGGGGGGAGGGGAACGTTGGCCCAGCTGGACCCATTGGCTTTGGTAGGTTTGGAGCCAGCCTTGGTCTTTTTCTTCTTTCCTCCCTTACCACCTACAAGAGGAGAGGATGTATTTGATAGATTTAGTCATTGAAAATTAGACCGCAAAAGAAAACAGGTTGGAAAAACATAGTCCAAGCATGTCTGATTTCAAACTCACTCATTTTCAAAATACCTTTAGAAAATCATACACAATTTCAAGCACAATGTTTTTTATAGATTCCTGATTGTCAGTGTTTACATAGAGAAGCTCAAGGTTTCCTGATGAAAAGCCTGCTTCCATTGATTGACCGACAGAAAAGCTTCAAATCTCCATAGAAACAGGAGAGAACGGCTGCAAATAAGGCTGAGGGAGACCTTTGTGCTCCACCCATTGCTCAGAGTCCCCTTTGACACCACGATTTGAGTTCCACAATGAAATATCTCTCTTCACAGCATCATCATAATGAATGGCTTGTGTAGTCAGTGTGTCCCTGATAGAATTCAATGAGAGTCTACTACTACTTTCATTTTTTTTATTACACCAGAGCAACGCTAACCCCATCCATTTCCACTCATATCCCTCCAACACCCGATTCTCCTCTGTCCCATCCATCTTTATAAATCTGCCAGCCAGGTCAATACTGGGTTTATACGATTTGGTGACTGTGGAAGAAATTGTTTTTTTTCCTTTAAAACACATTTGGCTGTAGGCCATAATCCGATTTTTTAAGTTTAGAGGTACATAGACTATACAAATATTCCTGAATTCATGGAGGAACAGAATAAACTCATACTAGGGTTATATCATCATTCAATTTATAATACGACCGATATGTACTCTGCAGTAACCTAAACTATATTTTAGATCATATGTTTTGTTCATGTCTGCTGGCAATTTAATGTGCATTAAAAGTATTTTGTGAAAATAACTGATTTTAGATGGGTAGGCTAACATTTGTCCCGAATAATCCTAAATCTTTACTCACTGGTATATGTGGAAATATTTTTATCACAACTTCCAACAAGGCAAGAGCTCTCTCCTTTACTGATTCAACTATACCTGCTGCCAATCCAGTCCCCTCAAATTAAAGGGACTACAGACCTGGGAATTTTTATACATCCCTTTTATCATACTAATTGTATTTGCAAATATAAATACATTTGTGGCAGAGCGAAGTGCTTGGACCACAAAACACCTTACATCTCAATCCAGAAAATACCTCAAGCTGACGTCACCAGCCACACAGACCAGTGAAAGCTATCATTGGGAAACTCTGCTGAACACATTTGTATCTGTCATCTGCTGGTTAGCCTTCCCTGCCAAAGGCCTGTAATCACTTTCCCCAGTGCCACAAAAGAGCTGCCAATATTGCATCTTGTGCAATGTAACATAATGCACTCCAACATAATTTAATAAACTGACTTGACTCAGGAACAGTAAAAAAAAAGAAGAAAAATGTCATCTCTGTCATCAAAAGAAACCTTCAGAAGCAATGAGGTACGTTTCTATGGATACTCATGGAAGCCAGATGACAGAAAGATTGTTGAATATTTCAAGTACAGAAAAATTCAAACTGTATTAGTATTAAAAGTCTATTTAAAGCAAAAAACACAAACACTTCAAAGGTGAGCATGGTAAAATACAGGGACTGGAGCAGAAATATCAGGCATGGAGGAATACAAGAGGTGTCAGAGTAAGATTAATAAAGAATGGAGGTGATAAAGGAAACAACTGTAAGCCCAAGGCAGGCAGCCCCATCGAGTAAGTATAGGCTGAAAGTAATTGGGTTTCCTAATTGTTCCTCTGGGCGACGTTTGACTTTTACCAATAAATGGTGAACTGATGTGATTGTTCAATCATCTTTAGTCCTTTCACACAAGACCAACCATCAATATTGTAAATGAGCCTCTCCAAGGGAAGGATGGACTGGCACTGGAATTGTAACAGCTCACCCCAAATATGAAAAATATAGAGAGCGAGGCTGTGGCTAGGAGCTATACAGGAATTACACAGCGAACCCATCTCCTGTGACAAAACTGGGCCTCTCTTCAAAGGAAAACTCCTCCTAAATATAGATCCAGCATTGGGTATTTATACCCAAGGTTTGGGCGGTCCCAGCCTATAACTGTAGGGCTGCAAAGCCTTGAGCTTGTGTTGTTTTCACTGGGTGCGTCAGAGCTGAAGGGGAAAGCCACAGAGCTAAGTTTCTAAAAAGACTGTGCAGCCAGTTACTTATGGGCGGGAGAACTATTTCAAAAAAGACATCAAATTAACTGAAGCCTTTCGTCATTTTTTTTTAGCTTAGTTAAAAAAAAAAGAAAAGATACACAATGAGGGGGAGATGCAACAGTTAGAGAAAGTGCAGGGGCACAACCGGTCACAAGCGACAATGGCCCTTACATGATCATGGAGCCCGACTTTGAAGCCTGACAGAAAGTCTCATAATAGTCTCCAAAGGCTACAGAAAACACCAAACACACCAGTTACCTCTTCTTCAATGCACTCTGAACAGTTTTAATGAGCAGCGCCATGCCCCCAGTGGAGATACATGCTGCCATAAAGGCTGCTCTATTTCTGTTCCTTTTCATCCTACTCCCCTCCTTCAGACTTGACATTCATTATTCTTTTTATCTCCTTAAAGAGAGCGCAATACACTGTTACTATCAACTCCTTGGAGTCGCGAGTTTACTTTGGCTGAGGCCTGAATCAAAGCTGAGCTTCTGCCGGTTCAAATTTCAATCACTGCTGTAAGTCGCACTTTATGGTACAACAGGCAGTATATCGTATAGAAAAGATACAGTCAGGCAGGAAATTCAGAAACTCTATTTCTGTCTTAGAGATATGATATAGGTATATGACTTATCATTCAACTTTGTCAAGAGCCCAGATTAGCACAGTCCCTCAAAATGTTGAAATATTCCTTTAAAACATAAAGTATACTCCAAGTGTAGATTCCAACTTTAGTGTTAAGGAGAAATGTCCTTTCATTTAATGAAATCATAATACATCATGTGCTTAGCCCAGTAAAAGCCTTCCGTAACAAGCCTGTGCAAGGGAAGGTTCTGCCGGTGAGGAAGTTTCTTCTCTTAGACAGATTCTTCCAATTCACATCCTTCTCTCCATTCCACTCTGTGCCAGCGCACTGAATTAGAGACCGGTTAAGGCAGTGGCTTGTAACTAGATAAAAGAGAAGAGTGGAGGGGAGGCAGGCAGAGGGCTGCCATGGTGTCCTATGAATGACATTGTAATTCTCTGAACATAGGGTTTAGTGCAGAATAAGTAGGAAAAGGGGAAGGTATTTTTGCCACTTTGTCCAGCCAAGCATCTCTAATGGCGTGTAGGTGTGTGTGTGCATGTGTCTGTGTTAGTCCACTCTGTCTGAAAGATTCCCACTGCCCCAGTTCCTATCCTCTCAGTCACACAGTTGGAGGCAAAGCTTTTACAAGAAGTGGCAGTGGTGGCAAACAATTCAGCATTAGCACTTACAGCCATATTCTCTTCAAGAGATCAAAGTATTCTTTGTTTATGGTTAAAATGTCCTCCCTCACATTACATGGCTACACACAGTAGTAGCAGTTATATTCAGAACCCTGTTCTAACTTAAACAATTACATTTAATAAACTGCACTCAGGGGGGTTTTAAGTATAATCTGGTGAAAGAGAGGGAATGCATTAATAAAAATGTAAAGATTGTTCACGTCTGGTTTGTTCATGCAAATAAGTGATCAATTGAAGCAATTCTGACATCTGTCAATCATAAAGTCAAGCGACAGAGCCCCAGAGTGTTTCCCTGTTTACTTTATACAATTCCCTTTTGTGCAAACCAACCTGAGAGACTGCCGCTTCGCTCTGAGCTGTTGTGAGAGCTGGTGGTGCTGAAATCTTGTGATTGGTTGTGTGGTATTCTACTAGACAATCCTTCGGCCAAACGGTAGTCAGGAATGAAAAGGAGGGCTACAGTGGGGGTTAAATGGCAAAAATCACAGTGGCATCAGGTGATCAGGTCACTTAGCACAAGCACATGCAAACATGCAGTTAGAGCATCAAGCAAGCAGGATATATTCAGGAGTCATACAAACTGGGCTTATTTAACAAATCATTGACTTTTGGGTTTGTATGCAACTGACATACATTTACTGGAAAAAAAGGTCTGTTTCTGATCAGAAAAAAATATACAAATGAGCCAAAGTTGTCGATTTGAACTAGGTTTCCCTTCAGAGAGATGTAATCATACATAATGTGGTCATATTTATTAAACAGACTCCAAGAGAATTGTTTATTTTTAAGATTCATTGCATCAGGAAGGCTGTATCCGTTTTAGGCCTTAGAAAATTAGATCATAAATATGCATTAGGATATAGCTGAGAAATGTTCATTTTACTTTAAGTAGGAAAATCCAATATCAAATACACAATAAATCATCTTTTTAAACTAAATATTACTCAAGTTATGGATTGGAAACTGAAAAAAAGTAACACCATGAAAGCTCAGCAAGTAAATGGATGGATGACTAAATGTACCAATCCTTCCAAAGATGTTTATTCAAGCTTGGAGAGTGACCAAGATGACGTCAACTGGAGGAAAAATTACTCTTTTTAAGGCAGCCTCCTACACTGCAGTAGGGTCTGAGAGGCTTCAGAGTCTTTGAGTGGAAAAGTTTAAATACCAAATGGCCATCTTAAACTTAAACAACTATAAACTTGAGGCTTGTGATCTTGGTTAAATTACTTTGTTTGTGATTTTCCCAGGGAGACAATAATAGCTCTCAAGACACTATAAAATCCAAAATCTCCAACAAATGAGGGCAACAACAATCCAAAATAAAAAAATCTCAGTGTGACTTACTGTTGTTGCAAGAATTCTTGTCTGGCAGGGAGTAGCCAAGGTTGGCCATCTCCTGCTTGGCCTGGAGTGAGGCCTTCCACTGGGCCTCGGGCAGGTCCACAGCCAGCTCATGGATGCTGCTGGAGTGGAGAATCTGAGTGGTGGCGTAGGGAGTGGCCTGGGATGTTTGGCCAGAGCTGTTGTAGTTGGCTTTGGTGGTGAAGTCTATACTGCTGTAGATGGCTCCGTCTGAGAGCATGGTGCCTGTCTTATCCCCTTGACCAGTGGGGAGATCTGGTGAAAGAGGAAGGTAGGGGTAGATGTGAAAAGCTTATGTGTCTGGCCTTGAGCCAACTGAAATTCAAGTGCACATGGTCCTTGAGTTTTATGAAATTACAGTATGGGTCTCGGCGCTTTCAGGTTGGCTTATATTAAATAACAAGACTTAATATGCTAATCTCATTACAAAAAGGCTGTTATTTATGTATGCAGTGTTCCATTCCACATATGTGGATATCTCACTTCCCTTTCTCCTCAGCTCATTTACATAGGGAGAAAAATAACACTGCTCTATGTGTGTGTGTGTGTGTGCGTGTGTCTGTGTGTGTGCGTACACGATGACAGAGGAAGGGAAGGGAAAGCGCAAGAAGACTCCTTCCACAGTGCACCGTTTGCATGCTCAGTGAAGGGGAGATGATGTAGAGCCACGGCGGAAGTGTCCGCATCTGCGCCAGTCAAGCTGCGCCTGTCCTTCACGACTGGCTGCCCAGGACCATCCTTTCAAACACCCGTCCACCCCCTGCTCTCCCCCAGCATTCTCTTCCTCTGAGGTATGGGCTACGGCACCCAGCCGGACTACCTGCCATTACTCAGTCCAGTGACAGTGGAGGCCCGGTTGTTAATGCTCGAGCCGTCCTCTGACATGATATATAAAGGTGTATCCGAACATACATGCAATATGCATATACTGCGTTTATACATCTTGTATACACATATGTACGTGATGAACAACAAGAGCTCAGGTTGAGCGGAACGCAAGGCATCTCATCATCCTTCATTCCGCTCTTTTTCTGGAGGCACTTGGGAGTGAACCAGGGCACTTACCTCCTCGGCCGAAGTTACTCAGATCGTTGGGTCCCCCGGAGCCGCTGTTGACAGTCAGGCTGGTGGCTGGCCAAGAGTCTGCTAACCAGGGGTAGGCTGGGTCACCGGCATTCAACAGTCCTGGCCGGCTGAGCAGAAATAGAAGACACAAACACAAGATGAAACATCGCCTGTAAAAGTACATTTCTACCAGATTTTTTTTATAGTTTAAAAGAAATCCCCAGAAAACGTATTAATATTGAAGTCTTTCTGTATTATGTAGAAAATAATGAATGAAGCAGCACTCAGCGGTGAGACAATATGAGGACAAAAAAGAAAAAGGAATCAAACATATGTTGAAATGTTAGTTTGCGCACAAGAATGCATGTTAGTCTGAGATAAGCCTTGCCATAAGCCTCTGGCGCGAATGAAACACGTCTGCGATAGGAGGATGTACCGCACAGAGACATTTCTTCTCCCACAAAGTTGACATACCTTCAGGCAAACACAGCCCTTTATCTCTCAGTTTCTCCTGCTGTGTTTTTGTCACAAGACAAGTTATTAATGCAAAAGCACACCGTAGAGACTCTAATGCGTGCATTTGCTCTCTGCACAGATGTGCAACAGTGCGCCTCCACACACACACACACACACACACACACACACGTATGTTTCTCTATTTATAAGTATCTTCTACATTCGGCTGTGTGTTCACCTTAAACCCCTTGCTGTCCAGACGGTCTAAATCCTATTTGATGAAACCCCAACCTGCAGCACTAGCCGACACCGTGATGCCCTCACCCACTTGTGGGGTGCCTGCATATGGGAGAGGCCAGCTCCATTTAACAGGTGTTGTGTCCCTCCTGAGGGGGGTGAGGGCCATAAAAAGCAGCCATTAAGACTTTAACCTGTCATGGGTGACTGCCAGGAGACCATTAGGTCCACTTTACTATATAATCACGTCTGAGCTCGTTACCGTGGGTAACACAGATGGAGTTGAATTAAATGCTTTTGTTTATGTTCATTGATGAATCATACCACTCCACACTTATTTCAAATGACCAGCAATTGAAAATCATGTATAACCATTGGTTTACTAAGTAGAGGAAGGATACAAAATAAGCACATTTTATGCGGGGGAAAAAAAAGACACAGCAAAAGTACTTTTCTTCAGCGACTATTAATCATTTTCCCAAAGGAATCACACCGTGCCAAGGACCACATTTGATGAAGCGAGCGGCAACGCCTTCTCTGAAACACAGCGCCCCGCTGTCAGAGCCCAGCAGTGCTGCATGCGGCAGATTACAGATACACTGGTGCATTCTATTGAGCCGTGTAACACAGTAGTTAGCAGCCTGATTTTGCGATGGGGCTTTTTTGTCTCAGCTCAGAGGGACTGGGAGAGAGTCAGAAGCCTGAGGACAGGGGCAGGTAATAGGCGAGCAGCAGTCAGTTTCTCCCTTAGCCACAGGTTTCTAAATGAGAACATCGACAACAGAGAGAGGGGGGGGGGGTGAAATCAACTGCAGCCTGGCAGACTAAGAACCCTTGCTGTGGTTCCTGAATGCTAAAATAGGCCCTCGGGGGGACGAGTCATTCAAATTGATGGCTGTGCATCAGACACTTGCACTTTTATAGGGTAATATATCTCTCGCCATCCTTCTTCCTCTGTTTCTGGCTGCCATGCTTCCCAACTGCTATCATTCTCTCTCACCATACCATATTTTACTAATCCTTTTTTTCCTTTATTTTCCTCCAAAACAACCCCGTCTCCACCTCTTTATCCCTCCTCCCTGACTGTTGTGCGCTTAGCATCTGTCAGAATAAAAGCTGATGAAAACTGAAAAAAGCAGCATTATTCTCTGTGGCAGACTTAACGCGCGGCTGTACCACAAATGTACACTGTCTAAAACAGAAAAAAAAAAGACCATGCCTTTGTCTCATCACCACCCTCACTTGCTGCGTGTGCTCCATCAAGACCTCCCCCAACCCACTACAGAAGGGCCATTTGAAAGACAAGGAGCTGACAGTGGAAACGGCTGCATTGTCCTTGGATTTATCACACAGCAGTGTTCTTTCAAAGGATAATTAGAATAAGACCGATTTCTATTCTGGATATTTTTTATGTATATTTGCGTGTGTGTGTGTACGTGTGCGTTCCCACACGCGCTAATAAGTGCATGAGATGGTGGGGTAATGGAGAGGTTGGTGGGGGGTGGACACTGGGTCATATGTCTAATGCAAAGTTGACACCTAACTTGGATGAATAGTAACCTTGGCAGATAAAATTTGATTTGGAGCATTTCCTCTTCCTATTAGACATTTCAGTTACTTGTGATGGGTAGAAAACCATAAATACAGCCTTAGACCCCTGACACTGAGCTCCCCATAAATAAGCCAAGGGATAGATATTAATTTCAAAGCAACTTCATAAATCCGGTGTTTATGGTTGCACAGACCAGTGAATGGGACTTGGATTAGAAGTCCAGGCATTAGCTAACAGAGCAACGAGAAACACAGATTACTGTTTAAATTAACTCCCAGGGGGAATGCTTTTGCATCCATATCTCTGGATGTATAATAATCTGCGTAGCACCAGTGTTAGTGAGACCTGTGCCTTAAAGGAGTGACTGTACTCGGCTAAACAATTGATCAGTGCCAAGACAGGAAGTTATTACTACCTCCTAATTACCATCTCCCTATTGGCAGGAGGATAAGGAATGAGCCTATATCGGCTTTTATCAATTTCAGTTGAGCAGCCAAAATCAAATCGTCCAGACCTACCAATCTGCAGCCTATTCATCTTCCATGAATCATTTATTTTGTGATCGATTAAGTGTAATTGTTCAGTCAGTGCAATTTGGCAGGAGCCAATGAGAATCTGGAAACAGACGTGGCTTCATTTGCTATTGTCTAATTAATGCAATAAACATCTCATGTAACAAATGAACACGTTTTCACTCTCAGGGCAGATGGGAAAGTTGCAACATCTGTGATTTGATGGCAGCAACGGATCACAGGCTCAAGTAAGAGTAAATGCCCCACACTGTGTCCTACTCCAGTGTTTTAAAAATGGTGGCAGTTATGGCATCTACTGACAAAATATATGACAAATATAGAGCAGCACAAATGCAGTCATTTTAAAACCCATTCACTGGACTAAGAATCAGAGCCATCTATGTGGAAAATTGGGATGGGAAAAAGGCACTGCCAGTGGCACGGCTAATTTATTGATGGCAGCTCATAGAACAATATGGGGGAAATGTACATATGATGTCCAATGATATGCACACATTAAAGGGGGGGAAATATCTAAAAGGCATAAATAAAAAAAGGTTGCATCTGGACTATGGAGCACATAGATTCCCCAAAGCCCAGCAGAGACACACAGGGGTCAGATTTAGTTGGCAGTCTGTCTCTGAGTGTTTGAGTCCTGGAGGTTTTACCTAGTCAGGTGTGATAAGTAGCAGATAGACGAGGGCTCCTGAATCTCAAGGGAGTCTCTTGAGACCCACAAAGGCTCAGTAACTGGTGTCTTTGTATCTCTGTAGCTCCCCTCTCTTTCACTAACACGCGCTGAAATGGAGCAGGCTACATGGGGGCGCAAGTGGGGTACCGCCGCACACCTCTCCCCTGGGTAATTATTTTTACATTATTACATGTGCTCAGATCCCAGCCGCCCACGCGAGGTGACAGGCAAATTTATCACTCCAGAGGGCTTCTGGGTTGCCTGTAGCCAGCAGCGGAAGATAGATGACAAAATAAAAACACTCTCTGCTTAAATTGTTTCTGTTAATTCTGTTCAGGAGATTTATGAGTTCATCTGTCAATGCATGAATGGAGATGTGGAAGAAATGTAAATTTGCACGCCTGTTTGCACGGTAGGCACACAAACAGGTATTGGTTAGCTATCAATCTATCAATTATTTATCAGTGTTGGGATCAAGAGTAGTTCGCTGTCGTCATGATGTATGACTGTGGAGGAAACATGCAAAGGCATGTAAAGATAATAGGGATGGGGTATTTCTTTGGCTGGTGATATTTCACACAAATATTAATAGTAGTTTTGTTTCTGGTAGGACACTCACCTTCCATTGCTCATCAAACCGCCATCAACTCTCTGGAATGTCACTGAATTCAGAGAAAAAAGAAAGAAACAATGACAGATATTAAGTATTTCCGGTACAAATAACAAACAAGCAAGATCTAATTCAATAATTCAGATACATTGTATTTTACATAATGTCCTGTTTTCGTTTGGGCCTCAACACAAAATATGAAAACATATCAGGTTATTATTATGACATGGTCAGATAAGTAAATGGTTTTACGACAGGGTGTAGCTTTTCCTCTGCCACGATTGCGTTTCATGAAAATTAAAAAAGTGCAATTATGAGCACTGCATATTGCTTTGCATTAAGTGGAGACGTCATGGGTTCCTCAAGGACAAGATGCCTGATGAGAGGGAAAACTCATTTCATCTTTCTTGTTTGGCTGCTGAGTTATTATCAGATTTGTGATTAAATTGCAGCCAAAAAATGATTAGAAAAGGCAGAGGGCCCATTAATCACATTGGATGTCCTATGTACAAGCTGGTAGGCTGAGTTACTGAGCCTTGAGCTTGCAGGGCTCCCCAGAACCAATGCACGTGGCCTCTTCCATGACACTGATCTACAGATAACAGGGGCCACTCCTCGGTTGGTAAAACTCCATAGTTCAAAGTGAGAGACAGCTCTGAAGGATCTATTTTATGTCTGTTCAACAACCATGATGACAAAGCCGCATCCGGAGTTCTAAGCATGTAAGAACTTCAATAGATCACAGGAAACACAGAAGAAGAAAAAAGCGAGGGTATTTTGGAAATCACCTCATACCAATGGAAGAAAAAGCGAGGACAGAAAAATAGGCAGCTAGTTTAAAAGGAGAGCCGTTAGTAATTTGGCTCATGTGTTCCACAGATGGAGATTAAAGAGAGGAGGAGGCATTCCTCCTCTCATTTCTGTTTCATTCAGGTTGATTCCTCAACAAGCCCAGGCACAGGCGAGAGAGGGGGCTTTTCTACGGGTGACGTCGTAATGCAGATGACAGGGAGTAGAAATTCCCATAATAGATGACAGAGACTGCCAACAGCACACTTTAATGCATCATCAACACGACTAAGCTTGCTTAATCCAATTCTCTCACAAAAACATCAACCTAAGATTTAAAACGAGAGAAAAACAATTTAAAATTTGCCTAACATTCATGTCAAAACAGTCTGGGGTTTATTTACAGCACACAGGTTTAGGCAACCAAACACAAGCAACCAGAATTAAAATACTTACTCCTTAGAATAGCAGATAACACAAACATTGTAAGTCTGTGTGAATACAATACGGCTTTGACAGCTTGACACAGACTTGGTTGTCTTTAGTTAGTCAGAGCTTAAGCCATTTTTCTTTGTTCCACCACCAACAAACTTGCATTAGAGTGTTCTCCGTCATTTGAGAAAGGACTGACAGGAGGAGGAGGTGGAGGCGAGGGGAGGCCATGCAGCGGCAGGGCCTCTGAAGTCCCTATCTGTGCTCAGGCACATTTCGAGGCTGCTGTGGCGTACTTTTATGTTAGCCAGAGTGACATGGTCGCATAGCAGTGCGACTCGCCTCTGTCTTCCAGATAAGCACTTGCTCCAATACGAATACAGATTAATCCCTTTTAATAAGCATTAAGGGGGGGTTGGACATAATCAGCGTATACAAATTCCATCAAATCTATTTCCTTCTGGCTGTGCGCCACAGCAGTGTAACGATTTACCTCTCCTGGCCTGACAGGAGGCTGAAATCGGACACTCTCAATACATCAACTAATTCTCAATACAGCAAAGGAGCGGTACTGCAAGACTCTTCAACCACGCGTTGGCCCGCGTTCTAAATATCACCTCACAAATTGTATATTATTAATATCTGACATATTTTACCTTGCTTGCCATTCAAAACTGTTTTAGTGAGTTTACAAGACTCTTGTACTGAGGTGAATGTCCATATAAAACCAAGATAAGTTTTACTACCATATCAATGTGTTCCATAATCTGTTGAGATAGCTTACATGGAATGGCTAAGGTTGATTGGGTTTTGGGCTGTAGGTTCCATGGGGACCACATAGCTCCAGATGCACTTATCTGGGAAACAGGAGGCACAAGAGCACTCTGCTGCTGACCCCTGACCTGTTGCACCACAGTTATCTGTCATGCAGACACGATACCAAACACAATTCTTTCTTTATACCCGACTACTCAGCATCTTATATTGGCTACCATTGTCAAAATCCCCTCCATCCAGATGAATAATTTGTGAATTGCTGGTGCCACTTAATTCAGCAAAGGAGAAATACAACTGTATACCTGTCAAAGGGGCAGTGATTTCTCAGAAAGCAAAATAAACTCAGCAATCATAACCAAATGCATATAATCAGATTCATAGGTGACAAGAACACAAAATAGAAATGGGGGGACCACCATCCAGCTGCTGACACCTAAAAAAACAGATTCATGTTAATTTTGCAATAATTTGAGTCTTGACAAGAAAAACCAAAAAGGAATATGGTTATATGAGGTGGAGGAAAACGGACAGTCTTACCCAGCATAACAAGACTGACACAAAGTAAGACACACAAGACAGAATGAAAAAAAATAGACAGAAATAAAACACAAAATGTAACTAAAAATGAAGGATGGGCAGGAATCAGATTTTAAGTTTGTGTAGCCTGGGTCATGGTCAATAGCAAATGTGGGTTTGATTTCTAAATTTGCTTTTGGGTTAGGCTGTAATACCCTTATAAGTATCGGATGTACATTTGCATTAGCCATGACCATCAGTCTGACAATCCAAGCATGTATAGTATAGGATAAGCGGGCAGGAAGTTAATCTGCGCTGAGGAAGGGTGAGAAGACGGGACAAATGAACAGTACCTGCAGGGGTGAAGGTGAAGGACTGAACTGCAAAAAAAAGAAGACAGAGAAGTTGTGCGTTATAAGCCTGCAGGGATAAGCAGTGCTTTAGGGGTTCTGCACACTGGGGAGGGGGTCAAGTTGAGAGGTGCCGAGGGGCAGGCAATGTAAGACCACATCATCACCCAGTGTGCAGAGCGTCAGGCAGGAAAGCAGCCAGCTCTGAGGCCATAGAGGTGCAGAGAGAGTGACACAAACCAAAGAAAACACACATGTAAGGAACAGAAATGAAAATCATATAACCAAGGCAAATGATTGTAGCTACCAGTGTGCATACTCCTTTTCACACTCTTGAAGGGGCTAAATAAATATGTGCTTCTTCTTGCATTTCTGCTTGTTAATTAGCTACTGTTAATATTCTTTACAATTTTCTGCTCTCGAATTAAATATTTTACCCTTGGCAGTGTATGCGGACTTGGTGGTTGCTCGTATTGACTGGGCTTCACTCAGTAACTTGTCGGGGTCAGTGTGTGGGAGGAGAGCTAAACGAACTCCAGCTTCAGTGACCAGCAGAGATTCCCGTCTGCCTACTCAACTAAACCACCCCGGGCTATTAACCAACACCGTGGGTGTATTTGTCAAGAACTAGAGCCCTCTGGATATGATTCACGCTGACATCTGTCTCCCTGTTGAGCCTCATGCGCCGTAGCCATCTGAACCTCATGGCCAGCCGATTCTACAATATTTCATCAAAACTGTGCTGAATGAGACTGCGGGATGCAAATGAAGGGCTAAATTATTCTTACTTTCATAGAGAGGGCTTTTTCTTTATTTGGAAAGGCACAGGAGCAAAACGTCAGAGTTTATTTGCATGGGTGACTATGATCAGCCTAACCTGCGTAGTTGCTCAGTCCCTTTCTCTTCTTTCTCCTCCAGTAGAGCCAGATGCTGAAGCCCATAAGGATGACCCAGCAGGCCCCTCCAATACCGGCAATAAAAGCCGGCTGTTTCACCACATCGGTGATCTGCTCTGTGATGCTGTTGTTCCGGTTCCCGTGTATGATCACGTCCCGAAACTCTTTACCTGAGGGAAAAATTAGGCAACGTTAACGCGATGCTGGGTGGATAGCAACTGGAGGGCAGCAGGGAATAACAATGCCACTGTGCGTGATCTGGTGCCTCAATGTGAAGGCTAACACAATTGTCAATATGATGCGGAAGGGCCTGTGAGTGTTGCACTTTGTCACAATGTAGAAAATAACATCAAAGCAGGGTTAGGGCTGGAATAAGCCCAAAGAATGAAGTGAATTTCATCTGACATATTGACAAAGGCAACAGGACAGGATCTACAGGATGTCCAGTGAAATATGATGTGCAGACTGGAAAAGGCAATGCCTAAAAGCGTACAACAAACCCCCAGGTGAACAGGTTGTTTGCCTATCTCTCCCTCTAATTCACTCTATCGCCAGTAAAACACACCATGTGAAATGAAAAGAGGGGATCCCAGGCTGTATTGATCTCCAATAGCAGCTAACCCTGTGTAGTCAGCTTGACACTATTTCTCGGAGCATGGTAAGACACAAAGCAACAACAAATGTACCCACAAATCAACATGAACACACATAGTACATGTGCAAGTGTGCAATGTTGCACAAAAGCTCTTAATCACAATACTGTGTAACCACATGGACACACCCATTTACACATCCCCTTACTTGCAAACATATTATAACTGCAAGCTTGGGGCTCTGCCCTGGGAGATGGATTATGTGAGTGACACTAGGGAAATAAGAACATGCTACAGGCCAAGCCATCAGTTATGGGTCAAATCTGGCACAATCCGCTTTAACTCCACATAAATCATATGTGGTCACGCCACCTTTCAAAATAGTAGTATTTTAACAATATTATCGACGTGGCAATTCTTTGTTTAACAAAAACCTTCTCGCAATCTGTTCATCGGCTGAATACAACCCATAAAACTGAACAGCTTAATTTTTTTGTGACAATAGGCCAAACTTGGATAAAATGGATGTTGAAAAGCTAAGAATGCTTTTTATCAGGGAAATCTTACCGATGATAATAGAGTGAGGTTCACTCTTGACTCCAACTCCCGCACTTGTGCTGGCAGCCACTTCCACTCGATACACGACTCCCACCTGCAGCCCACCCACCACCACAGAGCGTATGGCTGCGTCCACTGTCTTATTTACATGGAACCGTGTCTCATTCCCTAGACACCAGATCTACAGCAGAGAGGGATAAAAAACAGAGGAAGATGACTCCATTTGCCTTTCTATAAGTAAAATGAGAACGTGTGCTTAATTTGCTGGGACAAACCTTGTACTCTTGGATGAGACCGTTCTGGTGGTCTGATGGAGGAGGGTCCCAGGATATGCTAATGGACGTGCTGTTCTGGTTTCCCACTGTCAGGACCGTTACCTGCTGAGGAGGGGCACTGGGGGCTAAGTGTGGAAGCACAAAACAACCAGGTCAACAATGACATATACTGTGCTATGTTGCAGGCAGGTCAGGAAGCACAGTATTTAATACTCAAAAAACAAGTATAATTGGGATTGCGCAGTAGCGATGCACGTCTGACGGCATTCGAACAGGAGCTCAGAAATATGCACAAGAATCATTCACGCACAAAGACACACATGCTTTGCCAAGGAATGTTATTCTTTGGGGATTGCAGAGGTGCCTGAAGGCTGTCAAGATGTCTCATTAGTGGGGGATTTGCATGAAGGCCAGGGCAGGTCGGACACGGCTATAGCCCGTCTTTAAAAATTCACTATGATATAACATCCTTTGCTCCGGGCTGGTGGATAGTGGTATTGATTTGTGCAATGACATCCTGGCACGTTCAGGCAGGAGCTCACCGTGAAGCCGAGACTCCCGCATTTACTGAGCCATGGTGGCATGTGGGTCAACGAGCTTATAGGATGAAGCGCAGACAAGAGGAAATATGAAAAAAAAAACATTTTAGGCGAAGGAAACAAGGTTTTGGTAAACATATTGACTGATTCCATCGATCAGCCAGATGAAACTAAGCCAGTAGGTACGTATCAGAAGGAAGCTTTCACAGCGAGGCTCATCTAAACACGCTGGCCCTGTCCATAGACAGACAGAGAGTGGATAGAGACACGACAAGTCCGTGCTTTCATAAACCTTATTCTGTTGTTGTTCTGATGGCAACAATCGTCTGACCCCACAAGGGGTAACAGATGAAAAATAAATAACAGTTGGCCCAAGTGGAAATAACCCTTTAAAAATAATGTTTTCTCATTTCCACAGGAGCTGGCAGGGGAGCGGCACCACAGCAGAATACTGACAGGTCAATTACTCCTGTGCTGCCTCTCCCTCACCTCGCCTCCATCCAAAATGGCACGTGTCACCCTGTAAATCTGTGCTCATCCCTCAGTGCGATTGGCCACACGGTCCCCCAGAGAGCCAGCAAGCCCTGGCATGGTGGAAGATGAATGGGTCCAATGATGAACCGAGCACCTTGGCCAGATTAGAAGCAATCCACCAAGGGAGCATCTGATCAACCATCACACTCAGGGCTCTACACCGCTGAATTACATCCAGGTGACAAAGTGGTGGATTGGTGCGTGGCAGCCATCAGAGACAATGTCGTTCAAAGTTAATGTTATGAATGATTTAGAAGCTTATTATCATGCATATTTGGGCTAAACAATACACATTTTCATTAGTGTCCTCGGAGGCTGTGCTAATAGAGCCATTAGCAGAGTGACGTATGGCAGGCGGGAATGTGACCCCCTGCCTCTCGGTTACATGCAGTGCTGTGTTGCATGATGAAGTACAAATATATACCAAATATCCATACCAAGAAACAGCGCCAGGAGCTGATGTAAAACAATAGATGATGTGTGAGGAAAGCCGTGGAACCTCCAAAGAGATACCCATTAACATGGATGAACATCAGTACACGCCAACTGAATATTTAGGAAAACAATACAGATTTCCCTTTCACCTAAATAAGCATTAACTTGCATAAATGACTCCTTGGCGATTTCTCAAGCAATCCTGCGGTGGGAACTAGATGGCAGTCAGGCTTCATTACAGCATTAGTCGTGCCATGACTGTCCAGAGGGATGGTGAGACATTGTGTGAAAAAGGATGAGGGAGACTACTTAGATGGACACAGTATATGAGCCCTGAGCATACTGTAGCCCTGCATCCATCTAGACCTGTTCTGGGGATTCTCTAATTGTGTTAGCCCTAACCTTAGTTTTAATCACCCTGTGAACTAGACTTCTCTATCCATCTAGCTGCCCTTCTCAGTGGTCCCAAGGCCTCTGTGGAGCCCACGGCTGTGAGTCTGATGGTGGATCGGCAATCTCAGCTGACCAGGTACCGCAGCGGGCTTGCAACAAAAATAGAAAGTGGCGGAGCTCTCTGAGGGGACTGCGATGCAGATAAAGCAGATGCAGGGAGTGTTATCAACATTTGAAATAGCTGTGACGTGCATGTTGGGGGGGGCCGTAGGGAGAGGAGGTGTGCTAGCACGTATGGGTTTATGTCTCCGAGTGTGAAGGTGTGTGTTGGGGACTGCTGTAATGTGATAGCAGTTCTGCTACAGGAGTCAATAAACTGGCCGGCCACAGGAGATATGGACCCTTTGAGAAAAGTAAAATAAAACGGGTCTCCAACAGAATGCAAACTTTCTCGTGTACTTGCAGGCCTGAATATGTACAGATAAGATGGCCATAAACACTCTGTATATTTCTTCTTTATGGTGTAGCAGGATTGTGTGTCCTTACTTTAATTTACATTTTATAATTTTATCATCATTTGATCACAGATGTAAGACATAAAGGTTGAAAAAAGTATGGTGCAATGCTATTGGATGCATTTCTGTTTCAGCATAGGTCAAAATACTAACAACTTCCAAACACAGACTTCTGTGTTTGTGTGCGTCTGCGTGTGTGTGTGTGTGCGTGCGTGCGCGTGTGCCTGTCCCACAGTGCTCTGTGGCCTTGTCAGAGCCGATATGAATCAAGTTTTGGGCGACAGATCATCTTCACGGGAGGAAGTGTCCAATCACAGCTCAGGCCTGTGGCTGCTGGGTGATGGATTAGTAGAAGGCTGGCACTAACACCACCAATCATAAACAACCAAAAAAAGCACAGCAGGGAGGTCAGTCAGGCAGGCACAGGCACCCAAGCACATGCACATGTATTCTCACATGTAGGATATAGGCTCAGTTCTCGGTATCAAATGGAATATTACTGGGGAAAAACGACAATAACTAAACATACTTCTGCCTACGGGGTCATGTGTCAACCAGAGCACCACAGTTTGAAAATTGAGCAACATCTCCCTCTCCATACCTTCCTCGGTCGTCCGTGCAGTCTTGGATTCACTGTCCATGCCTTGGAACTCGTTGAAATACGGCCGGACCTTGATCTCATACACAATTCCTTTCTTGAGGGCGGAGAGGACGACACTGCGCTCGGAGGGGACCTTCACATCCTGAGTTTGCCAGGGTCCTGGTGATGGCAGTCCCGATGTCTGCCTGTACAGAACTCTGTAACCCTGAATAAACTGGGACTGACGATCCACCTGAGAAATAGAAAGATGGGAGATCACTTTTATTTTTCGGTACAAAGTATAAGGGGATTGGTAGACATTATCGGGGCCAGGAACTACGTGATACAATAGGATCATTTTCTCACTGGCTCACGTTCATGACACTTAAGAGGCCTTTGCTCATTTAATGGGCCTTTTATCACCAGCTATGACACACTGAGCTCAATTAGCACTCTGCCACCACCTCGTACACACAAACCCCAGCAGAAAGTAAGTGTTCCCTGCTACATTAAAACGACTTTCTGTAAAGCCGCCGAAAAGGACACGTGCATGTCTCACATGTATTATAAATACTAAATGGCGACACTGGAAAGCAGGCTTTGCCATACATAATATGGGCTGTGAGTGTGCGGATGTCACGCAGCAGCAAACACAGGCACCCTGGGGACATGTGGGGAATACACAGCAGAAGCGATAACAAGAGATATGTCCCATAGAAAAGACAAAGAGACTGAAAGTATGATAGCCCCCTGCAACCCCCCCCCCATCTTGGGCCCATTTAGCTAGATAGAAAATCTGAATGTATGCAGAGGAGTAGTGGGCGCATAACTCATTGGAATGGCTTGTTAACAGTACAAAAAGTGAGCAGGGCTTTCAAGTGGGATATTAAGCAGCTGTTTTTCGGCAGTGCAGCCTGAGTAAATCAGCAAAATGGATTCCCTGCTAAGTCCGTGACTTTTATTAATGGAATGATTTGGGAATATAAAAGCTCCCCGAGAGTGGCCCCTCTGTTTACCCAAAGGGCCCCTGATTGATTAGGTAGCCCTGTTTTGTGTTGATTGTACATTACAATTGTAAAGAAATGCTTTAGCATTAAATTAGTCACCAAGTCTTGGGGCGAGACTTATTACAGGGGTCAATAAACATGTCGCCAGGAATGTGCTAATGTGGCTCATTTGAAAATGGAAACAGGCACCCCAATGCCACTGAGTGAATTGTGTATACAGCAAATTCCTACACCTGAGTGGTTTATAGCACTTCAACCCGTAAAAAGCAGTACATATTTTGTCTGAACACTTCAGTTTTGACTGACATAAATAGCCTTTATGTCTTCATTACCATACAATTAAGTAAACAAGAAACATTCTAGGCATGGTTTTACAAATACATGTTTTTACATTTAATAAACCTGTCTAATATCTTTAGGACATGCAAACACCACTATACATGTACATGTATGGTGGAAGATCAGATGTGTGTTTGTATATATGAATATAAAAGAAGATGTATTCATCATTGCAAGGCAGAAGGAGAAAAGGAAAAATCCTAATCACAAAAACAGTCCAATCACACTTTCAGTCTGATTTTGTCTGTGCAAGTTCTATGTTTTAAGAGGGAAGCCAATGACAACCAGATGTCTATGATATTTCTTTTTATGTTCACTGTGGTTGAAAAATAAACTGTTTGATGTTACTTTTAAGGCACCGATTACAATATTTCAAAGCTTCAGGGAACAACCTGAATAAAGTGTTGTTCTGATATACTGTAAAATAGCCTCAAGGAGCAGCCCTTTGGGTTCAAAGAAGGATTTGATGTTAACATCAACTACCTTGACTTTATGACTTACTTTTTGGAAAGACACATCAAAGACATATAAGAATTTAGAGAGATAAGAAAACCATAGACAAGCAAGCTGATTTTCTAAATCTGCAGTTAACTCTTCCAATGTGAAGACTCCTGTTGAATAAATGGAAGATTATACACTTCCTGAATGTGTAGCATCAGTGAACCAGATAGTTCTGTATGGGAAAAACGACGACCAGCACTTACCGTCCATGTGACCTGAATGGTTGTGGGACTCATGACTACTGGGTTGTGCAACCGAACTATGACTTCGCCCAGCTCCTTCTGCACATGCCTGTGGTCAACACCCTGAGCTGGAGGACTTATATCTATGAGAGAGAAGGAATTAAATATGACAGAGAGTGAGTTAACACATTTCTTCATTAGAATAGGAGCAACTTCATCTGCATTAAAAGTACATCATTACATTTTGTAATAAGTTACTTTTCTGATTTTTTAGAAAAGAAAGGGTACTAATTAGAACAAAAAAATAAATAAATATATATATATATATATACTGTATATATATATATATATATATATGGACTCAAAATTGAGACTCCTACGAATATAAAAGTCACACTATTTTCCAGCTCATTTCCCAATTTGCACATTATTTGATTCATGTTGCAAGCAATAATAATAAAAATAATAAAAATTCCAGTGCACGAGATACTAAATGTGGTTTAAACAAACCACATTTGGTTATTTACTGAGGGAAGCAAAAAAACAAAAAACTCATAAGACGAAATTATATTTCAAAAAGGGCTTCATTCAAACACCATCATGAATCACAGACTGCGCTAATAGTGTAAGACAGGCCCAACGCAGTTAGGAAGAAGTGAAAAATCTATTTGTCATCAATGCACGTCACTGTCAATAAACACATCTATATATCATCTCAGGCCCTTCACCTCAGCATGAGAGAGATATGCAGTGATTCAAACTGACTCTTTTCCTTTTTTAACACACTCTTGGCTCACATTTGACAGAGCCTGGCCACAAGTTGCGTTTTTATTTTATTAGATTTTTTTTATGATGGGGACTTATCATATCAATGTAATCTGGAGACCGCAGTCTGTCCGGTACCGTAATCAAATCTTCTTTGGGTTTGGAGGCAGTCATTTTCCCTGTTATGATCATTAACATAGCAGGGATAGCGCTAACTCAGTTAGACCTTCCAGAAGTAGACATGGTCATTTTACATAATTGCTAAAGTGTTGCCTTAATGAGCTGGACTGAGATGGAGAATTTGACCTCTGGAAAATTGCGCAGTGTTTCAATAGAGCTATTCACAGATTGCTGAGAGGGGCTGATAAGTATCACACGTAGATTTGGTGCACAGTGACCTTACCTTATCAGTAGAAACAGACATTTTACTGAACTACATACCACAAGTTAAAAAGTATTATTAGTATATTCCATAAACAGTGTCCCTGTGTGGAAATCATTTTCAAACCAATGCTAATGTAAGTTACCTTGTGTTCTGACAGGATCGGACATGGGGCTCGGATCACTGAGACCCTGGCTGTTTACTGCTCGGACCATGAACAGGTAGATGGTGTTGGGACGGAGACCTTTAACAGTATACTGGGTGGTTTTGACATGATCTGCGACTGTTTGCCAGCTGTTGCTCACTGATTGGCTGTAAAAGAGAAGAACATTATTGCACAATATTTTCACACATCATTTAAGTGGTACAGTGTAGTGTACTTAAACATGACATGAATAGAAAGCAATACAATCATTTTAATAAGGAAAATCCTGAAATATTATATTAATTTTGACATAGAAGGACTGCAGTGGGAGACAGTTAGAAGGTACTACTGCAACATACCTGAAGGCTTCAATGACAAAGGAGGAGACAGGTGAAGCTCCAGCCATCCCAGGCTGCCAGGACAAAGAGACACTGTTCTTCGTGACATCAGTGACCTGAGGTTTAGACGGTGGGCCTGGAAGCTCATTGTCGTCATGGTTCTTGATGACCATCACTCCACCGGATTCTAAATGGATGGCCAGAAGGACACAAAAAAAGCCAGTTACTCTTATGAAAAGTGAAGGTGACTATGTGAGAAAAAAAAAAACGTATACATAAAAAATCCCATGTAATTAAGATGTAATATTTTACCTTTGACTTCAAGGAAAGCACTCCAGGATGTTTCACCACTGGAGCTGGTAGCCACACATGTGTAGATCCCAGAGTCTGAAAGCTGATATACAGCGGAAAATAGAAAGAACATATGAATAAAAACAAATACACATGCTCACACTGAGCGCATTACACTGTTCAGTGAAACAACCTTTTCATTTCACACTTTCAGAGAGCGGGATCAATAATGGAATCCACGCAATCTTTTTCTGAAACACTTAAAAGCGATGGGGAGACTTCACCAGCGAGCCTAGTGCTGACCAAATTGTGTGTCATATGTGAGTGCCTCAAAGTGCTGACACTAATTTCCTAATGAATTCCATTTTCCATTCACCATCCTTCCATCATGTTCCCACCACCCCTCCCTAATTGCCCACTGCCCTGCCGACCACAACAAAACCCAGGCTAATTCATTTAGGGTGGGCTGCTGGAGCCCCCTGGACCGATGACAGCTGGCTCGACTCTCCATCCCTCTTAGGAAGTTTGGTTGTTTGTTGCTTTGTGTCCCTATGCCTTCCTTCCATTTATTAAATAACAATTTTAGTGGTCGGTGGCTTTATAAAGCGTAATAGATATTCCACTGAGGCCTTTGAGTGCAGAAAGGAAGATGGGAGCCTTTTGAATTTAATTAAGTCTAAGCGTGTATGTGTATGTGTGGCCACATGTGTACATATCATTAAGTGCATACATCATTCTAACCTACAGCTGAACTCCATTCAACTTTGCACAGCTGAGCTCTATTGGAGCTGCTGTACCACTAAGTGATACTGTTAAACAATTTAAAAATCTCATGCTCATCAAATTTGAAGTTTATCCCTGGCCAACCAAATTCTATAACCATCGTATCCAAAATTGTTTCCTGCGCATTCAAATGTATATCCTGGTATAAAACCTCTTAAGGATACATACCAGTGACAAGGCTGAGAAAATGGTCAATGTTGAAAAAGACGTAAAGCAAAGAAGAAAAGGACAGACAGAGCAATGAAATCCGTTACCTTGACGTTTTTGATCTGCAGGCTGCCCAGCTCCTGCAGAGACATGCGGGGGTCCTTCCCTAACAGACTGACACCATCCTTCAGCCAGCTGATGGAAGGGATGGGGTCTCCTGATGCCTGGCACTTTAAAAGTGCCACGTTGTCCACCCCCAGCGTCTGGTTGGATGGACCTTGGCGAATAATGGGGGGTGGTCTGTCTGTGAGTACTGTGGAACAAAGACAAAAAAAATGTGAACACGTGCGTATCATTCTTAAATGTTCAGATGGGACAGCACAGATAATAAAATAGACAGGGGGTAGATGTGGTGACCCATCATAGTGTAGACTATTTTCTCTGCAGGTCTTGTAATTGCACCACAGAACAACGACCATATCCTTTATTTCCAGGAAGCAGGGAAAAAAGAGCTGAGTAGTGCTTTCTAGTTTCATTGATGTGGCGGACAGATGCTAAGCAGTTTCCAGTTAGTGCCTGGGTAGCCTTTATTTTTATACACTACTCTGGACTCTGTGGTACAGTTTGGCGGTGAGACTCTTGCCTATTGACTCAGTGTGGTTCGGATAAATACTTCATTATGTGCAGTGTGGGGCACAATAAAGGTCAATTCCAACAGCTATATGGTCCTGGAAACCCCTCACGATAATCTTATGAGGCGAAAAGAGAGCCAAGACACTGATCCATCTATGACTGAAAAATCAGAGAAGACTATGTAAATGTTTGACTTAACTCCAGTCCAGTTATAATCGGATGGAGACAAATGCTAAGACGAATTTCATTTACATGAGCAAATTCATCTCTTATAAAGAGCCAAAAAAAAGGCCTGTGGGTTCCCTTTATGAAATGGTGGGTATGTCAGAGGTGGTCTCAGAGAGAGTTGGCACTCTTGCACATAGGCAGTTTATATATTTAGAGTTGAATAATGTGGAGTCCCCCTGGCATCACAGAACCCACATTAATTAGAGGGTATGGATTAATGATGTCAGACCTGCAGGGGCTAATTACCGAGTCTACCTCACTAACCTTTCAACACATTATTATACCCCCGATTTCGTCCCTTTTCCTTCTCTTGCAGCAACATCTGACAAAAGGAAGTGGTTTCAATTGATACATAAATGCTGTAGTGTGGTCACTCAGTGCTTTAGGTCAGCTAAGATACAAAGCGAAAAACTATGAATTTTAATATTCATATTATTTGGCACATCGATTCGATATGATATAATGATATTTCACGTATTTCTTTTACTCTCAAATACAGTTGTGTGGCGGACACCCTGGTGACCTGTCCATGGTGTAATCTGCCTCTCATCCAAAGTCAGCTGGGATTTGCTGCAGCTCCCCCCATGATAAGTGGTACAGATAATGGATGGGTGGATGGAAATGAAATTGTATTGAATGCAAAGTGATAGTGAAAATCATAAATTAAAAGAACTCACTATGCTGTAGTTTATCTTATCTCATTAGCACACTACTCCTTTCACTTTATGAATTAACATAAACTACATCGAAGCCTATTGTTTTCCTACTTAATTGCCTATTTGTGATGTGAATCCGTGTTCGTTAAGGACTATAACCACAATTAGCGTGTTTTGACAAATGCAAATTCACAAGCAGGAGGCCTTGCTTGGTCCTCAGACTTAATGTGTCTGATGTATGTGTGGAAGGCATGTAGGAGTGACAGCGGGAGGAGGCGCGGCTCAGCTGAAGCCTTAGGTCCCTGGATCAGGAATTTCTCATTACAGATCTCCTTGAACTCCATAGTCTGCTGTCAGGGCTCTGGGTTGTAAATCACATAAAGACCGCAGCAGGTGTGGCCATGACCTCACCCCGGCCCTAATGTACTCCTTCCTCCTCTCCCTGTTTTTTTTTCCTCATCGCCCTGCCGAACACCCGTCTCACTAACATGTCTTCTGTAATATGTATTAACAGAGATAAATATTGCAATTCAAACATATGCAATGAATACCTATTAAACAAACGAAAGGGTTAACTGTTGAGTATATGTCTGCAAAGAGTGATGCTGGATTTGAAGGACATACCAAAGGTGTTCCTGTGTCTGATCATTTTTTTTTTTCAAGTGCTCCCGTGGAGCTTTTAATCTTTCTGCTTGCAGGTACTTTGGTAGACATATCGATGTCGGTCGATCTCGTCATCAAAACACCCACACCTCACAGCAACACATCATTCATTCCACACAAAACGGTTGTCACTCACTAGCACGATCACATCCCTGTTTGTCTGTATCTCCCTCCGTTGCCAAATCCCTCATACATATACCTCGCCTCATACACATACACTCATGATTAAACTTGAAGGAACTCAAGGGCAATGCTTTATGTCCTATCCAAAAGAAAAACATTGAATTTCTTAATGAAATTGTCTTCATGAAAAAGAAAACTTAACGAAGAACGTGGGGTGAAAACACAGCAACTGAAGGTCATGAGCATGCTTAATGCGCTTAGACCAAAGCTGTGCCTAATCTTGTAATTCAAAGTGTTATTTGGACAAAATACATCAACTGCGTTAAAGGCCAAATGTTAGATAAACTAAACAAAGCAAGAAAACGAGGAAACTAAAAGCAGACAAAGTGGGCATAAATGATTTGTTGAGGAGTAAATGTGTTAGGGTTCAAAGATATAAAGCTTTGTTTATAGCTAATTTGCACCAGTTGCACCGCATTTGTGATGGTTTTAAATAATGTGCTAATATGCCTTAGTGTGCTGGCACTGTAGAGGCTATGCATCCGTTATCCCTCACCATCTGTGACCTCCAGTTGAGCCTTGGCGAGGATGCTGCCTGCAACGGTCAGGGCCTGACAGATGTAGTAACCGGCATCTGTCCGCTGCACAGACGAGATGGTGAGGTCTCCGCTGGGCGACACTGAGAAGCGACTGTTGGGCTGCTGGGGTTGGTTGGGGAAAAGCAAATTCTGCAGGAGGGCGGACAAACAGCCAATTAGTGAGCACACGGATCCATTACAACCCTGGAAATATCACAACTCGCACTTATGCTGCGCACACATACATAGGCACAAATCAGTCTCTTACAGCTTCAGTACTAACAACAGCATCTATCACTTGGTTTACCAACCTCACAAAGACAGCACAGCCTATCCACAGTATGATGATTTGGTTTCGTACTTATTCTTGGGCCAAGCCAGAGGCTCCACTGTGCTATGAAAGTAACTTTTGCTCTTGTTGGCCTCAAGCATACTTTTCTTTCTGCTTCAATCCCACAGTGGTTTGAGCTGCATTTACCCACCAAGGACCAAGTTGAACTTTTACTGAATATTGGCTAAATAGCCAGATATTCAATGTCCTTTAAAATGGCTTAATTTCTCTTAATTTACATCTAAGTGTCTTTATGCTGCTATTTTTATGCATCATGTTAAGCACTGAATTTAGTACATTGGCCATATACCGAAAGAAGAGGAAATTATGATTCGCTGATACTTGAGTTTTTTTTTCCTTATGCTTATCTTCCCAAGCAAATAAGCAAATACATTTGCTGGACTTAATTACACCTAATCATTTTGATACCACCAATTATGTTATTGTTTCAAGGAGGCTCCATGCATCTCTGGCACATGAGACGTACAGTTCATTATCCACTACAGTAGTGCGAGAAAATTTGATTATTGTAATTAATTAGCTTTAATTTGTTCCGTCAACAAATGCCTTCATACCTTTTATACGTCACGGGGATGAGGTTAACAAAGGCACCAGTAAACACAAGGGCTGACACAGGTGCATGAGGGAGAGGACGTGCCACTGCTTGTACCAAGGTGTTTGTAGTGCATTCATTTCAAAAACATGTATGTCATATTTAATGACAATGTGAGAAACACACTGGATAAAAATCTGAAGAAGTTCACAACATTACTCAGCAGTGAGTCATGCATTTGAGGTCACACATTGGCAAGGGGCAAAGTGGGTGAGTGTCCCACTAAATGTTTCTGTGAACATGTAACCATGTGTCTTGCTTCTGTTCGCTCTTTTAAGCGGATGTCGCTGTAATTGTTGGCCTCTGTATGTGCATGAGTGTGTTTGTGTGTTTGAACCTTAGCCAGAACTGAATCATATCTCTGACTTATCTACAAGCCTCAACAGGCTCCTAATTGGTACTGTTGTTGAACAGTGTGAGGACACCCAGGTATTTGAATGGGTTATCTACTTCAATGAGGGATAGGATCGTTCTTATCTGTGCAGGGTCATGGGAAACCGATTAGCACTTTGCCAGGCACACTGTCGTTTCGCGGCTGCTGAGAACAAAGGTGCATCTGTGTGTCTGTAAAGATACTGATGACTGATAGTGTAGTTTAAAGTACTGTGCGTATGTGTATGTAACTGTGTTTATGTGTGCATGTGCAGGGCAGGAGAAACATAAGAATTCCAGAATTGTGCATATAGCCGAAGGATACCTAACACATTGCTGAGTGTTGATAACGCTGTGCAACCAGTAAATAATGAAAGCTGCCGAGAGAGCAATATATTTTCACAAGAAAGAAATCAAGAAAAATGCAGTTATGCAATGTTTTTTGCTCTTACCTGACTTCCCTCCTTCTGCCAGAAGACAGCAGGCTGAGGGTTTCCTTTGGTTTCACATGGGAAGGTGGCAGTGCGGCCTTGACCTACAATTTGGTCCCTTGGACGGATGACAAACTGGGGTGCAGCTAAAGTCAAAGGGTGAGAAACAATGGTGTTAGTGGACAAGTGATACATGGTGAGGTCAAACATCGGGACTGGAGATTATCAGGGCGTGGGGGTTTCAAGCAAAACAAGCACTACACCGTACGGTCAAATCAGAACAGGAGTGCTGTACAGAGCATCCATGCAGAGATTTTAGCATCTTTTGCTCCCTGATGGCTCTGAGCGGAGGGATAACAACAATGGTTATCATTTTCATGGTAACCAGGTTGGCCATTCATCCAGGTGTGGCTGACGCTGAATGAATGACAGCCACATTGGCATTCACATGAGGACGCGCCTTGGTCATAATGGCGTTTAGATCTCAGACAACATAGAGGCACACCCAAGCCCAGGAAACCAACACAAACAAGTATAGACGCACAGGGGTACTTATGTCAGACTTTCCATACGTTAGATTTAGTATTTATCTCATATATATACAAGCAGTGAGACAGTAAAGTGTGAGGCAGAAACCGCTATTTGTGTTTGCCACATTTCAAGCCAACACCTCCCCAACAACAAGAAGAGACTTGAAACACGCCATCAGGCTCGGAAATCGTAGTGTGAAGGGTTCTCAATCAACATTTACGACTCCATCAGGAGCCAGAACTGTGTCACACATTCAGAATCATGACCGACATTTCAGGCTGACAACTTGATTGATTGACTGACTGACTGACTGACTGACTGACTGACTGACTGACTGAACTGAACTTGACTGATGCTGCTCAGTGACACAGTGCGGGGGTTTCGGCACATACTCCTTTGGTTGGCACTGTCTTATCGGTTTGCTCCTGGAGCAATCCCAGGCATTACTTCACATTAATTTGTCTTCGCAATTCCAGAATTATAGCAGCTAGAGAATAAGATCATTGACCTGAGGTAGTTTACTGCAAGACCTCCAATTTAAATTCAAATGGTTCCTGGGAGTATCGATGACAAATAAGAGGAAACATGCTTCCTGCAGAGTCAACAAAATAAAACAAATCCATCATAACCACAAGTTAGTGTAGACAGTGGGTAGCAGAGACCATTTACTTTAGAAAAAAAGAAAAGATTGCACAAATTGTTCAGGATTGTTGCAGTGAAACATTTTGCACTCTTTGTTTGTTCAGATATTTTTGTAAGTCCTTCCATTGACAAGCCAGCTGGTTCCAGTAAGGCCAAACTCTTGCCATTTGGCTGGTTTCTCCGTGTAATTCCTGTTTGGGAGATGTGTATTTGTCAAAGATACACACAGTTGGGACTGGTGCAGATGGCAACAGATTTACTGCCTTCCCGTTGGCCTTCTGCAGCATGGATATCTTGTGGCTCTCACAAAGCTGGGCCTGATACAGAGCTCCTAAATCATAATCTGGCAGAAACTGAGTCCCCTCCCCTCTCTTCTGTTCTGTCCTACGCGCTACCCAACAACTACAGACTGAGATAAGGTCTAACACATTACAGAGTGGGTCCTTTTCTCACATGAGTGTGAGAAAGGACATGGTTGGGAGAAAACACAGTTCCTTCCTTTACAGTACATCTAAATTTGTGTTTGTCTTCTGTGTTTTTGAGTTAGTTATGAGGATTTTTGCTTATATGGAGCATTGTTTACAGCTAGATTAAAGTTTCAGATGTTGATTAGTTTGATTTCATAAAACCTAAATAATCAATTTTAATTGTCAACATGATTTTAACCAATCATTTGTAAATGACATGCTCATTTATAAGGGCATTTGCTATTATGCTGGATTCTTTAGCCCATTTGATAACAGTTCAACACATTAACAGCACTGAGTGATTGTTTGGGCCTGGTGGCCTGCATAATCCTGGACTCCTTCTGTACCAGCAGAACTTAATTCAATCGTTCTAGCGTTCTAACATTTTCCAATAAAATAAAATAGACCCCAATGGGAAATAGGTTATAAGGAACAGGTCAACATTGAAGCATAGATCACATTTCAGACAAACCAAGAGCAAGTCAGATTGCGACAGTTTCACAGCTTGTCTCAGGACTAACACACATTGGCCCTTTTTCTGTCGGACACCTTTGATGACATGTGAGAGGCTTCTTCCTGTCTCATCCAAAGGAAACACATGATCAGGCACCCATATTTAATTCATGACATGTCACATCTGCCTGGTTTGGAGAGGGCTCGGCATAAAGCAGCACTCAGGGTAAAAGAAAGAACGGACGGAGAGAAAGACATCCATTAAGCACACCCAAACTCGGAAGCCTTTCTTTCTGCTTTAAAATTCCCACATTCAATCAATTTTATTTGAAAGTTGACAGCAATTACTGACTCGTCCCACAGGCTGGCTGAACATGTAATTTCCTCCATCTAGAAGCTGAAAATCTGACAATCATAGAATAGCTACTGCTGCTTTGGCAACCTTAGTCATGCCATTGACGTAGTGTCTGGGTTTTTCTGCCAGCCAAGCCTGACACTTCCACCATTCTTTTTCTATTCCTCCTTTGTCCTGTCGTATGTCTCCGGTTCCCGCATTCCTTTTGTTTCCTTCCCCTCAAAAAGGACACCCCTCTCTCCACGTCTCCCCACTGCCACCCTCTTCCTCGAACAATTTCATATCTTAAGTGTATCGGACATGGTTTCTGCCTTGACCTTTTCAATGTCTGTGGGGAAATAAAATGAGATTCTCTGCTCAGTATTGTGGGGCTCAGAAGGATCGAGGCCCCGTCCAAAACAAACAGATCCTGGCTTCGTGTTCCAAAAGTCCACAGATGGCCTCAAGTCTTGCAAGTTAAACACGACCTGGACCATATGAGATGACAACGACTCAGACTGCCAGCCACACTCACTCGTTGTAAAGGAAATATTCATTTAGACCTATACTACATTAGGTTGCAATGGCAAATTCAGTCTGAGGACAGACATATAAACACATGCTAATACTAAATTATCCAACTTAGCCGACCCTACATATTCACTCATCTTCAAAAATCCATTTGAATATTTTTAAATGCTTCTCTCAGCAAATATTGATATATGTGATTAATTAATTACAAAGCATGTAATTAATTGGATTAATTGGATTTATTAGCTTGACTGCCATAGTAAGAAACATGTATTGCACTATTTTTTCTTTAAAAAAATCAGGTCATTCTTAATGTTTTGTAAAAAGACAGTTCATTAAATGTGAACGTTTTCAGAATGTACTTGTCTGATGCAGCTTAAGCTATTATTTCTTAATTTAAAGAAAGGCTTTGACAATTTGCTTCAAATCATCTGACAAAGAATATTTTATTATTAGGTTAGGCTTGAGTGCTGTAGCCTCAATAGCACTTAGGATTTCTAATAATAATCCAACATTTTTATTTGATGAAGTTGAAAAAGATAAGATCTGTATTTGCAGTCACCCCTCTTAGCGCTGTCTCTGTTTGGGTTCTTGATATGACTCATAATAAATACACAGAGAGACCTGATGTAACAGGGTTTAGGTTAGTGATCTAGCTAGAACTACAAGTCTCTAAAATCAATAAACGGCATTGGCAAACTATACATTTATGGATAGACGATGTGATGTGACACCTGTGTTAATCAAAAACTTCTGAATACATATATTAAAGCAATGGTAGTTGATTGACAAGCAGTCAGGTGCAGTAGTGTGTATGGAGAGGGCATGCAGAATGGGATCAAATCAGAAGGATGGGTACTTACCGACAGGGCGAGCTGGAGACACAACAATGGAGGAGTGGATATAAAAAAAATAAAAAATAAAGACACACAAACAAATACAATAAGAGAACAGGAACAGAACAAACAAAGCAAAAAAAGACAAATAAAATAAATCAATGTCAGACTGAATGACATGTTGTGTTGGGGGCAACACATTTCTGGCACATGGAAACATGACAGAGAGGATTCAGTAGTTTTTGTCTACTGTCCACAGGACAGAATCTGGTTTCCATGTCTTTTTTTTCTCCAACCCCTGAAGGATAAAGGGGTACTGGTACAGGTGCCCATTGGTGGTCAATAATGTTCAATTGCATCCACTCAATCCAGTTTACTCTTGTGACAAATATACTACTGGATCTTCCCTGCTTGCATAAATGAAATCTTGAATTCTATGGGTGGTGTGTGTTTGTAATAGCAAGGCGAGGGCATGTTCATCCCTAGCGTTGATGTACAGAGCAGAAGAAAGAGAGCAAGAAGAAGCGAGGAAGTTAAAAACAAAATGTTGCAAATGCACAGTGAACAAAACATGTGGGTTAAATCCCAACACTGAAATGCAGGTGGTGGTTTCCCAGTGTTTCTATGTGTTACTGTATTCACTGCCAAGTCAAAGATGCTTTTTAAAAAGGTAAATAAGTGAATAAACCCAGACTTTGTTTTATCTCCCTCAAGTCCCCCTGTGACGCTCTAAAGCGCTCCCCCGGGACCTTAAACACTTGGGTTTAATGGGAATACGAGGGGCGAAAAGAGGGAAAATTATGGTTAGAATAGTTTTATTAACCTTGCAAACCCCAGGTGTGGGACTGGCGGTGTGCACCAGTAATCTGTGAAATGGCTTTGCTGACTTGGTGGTTACAGCGTGGAGGGTAGCAGGGCTAATAGACCACCACGAGGGGGGGGGGTGGGCGGAGTGTGCCGACACTGCACTTTGAAATGTAAATAATTAAAGGGATTCATAGACTGTCTTCATCTCCCTCGGCTGTAGGAGTCAGCATTTTGAATCTCCAGACCCTGTGGCGCAAACTGCCGATCTAAATCGTATATTGGTAACCTCATTGGTCCACGGCAACTCGACGTGTTGTTATATGCTTACTAATGTGAAAAAAAATGACAAAGAAAAAAACTGGAGGATGATTATTATTTTTTACCTCTGACTGTGAGAGTGGCAGAGGCCTCCAGCTTTCCCACCCGGTTTTCTGCCACACAGGTGAACATGCCCTCATCGGAGACGGAAGCCTTCTTCACTCTCAGCACATAGTCCTCCTTGTCGTACTTGATCTCGTACCTGTCAAAAGAATGTCACAGCATGAAATTTGAGTTGCCCAGTCAGCAGTAAAATGCAAAAACTACAAGTTCAGTGAAAGCATTAACCATGTGAAAAATATGGTGTTTCAACCATTACTGTTAAGAGTGAAAAGTGTATTTCAATTGCTTATTGTGACAAATGGAGAACGCAAGGAGGAGGATCAATTATTCAACAATGACACACAGTACACAGAGAGGCGTGCATTCAGTTGGAACCCATGTAACTTGCTCAATATTCATGATATGTCTCTCTCACTCTCTCTGTCTATTTTTTAAATTATATTCAGAGCTTTGTGTGTTTATGAGCATGTACATGAATGTGCCTTCGTGCATCTGCAACATACACATGAATGCGCATTTGCAATGACTATATTCAGATATACAGTATATATATATGTATATATGATATATATATATATATATATATGTCTGTGTGTGTATGAGTAGAGGGACTACACAAAGGCACAGGTGGTCTTAATTTTAATTCCACTACACTCGTGAAATGTTTGTGTTTCTGTGTCACATGATCGTATGTGTGCCTAGGACTTTTTCCCCCCACAGTGTCTGGTTTGATACTACCAATTGAATTTGCAAAAAGTCTGAGTATTTGTTTTTGTATATTCGCACAAGGGGTTTGGATATCTTTTTTATTATAGTGTTTGCCTCTGGGCCTCAAAACTCCAAAACTTGTTAAAACAACTGTTGAAACACATAAAAACTCAGCGATGCCTGCCAAACACTGTGCTATCCACTCAGAGACTGGAAATACAGTCACAGAGTGGTTTGATACTGTTTTATACTCTTCTAATAACCTCTGGGTGACAACAGAGCTCACATAGGGTAATACACTAGTGGTTTACGGTAATCATTTCTCTCGTGGCCTTAGAATAGAACCTTAGGCTACGGTCCATTCGCCTGTGTGGGAAAGGCCCCTCTGCTCGACCATCAGGTGTATTGATGGCTGCCTGCCACTGGCAGCTGCAAAGCTAATCTCTCATGTCTATCCATGTCTTATCTTCGTCTGCTGTTATGACATTTCCTGCGCAAGTATTCAAAGGCAGCTTTATTAAAGCACATTCCTCAACTCTGACTGCCAGTTCCACCTCTCCACACAGGTACTTAAGGAGCCATAATGATTATTTGACTGAGTCATGACTGAAGGCTTTGTTCTAGAGAGAGGGGATGTACAGTTCTGGTAACGAATGAAGCATTCACTGTTGATCCTAAGTGAGTGGCAGCCAAAGGAATGAGGCGGCACCTATCGGGACAAGCCTGTCTGATGAAAAACAAACAGGGTAACAGAAGGATCATCCTCACACGCTGTGCCCTCCGGCAAGATTTGGCAGCACGACGTGAACTCCTGAGTTGAACGCGGAGGCAGAAATGAACAAATGAGTGACGGTAACAAGTTAGGGCTTAGGGAAGAGAACATGACTTCTTAACAAAGTATGATAAGAGCAAAGGCAATATTTTCATTAACTACTGGTTGCTACAATCCTATTATCACTATGACTTATTTCATATCCGTTATTCAGCATTGTAATTTGAGTTGCTTTTCACACTGGTCTAAAGAGACAAGTGCTACATTTTCATGACTAACAAAAGCAAAAAAAATGTATCTATAGCAGTCTTTTCATTAACATATTGTTAAGTTAAGACCAAAGTTCAAAGCCATGCTACCAGTTCGGAGAGGCTATACCTATATACAGCAATGCACCGAGCTGAATGCTTCGGGTCACAAGAATTGAGTGTCATTTTTATTTACGGCATTTCATTCTTTCAGCGTAGAGAACCCACGTATGGCACATGCAGACAACATGCTTATTGTTCTTGGCCCCATCTCTATCATTCTCTCAAAATAGAACTTCAGGCTGGTGCATGACTCATAAGACAGGAGCCCTATCAATCTGTAATCAGCTTCCTATATGGAATCAGCCTGGATGACAAGATGAGTGGAAATACTCAGGGATAAGAAGCAGTTGTGGCCACACACGCACGCAAGTACACACGGCAAGGGAACAGTAGCTCTTTCTTGCGACTGGTTCGGGGTAGAGTTCTGTTCTCTATTAGAGCAGGAATGTAATTGCACATGTAGAAGGGCTGTGGTAAGGATCCCAGAGCCCAGTTCAATCTGCCGGATTCTTCCTCCATTTCAAACAGAAAAAGGCGCCCTGTATACACACACGCACACGCACGCACACGCAAGCACACACACATCGAAATTGAAAAAGAGAGAAAGAACAAAGTATACATATCCACACATGTGCAGAGTCATTCAGTCAAGCAGGCAGATGAGGAGTGATGGGAATGTAAGCAAATGCCAGAACGAAGCAGCATTTCTCTGGGTTGTCAACATAATGTGTTTGCTGCACGTAGAAGGCTGTAACCAAGATGACAACTTTATTGGAAATAATTTAAAAGCATAAAAAAAAAGGACTTGCCTCTCTCAAACCATCTGTCATAAAGCACAGCCATCCATGTCCCGCAATCAGACTTGTGCCAATCCACTCACATTGGGGGTATTTTTTAGAGTGCGAGTGTCTACACTTATCCACAAAATTACTAAACCTAAGAGAATCTTATAAGCGATAGGGAGAATGGTCGTGCACATGAGTCAGACTAAAGATACCGTAAAAGATTGATTCAAGCCAGTTCTCGGACTGCTGACACAAAGTCCCCACTCTTCTCCGTTTACTTTTGAGAATCTGACCCAGGCATACATCAACTGACTGTTCCTTTACCTCATGCTGATCAAAGAAGCTGGAGTCTACCTGTCCAGGACTTGTCACCCAGAACGAGGAATCAATCAAGGGCCTTTCTTGCTCACTTTCCTCCTGTAAGGCCCGTAGCCAGAGCTCTCTGCTCTCTCTCCTCGGCACCTCTCAGGGCATAGCAGGGTCGGAGCCTTCCCGACAGTCTGACTAATATTCATCATCTTATCCTACATCAAACAAAGATCAATTTGGACAGATTTCCATCCTGTGGCAGAGTTGAAGGGTTGTGGAGAGTGGATATATCTTACATTTGTCTTTTAAAGAGTAATTTTTACCCATAACCACAGGAACAGTGGCAGCAACACAGTCTTAACTTTGCCAAAGTGGTTTGGAGCAGAAGGAAGGGTAACGCAGGAAAATGGTGCAGAAAGAGGGGAAAAAAAGAAACAGCAAAGTACTGCTCACTGACCGATGCCCAGAAACACACAATCATCCTCAATTAGGACACAATTTATGATGAAAACTGGGCATGCGATGATAGTCACACAAAGCTATGCATATATCATATAAATATGTGAATGTGAGTGGAGCCTGTGATGTAATCTAACAATCAACGTGTGTATGCATAATACATTGGAGAACAAAGTATTATACCATACTATATACTGTATATTCTGGTTTTAATATGTCCATATGTAGCTTATGGCAATATATAATATTTTTAAGGCCTACATCAATGTGTCCTATATATATGTAACATTAGTAGGTGTTTTCTGTCTGTTTGCAATTGATGAGTTTAATAGATTATTATTTTCTCATTTTTAAGTGGTTTTCTGGAACTGTGGCACAATTTGGAACATGAGTTTCTTAGTAGCGCTCAGGCTGTGTCTGAAACCCCCATATTGTTAATAATAATAAAGTCATTTGTGATGCCAGGCCAACTCTCCCAAATATGGCTGGTAAGTGGGCTCCAGATACACATACAAAATACCAGTGTAGGGACACCACAACAGGGCGCCGCAGAGCCGCAGTAATCTCCTCTGTGTGTAACTTCTGTATTAAATTAACACTGCGTTAAATTAACAAGTGTTCCAATGACAACCATTTTGGTGTGACAAAGGTTATCTCCTCACAGAATACCTGATAACCCCACTGACTGACGAGTAGACTATTCAAAAGGCCGCTGGAAACAGACAATGCACAGAATAATACTTTTTTTAATCTGATTTGATTAGTTTTTGTTTGGTTGTGATATTAAAATGATAAATGTTTTTAGTTGACACATTTATCAACAATCAGTCGTTTGTACGCTTCGATAAGGAAGATGTTCATGTATACATAATCACATCACAGGAAAATGTCTGCTCTTGGATCTGGGCTTGTTTCTAGACTAGATAGCTAAATGAAGGCCACTGATTATCATTGTAAATGTGTGTATGTGAAAATGACTTTCTCAGAATCAAAGAGAGAAGATGAATGACGAGCACTGACACGCAATCAATTATTAACTGCCGACTACCTAATTAATTTCTAAAATATATTATATATATTCCTTATTATGTACAATTAAGTTCAATTATATTAACAGTGACACACTTAGTGTCAATAAACCCTGAAATAAAATATACCACAAATCAACCGATTGCCTTTTCTCTCCCCAACCCCCCTCAGACGCGTTCTCATAAATACCAGATGTATCCACTTATATATCAAGGGAAGTAATGGAGACAGGAAGCACAGCCTGCCGTCTTTATATTCTGCTGAGTTGGGGAGGTGAGAAATCACTGAAACTGGATGGTCAGCATAACAACGGCGCTCCTGTCACACCAGCTTTAACAGCTCTCTCAAACAGACTGACCCACACACCACTGCCATACACTAGCACAAGCAAAAGCACACAAGCACACACAAACCACAAAGGGATTGAGTCAGAAAGAGAAGCAGGACCAGTGCTGCGGAGGTCAACAGGACATATGGGGGCTGACTACGGATGGACCATGAGACCAAAGTGTCTGTGATAAGGCACAGGAGACGGTCCAGAGGAAATGAGGCAGGACAGCGAAAAACCAAAAGGGCCACATACTGTGCTGGTAGGCAGTGGGAGATAACACACACACTATCTGTAGTCTTTTCACTGGGATGCAGAGACAACAGCAGAATCTTTTCTATTTGGAGACAGGCCTCTCCGAAACTTGTCTCCTAGCTCTCTAATGACGGAGCAGCTATTGTTGGTTTGCAAAAAGATTTTTGGTGAATTAAGTGAACCCATCTAAATTTGGAGGGGAAGCAGATCTTCATACTATTTTAAAATACATGCTGCTATCCAGCTGCAGAGACACATGCCAAAGATTTTCCCCTGGGACTACACACAAGTCCACCCTCTGAATCTAATCATGTGCACATTGGTAAAAAACATGGAATCCCTTTCGTGCTTGACTTACTTCTCTCGCGAAAACATGGATTTTTAATTTTACTTGCGCTGGTCACTGAGTTTAATCCTGCCCGGAGTACATATTTGTAATTCTTGTCCTCTCTTACACTGGCAATAACTAAACCCAAATTACTATCTCAGCACACTTATTGCTCCACTCATAATTCAGGTTGTATTTTATCAGACAAGTTATATTTTAATTCATTAACTCAGAATAAACTTTAGAGCTCTGGCATGGCAATGGAAGAAGTTGAATTGGTTTATGTGACTTGTCAACGTGACATCAACTAGTCCAATTTGGGAGACCCTTTGATGAAGTAAAATAGAAAAGGCATTACAAGACAAGGAACACGCATGTCCAAATTTCACATGTAAGCAATAACATGTATTTAAATAAGAGGGGTTTATGTGTGTATTCTGAAAAAATATCCACAAATAAGACTTAGTTATGTGGATGGTTTGCAACTTGCATTTACATTTTTGAATACAGTCAAAAGTCACTGTTTCTTAATATCTAAATTCCCAATGATACACATTCTATAAATACTCCATCTGTTGTGTGTACCTGAGGTTGCCTGACATTTTAATTTTGACAGTAGACAGTTTCTATGCAGATAATTAGGTGTGTGGCACACTGTGTTTTTAACGTTTTCTCAGGGATATCCTTAGAGATCTTTAACACACGTGGAATTGACCTACGAGCTGTAATGGATAAAGGTGTTGATTAGAATTTCAACAGAGTGAAAAAGAGATAGGTAAAATAGAAAAATGCACTGTTGCCTTTGTCCTCTAATTGAAACCATTCTTGTGTTGTCTCTATCCCCCCTTCTATCCCACAGAGACTGAAGCCAGTGCCATCCTGGCATGCTTTGTGTCTATGTGCCAGTGTGTGTGTGTGTGTGTGAGTGAGTGAGTGAGTGAGTGTGTGTGTGTGTGGGTGTGTGTGTGTGTGTGTGTGTGTGTGTGTGTGTGTGCGTGCGTGTGCGTGTGTATGTGTGTGTGTGTGTGTGTGTGTTTGCCCGGAAGGCTGCTAGAGCAACCGAGCACATTAAAGACCTGTTTACTCAGCTGAGGCTACATTTGCCTTCATCCTAGTATAAAAGTTCCTTGCACAAAACCACCAGCAAAGAAGTAGAAACAGTTTGATGTTAAATAAGTAATGGCCTCAATAAGGATAATAATAAGGAGAGTGTAACCTTTTCTGATAAAGAGCAAACAAAGCCAAGCTGTATATCAAATTGATTTTCCTTATACTAAACTATAGAGATGACCTCTACTGATACACTTAGAGGCTCACAGTGTAGTGTCACAATGGCTGAGCAACAGTAGATGAAGCTTATATTTTGCAAGTTCACAAAATTGAAGCTATTCCTCTGTGAACCCATGTTTTAAGTTGAGGATAAGAAATGAGTACCGGTACATTAAAATTAGAGTATCACAGTTATGCATCGAAAAAACAAAACTGGGGAATTAAATAAAGCAAGGTAATACCTTCTTAGAAAAGTAATTGGAAATATGGCAATATTCATTTTTGTTGTGTTCTCTTCTTTTTCTATATCGAAACGAGGCCAAAATTCAAAGGGATGATTCAGTTGGGGAGGACACAGGAGTGTGACACTCATCGTGCGGCATTATAAATCTGTTATTACGCTCATTTCCAGGCCCAACTCCCTTTCAAGTGAAATTCTTTTATGTGTTTGGTTTGGCACGGTGCTCGTGTCCCACTGCTCAGTGAACCAAATCCTTATCAGACACAAGCAACCCGCCCACGCTCAGCTCTGCAGCTAAAGCCTTGAAAGATGTCAGGTCCGCTGAGTGTATGCCGTAGGAGGTGATCCGAGCTGTGTGAGACCGGCCTGCTGCCTGGTCTCTTTGAAGTCCCCTCCCGGCAATGACACCGCTATGGACTCCAGTAGAGTCCAGTGACTCACGGTGAACAGGCTGACCCATACACAAGTACACCATGCCAAACAAGAACAGTATCACCATATCATCTGTGGCCTTTCTTTCCTGGAAATCTATAGCTGACAAGGGTGGTGGCATGCCGCTTGCGCACGCATGATTGAACACATGTGTCCTGTCAGGAATGGGTGAAACGTGTCAACAAAGGAGTGAGTATCGTCCATGTTTCTTGGGAACCGGCGCCAAGATTTCACCTGAACAGCTGCACCTGTAGACAACGGAGAGCCACATAACTCTACCTATGTCTGAATATTTTCTTTCATTCTCTCTGTCCCTGCGCCCCTGTCACTCAGATTTAATCGTCAAGCTCAATATCTGTTTGTATTCATGTGGAGCTTTTCCTTGACACGAGACACTGTCTATTCTTGTTATGACAGTGCAAGCTGTTTCCTGGGGCACGCAGGGGGTGGGGCCACTTTATACAGTGTGTGTAATGTGTGTACAGTCTAACAGGGCTATTTCTTGCCCCCTGGCAGCCGAGCCAGGTGAGAGCTGGCACTGTGTGTGAGTAACGATTATTTTGAAAGCGTCACTCAGACTGACAGATCAATGGCTCCACACTCCTTTGCATTAAGTGGAGCCTGTCACATCGGCACTAAAACACACACAAAAACGTAACACTGGCAGCTAAAGAGAGGAAATATTGTTATCCGTCTCTTATGAAACTTTCTCCCCTGAAATAACATATTTTTCCCCTCCATAGAGGTCCTTACCTCCCACGAGGAACATCAATGTCATCTTTCCTCCAGCGCACGTTGGGTTGGGGGTCTCCTTGTACTTGGCAGCGAAGCTCCACCGTCTCCTCTTCCAGCACCACCTGGTTGATGGGCCTCCGGAGGAAGGTCGGTCGCTCTGCAGAAAGGACACAGAGGGTAACAATAGATTATTTCAGAAAGTAAGAGTTATTCCATACAGTAACCTCTTCCAAGAATATCTTTAATACCTCTCTCATAATTAGATCTCATACTTTGCAGTATGTAGATTCATTACCATTCCGCGGTCACTTTTGATTTTAGTTCCCTTTGATCATTACATGGTCAAAGAAATATAGCAAGAGCACTACGGAACAGACTGAAGTCCTAACTGGCTCTTTGACAGAGAACTGGAGTTTTTAACTCCCCTTAGATATTATTTGCACCCTTGGCAGTTTCATAGCGAAATATTAAATATGATGTACAGGAAATGTGCTTTGGATTGAAACTCAATGGCCGGAGAGATGTCAAAAGCATTATCACCAAGGATTACAATTCCACTGTGAAAACACATGTCTAGAAAGTTTTTCCATGTTAAAGTTGGATGTACATGTGAGACATACACTCGGTGAGAATTTAACGGGAAATGAGAATACACAGGAATATCTACAGAAGTCGTGCTGCTACTTGCCTGGGGATAAACTATTAGGAGAAATGGAGTAATAAGGCTTACCAAACACTGTGACTTGAGCTGTCTCACTGTCCCTCTCTCCGACCATGTTGGTGCCCACACAGATGTACATGCCAGCATCGCTCTTTCTTGTGTTAGAGATCATTAGTTTTCCTCCTCGAATCTAAAAAAAACGACAAAAACCTTAAGATACATACATAATACATTTTGGGTTTCCAACTGTCTACCAATTTAGTTTTTTCCCCATGTACTGAATCCTCCTCACTGTCAGATCCTTAGGTGACACAAGAGCAGAAACAAAGATATAAAAAAAAAACACTTTCAAATATGTTATGCGGAGACCATTACAGAACCGAGAGCTTGATTTCAATGTGCCCTGGTTCTTCCCAATTAGCCCAGTTGCAAAACAAATGGCAACGATACTCACGGTGATCCTGTCATCCTTGTCATCTATTCGCACTTTGTCCTTCTTCCAGTAGATGGTGGGTTCCGGATGGCCTCTGGGAGGAACACACTCAAGGATTGCTGGCTCTCCTGCTGCCACAACCGCGTCTGTGGGGTTTTGTCTGAAGTCATCCCGCAGCACTGAGGTAATAAAAGAGAAGGAAACAGTCCATTAAGCGTACAGTTGTATATAAGACCTTTTTGAGCAGATAAGTATAAATGTCTATATGTTTACGTCCACTGTATTTATTCATATTCACATCTTCATATGTCTTCATTTGGTTGTGATCGCCACGATGCATTCATGCGGCGTGCAATTAAATGGGATGGAATAGCTATTCAAATGGGATGCGAAGCTTCATCTGGCTAGGCAAGCACAAATGGAAGCTAATTGGAGTTAATGAAAGTCCCTGTGGAGGTCGTAGAACAAACAGAGACAGAACGCCCTGAAGCCTGGTGTCATTCACATGTGAGAGCTCACAGGGTGCCAACACATGGCATGTACACATGCATACATACACACGCAGGCACACATGCACACATTGGGTGGCCTGATGAACAACTGTGGCCCTGTATCTAATCACCCTCAGGTAAGTCATCACAAATACACCCTGCTCGGTGCTCAGTGCAACTCACAATTCCTGCTCCTTATCAACCAAACAAGCTGAGATCACACACATGTGTACACAAACACACACAAAAACAGTAATCCTTGGTTAATGATGTACAGTATATATACAACTTCCATACCAAGGTAGTCAACGTACAAAACAAAAAACAAAAAAAGGTACAAAGTGAGGGTCACTCTGTGTCTCCTGCTGTGTGTACTCAAACACTTCGTTCTCCACTTGATCTACAATAACTCTAATCCGCGGAGTAGCACTTCAGGAATTTCAGCCTCGGCCATGTGTTCATCAATGCAGCAGCGAGGGACACGTGGTACCTCTAATGGATAAAAGGGCTGAGCTTGTCGGAGCATGTTTGAAGATGCTCGAAGGGGGCTAAATTAGGGGCAGCACCACAGGTTCTTATGTAAATTCCACATGGCACGGGGGACAATGGCAGCGAGGGCCTGGATTATTAGAGGGGATAACTGGTCCCCGCGGTCCAGGCTTCTCTCTTCTCTTCATTCACTCATTCTTCTTACCCTCTTGACAGAAAGCCATGCTGCCATTGTCTTCTTATTTATTTATTTAGACCAAGGGGAAGCATGGAGAAGGGAATAGAGGAAGCTTTCAACCCAATTATCCTGGGGACACGGAGCAGTCCAGAGTGGGACCTTTGTGTGACATGAATTCAAATGAAATCTTTACATGGGAGTGATAGGAGAGAAAAAAGTGATGGAGGTAGAGGTTTTCTCTCTCCTCTTTCTCTCTCTCTCTCTCTCTCTCTCTCTCAGGCATAGCTGTCTTCCAATCTACAGAGCTGAGGTAATTAGCCGGCTTCATTGTGGCAGGCCAACTGGCTAGTTTGGGCACAACAGCCACCACCATGTATTTGCATTACAAACAGAGGCCCTGCTGTTTACAATCATAGCCTGGGTTGGACCATATACTGCCTGTTGTTTTCAAGATCACATTGGATTTAATTGGTCCCTTCCATTCATTGCTTATAGTCCTCATGGGATTTTTGCAGGAATCAATTTCGTTTGAAACAGACCAGTAACAAAAGAAACACAGGTTAGGTGCTTCATCACGGTGCCGGTGCCATACTGTCTAATCCAATCTAATACTACAAAGTGCATCACAGCATTTGCAATACTCAGCAATGTAAGAAAATACAAAACAAAATTGAAAACAAACGCAGCCACACACTGCAAAAAATACAACTCAACATGCACACTTGTTGAGGACAGGATAAACACTGGGTAACAAACAGTCAGAGCAAACACAGAGCTAATACAACACCGGTCAAAGGATTAAACCCTTCGTAATGATTCAAGACTCACTAATACCAGTACTGACTAACAGATACATTGACTAGGTAAATAGGGGGTTGGGTAAATCCAAATCTAATCGTAACTACAAGGCCACAGACATCAAGGTACACCTCTCACAGTTAAAGCACAAACTCATATATATTTCCTCCTCTCAGTAAAAGGTCTGCCTGGCTCCATAACAGTATGAGTATGCATCTCTTCCACGGTTGCCCACAGGCACATACATAAACTTTACTACACCACGTCAAGACAATCATTGGGCAAGAAAACTTTTTTATGAGAATCATAATATAACCGTTTTCTCTGTTAGTCCACGCGAGGTGCATTCGATATGAGGGAATCATTAAGTCGGTCGGCATTTTTCTGTCAGAGACTGAACTCTGCCTCCAACTCCGAGGCCCTGTAGGCATTCAGACCCGAATCAGCCAACAGACGTAAGGTAATTGCCTCTCTATCCCCATGAAACACTCCACTCATCCTCCACCGAAAACATCTCACCTCCCATGGAGTTCCAGCAGGGCCCTTAACTCTGCCATCTTGCTCACTCCCTTATTAATATGTATATATTTTTACATTTGCACCTCTCGCTTGGCAAGTGCTACATCTGTCAATCTCGCTGCGGGCTAAAAAGAGCCCATATCTGAAAAATATTAATTTGCCTTTGCCACTCGTATTATTTATTTATTTCACCAAATACCAGAGGAATGGGCTGATTTGAACGAGAAAGCAGCAGGGGGGGGGGGGCAAAGCATGGCAAATTTTCCGCTCCCGCAGCTGGCAGTGTTTCAACACCTTGAACTTAAAGGGGGAAAGGGGAGGGATTCAGGTTGCAACTTGCACCGTGGAACAGCCGAAGGGGGTTACCGCGGAAATCTTTGCCAAAATAAAAACGAAACACGAGGATACGCCCACGCAGTTTCTTTGTAAACCAGATTGTCCTATGTTGGGAGGGGGGGGGGGGGGGCATTTGCAGCAACAATTAGTGAGGTCTGCGTGTGCGTGCATGTGTGTGAGCCCACTAAACCGAGATAGACTCTCCGCACAAAAAATCTGCCGGACACAGATACATGACAGCCCAAAGGCCCGCCATCATAGCACAGAGGTGGCAGGACAAGGACAAGTTGAGAGGAGATATTTTGTACGCTGCGCCCTCGTCTCCCACCCAAGATATTATTCACTGGAGGGTGACACTGCTTGTCGGTAAGATTAGTGGCGAGCCTTGACTGAAGCTTCCAGCCAGCATACTGAGATAAGTGCTGACAAACACATTCACCTACAGGGGCTCACCTAGCATTGGTTCACAAAGGTTGCACTCGCTGCCACAACACCACACACCGTTGTGTAAAATCTTTTTTTTTCCCCCCATCTCTGTTTTGACATTCACATCACTTTGATAGACATTCAACACGCACAAAAAACCTGCACATACAGTCCTTGAGAAACTATGAGGCGTGCTGTACAAATGTGAATGTTTGTGTATTGTTGTTTGTGGTTGTTATTATCTTACCCCCTTCCCATTTACAGCAAAATACCCCTGCATACTTTCATAGATATTCTCCTGGGTCATGGGGCTATGAAACACTGAGAGAGATTACAACAGCAACAAGCCCGTGGCCATGCCCCAGCACACAGACCCACCACCTTCTACCCACACTCTGATTAGAAAATAAACCAGGCAAACACACACACGCTGACACACACACAAACACACATTAACAGCGAGAGCTGCAGAGAGGTAGCTCCAAGCTATAATATCATTTCATTCAAGTGGTTTTTTGCGCTTCATCCGGCAGAGTGCTATTACAATAACGCCATTTTCAATTCTACCCTCAGAGAAGAGAGACAATATATATGTCACTTGACAAAACCTACCAAACCCACTCTATGTGCCGACACTGGCGTTTTGTATTACTGTTGACGCTTTGGGCAGAAGACGGATAATGCCACACTATATGAAACAACGCTGTGAAAGCAGATACGCTCCATTTGTCTCGATGCAAGGTTCTCCGCCAGCCCTGACTCACTCTCATTTGCCCTCCCACTGGCCAGCGCTGACCTTTGCCCCCTATCCAGATGCAGAAATTACCCCCTCAGCAGGCAGGCCAGCGGCAGGTTCACACATTCCCCCTATATTCCTTCACTGAGGGGTTGCGGGTCAAATCAGTGAAACAGCTGCAACAATATGGCCGCCTGCTGGTGCCTATGGCTGTAGCTCCTCTGAGAACGCCAATGTGTATGGACATCATTAACACCACTCATCACCATCTCTCTCGGTCCGTCTTACACTCTGCTCCCACCATCGGGGGTCATCCTCTGTGTTCCTTTTCTTCAATTTTCTCTGTTCATCAATTTTTTCCCCCGCATCGATCCCACAGCACTGTCCCATGTGTTGCATCTGGCCCCCTCCACTGTCTCCCACTCTCTCACTGCCCTGACTGCAGATGAAGTCATAAGCATGCAAACCGATCATTCTCCATGGACCACGGCCGAGCCTGATATGATCAACAACACCGTTCCCCCTATCTGCAAATCCAGAGCTAAGGGATTGTAAATAACACTGTCACATTTACCGATAAGATGCAGGAAATATGGAAAGGAGTGAAGGTAAAGAGGGGGGGGGGATCATGGGTGGTGATACCAAATAAATGGTGCTTCTTTATTAGAGCCTTGCAGGGAATAAAAGAGCCAGAGCACGCAGGCTCTTGTGAGAGCGCTCGGAGAAAAGAGGCAAGACACAACGCAACAGGGGATGAGGAGGGGAAGTGTGATCAAGGTCAAACAGAGATGGTGGTGAGATGCACAAAGGTGTTGAATAGATGGGGCTGACTGGATCCAGAGCATTCCATCAAACCCATGCCATATGCGATGCGTCTACCAGCAGCAGTCCCTTTCACGGCAAATTTTTCAAACAGAACCCCCAATTTGGCCTTACAAGCCCCTGGGCAGCACAGTAATGACAGTAAGAAGACGGAGGGCAACCCTGCTGGCTGATCCAGGGAAAATGTGTGCCGCCGCTCCTGAGAAACAATGTAATTAACTCTTAATGAACCTCTTTCCTTTACACCCTTTAACAATTCTAACTGACACGCATGCATACACATTCCCTTAGGTGGCGCACACACGCACGCACACAATTCAATTTGGCCTAATCCATGCTTTATGGTAATGTATAGCTCATTAAAATGTTAGTTAAAAACTCATTAAAATTCACTTGAAGAAGTAATGGCTTCATTACAGTAATATTCTGAAAAGCAAAGAAAAAGACGAGGAAGGACAAGGAGAAAAAAAGACAGCAGAGAGCGACAGCTTTCTAATCACTTAATTGTTTCTAAAATGGAATACATTTGCATAATGAATTGCAGTGTGCTGTATCCTCCGTCTATCTCTTCCCATTCTCATTGCACTCAGTAATTAACAGGCGCTACAATTAAAAGATACATTTTGCCCCAAAATGATTTTGGTGGCCACTCCAGCTTCCATTCGACTGTCTTGTTTATGGTCATGAATGTGTTGGGGGAGGCTTGGCGGATGCATACAGTGCCCTGAAACTGGAGCTGGCTGATACTGACAAACAATGTGCCCATGGGCCTTTGTGCCTGCTCAGATAAGGCAGGGTGTCGTGCCGACGCTTGTGCTCAGTCCAGAATGGACACTTTACAGCCGGAAGGGGGAGTAAGACGTGACGAAGAAGAAGAAAAGGGAGAGGAGGGCGGGGGTGGGCAGGGTGTGTGTAGAAGATGAGAGTGGGATTGATTTGCTGCCAATTCCAACACAGAGACAGCGCAGACAGAGGTAGTGAGGCATCATGATAGAGCGGGTGGTTCTGCTTCCTGCGCCGGGTAAAAGGAAGAGGGTAGGGGAAGTAAAGTGAGAGGAAGGAGAGGAGTCGGTGCACCCAGGCACAAAGGAAAATGTCTCCGGTTAATGTCCTCCCTGTGAGAAATTAGTCGCGTATTGCTTCACTGATATCTGGACATGACAGATCATAGTGTAAAGAAGGGGGCTGGATTTTTATCATGAGGCGTAATAGTACTAAGTAATAGTACTACGCCAGAGAATGGCTCAGTAGGCATGCTGAGAGCTAAATTATATGCCATATTTTGGAACATATGAAAAAGCGAACTATCCACATTTTGTTATGACTGGATGCATAGATTTGATCAAGAATTAAGTTCTGTAAAACCCACGGAACATGGTTTCTTTTTGGCCCAGGATGAAAACTGCACTCCAGTGGTCTCTGGGCCTCTAATGTCTGGGGAGTCTCCGGCAGACACGTCACTTTCAATCAGCGCCGTGTAACACGTTGACGCATGGGTCTCTCATTAAGTCGTACTTTTTTGGTTATGAGTTACCAAATGACTGGACTCTAATGGTGCCCTCAACCTCATATTTATTATGTCTGGGAGAACCCACAGGTCTTAGAATGGAAAAGGAAAGACATACTTACTGAGCTTTTCCCTCATAAGTAAAAACCTTCGTTTTCGAAACCACTTAACACGATGTCAGACTACAGACTTGCCCTCCACGTACAACAGCTCTGTGTCTTACTGTAGTGTGTCACTATTTTTCCATCCATTACTTTCACTTACTTGCAGCATCATAGTTAATATAATAATGGAAAACTCAAAATGGGAACAATGCTAGAAGTCACAAGGACAAACATTTTCATGAATCTGAAAAAAAATCTCTCAAATGCTGTTTGTATGCTTGTGTGTGTTAGGTGAGTGTGTATGTGTGTGTGCGTCTTCGGTGTATTTTTGTGGGGCTCTGGCCTAATGACATTGAGGCTGTGTCCTTCCACAGGGAAATATAATCCCCTGGATGCTGCTGAACTGTGTCCGGGCTGAGAAAACAGGGCTGGCTTCTCTTAGACACACTCACACACACACACACACACACACACACACACACACACACACACACACACACACACACACACACACACAAACTGAGTCGTTTATCCGGTGTGGCACACACAGGCATTTCTGCTGAAAATGAAACCCATGCAGCCTAGTTCCGCGGCCCTCTGTGCAAATCTTCGTCTAATCTTTAATAGCTTCCCCCACTTTTTTTTTTACGCCAGCCTATTTGCAGCAGCTCCTACTGTCTATTTTATTGTTTTGCTCTATAATTGGATTGGCAGTATCGGCGGGCAGAGAGCCGTTAGGAGCTTGTAAAAGGTGTCACTCTGCGATGGCAGCCCAGCTTTAATTAAGCTCCCGGCTGGAGTCGAGCAGCTTTTATCTAGCTTGGTCTGATGAGCCCCAAGTGCAAGTGTGCTCCACACCACACAGCTGGACAAACGGGAGAAGGAACGGGGGTGTGAAGGAGGTGTACAAAACAGCTGTAGATAGCCCAGTTTACTGTATTCAGCTATTCTCCCAAGACACCAATCTACATGCCTGGACCACAGAGATACTGGGAGACATCAAAATTCTGTGTGTTGGTGTGATTTTGTGTGTGTGCGTGGCTACGAGCGTGTCTCCTTGTGCTCATTGTGACAGAGCCCCACCCATCAGCGCTGTGCAGCCATGTGTGTATTGATGCAGATGCAGAGCCGGCGCAGCAATGTGGCGGCAGCAAATGGACACAAACACGAGTCTAAACAAACACAAGAGCAAAGCAACCGCTCACACCACTTCTGTAACTTTTAAACCAATCCTACTTAACCGTCTGGATGCCCGTCTGTGAAAGTATGTGTGCGTGTGTGAGAGAGCTATGTGTGCATATGGAGGCCCATGCTGTAGGCAATGTTATACATGCCATAATGATTAGAGGGGTGTTCATCACCGTCCTTCCTTGCCTGCCCCCCTCCTCAATCCTCCTAATGGCCTCCTCAGATCATCTTTCCTTCAATCAATACTGCCTGAAAGGAACAATCTCACACCTTAGGACACTTTGTTCCCCATTGTAGATCACCGCTGACACATTTTCCAGACCATGAACCGTCCAGTGGCTCTGGATCAGAACCTTATCTAGGACTTTGAACCAGTTCTGATATCCATCAAATGTAAAGGTCTGGCCATATACCGATGTGGAAGGCTCGGGCAGGGGGGCGGCTACAGTCAGATCTGTGAGCGGAGAAAATGCGGGGACCCGTCAGTCTGCCAGACGGAAAGAACGTAACCGATAAGGCTGGTGTTAAATCACATGCAGCCAAGATGCAGAGACATTTAAAGAGATTTATTGATCTCTTTATAGATCTTAAGTCTCGTGGATGAGCAAAAATTAAGCTGGATGCAGGGATAACCTTTACAACAGCCTCACTGATGTGTTGGGCTTTTTTCTTCTTCCCTTCTCAATGTCCCGGGGTGTATATGTGAGCTATTTACGACTGATGGGGAAGAAGTAATTCACCATTTAGTGTGCTGAAAATTCCCCCTCTGTACAACCAGCGCTACTTTCTTCCTGGAGATGTGTTATATACACACTTTAATGTGCATCCGCTGGAGCGCGATGGAAAGCTGCACATAATATCTAAATACTCGGAATAAATTGTTGTAGTGATGCTGGCTGCTTCGGCAAAGCACTGCAACATGAGGCTCACCTAAGTACCTCACACTCACACGCATACCAATGCAAGTGCAGGTGCACCCATGTGCAGCCCAAATCAAAGACAAAGAACAAGCATTGCCTACACAGAAAATATGCTGTAGATTTTGTTTGCGTATATGCACGTGATGTGAAGACTTCAGCGTGTTTGCTAAAATATTTTGACATCAGCCTTTAAATGATTTACTGAAACTAAAGCTTCAGTGGCGTCCCTCTGGTAAGAGCTCTGCATCTTGAGAGAGTCCCAGAGACAGTCTGGTTGCTTATTTCACAATCCAATTTGTGTTAATTGCATTACGGAGGAGCAATTGTGTTAGTTCCATCACTAATCAGCTTACTGCCTCAGTGCAGCTGGATATACCTGTACACGAGGCTTATGCAACCTGCCCGCTAATTGGGGGAATTTCAGTCATTTTCGGGCATGGCGTAAAACCCACTCAGGTAATCTGGCCTTTTGGAACCGATAGTCTGTGTGTAATAACCCTGGTGTGTGTGTGAGCCAATACAAGTCCATATTATCATGCAAATGGGAAAACAATATGAAACACACCACTGTGCTTTTTGTACAATTTCCATTTTTTTCTCGGTTTATCCCGCCACTTAAAATGTTCTCAGGCACCACATCAAGAGTGTGGATTCAACTGTATTGGCTCACACTGCACTGGCCCAACAAAGATGTCCGACACATCTCTGTAGGCTGGGGATGTGAGGTTAATCATTTAGGCAAAGGGACACAGTTAATGATGCAACTTGTAATCCAAAGCTATTTGGAGTTCTGTCAACAGTATTGACTGCGCTGCAGATGGGATAAGATATCGTTGGAGGGCACCGATGACCTACATAGCAAGGACAAGACAGTGGCTAAACAGCAGCACAGCACAGTGATCCCACAGCTCTCCGGGGCACAGACTCTGCAGAAAAGACAACACTAAAAAGACACTACATGTTTGTGTGAATATGTGGGTGTGTGAGTGTGTGTGTTTTTTTATATGTGCGCTCCTGGCAAAGCATTTCCACTTCCACCCACGCCATGTCCCTTATCTTTATAGTTCCCAGGTTTCATCTCATCCAGTGGAAAAATCCAGTTTACAATCGGCTATATACAACTATTACAACTCGCTGCGGCACACAATCAATAATGATTTCACCAGGCAATTAGCTAATAATTCAATGAGCTATAACTAGTGAGCCAGAACTGCTTAAGGTGGAGGGGTTGGGGGGGGGATCAATCAATAATTATCGGAAGCAGACAATGACCACTACTACTACGGGAAATAACCAAACTCACAAAAGCTACGGATTTCATGACATACCCTTTTTACAGTGAACATAGACCTTAATCCAAAATAAAATCCGTTTAATTCACGAGATGATTCAATCTAAAGCTCGGCTCAAAGGTGACTCTTTTGCCATTTAAGATAGAAGGCACAGTTTTTTTCTTTGATTAATTCCAGGTCCTGAAGGTCACTTTCATACGATGACATTTGAAATCCTCGTGACCAACCCCAGAAAGCAAGACGTTGGGGAGCCATTAGGAGGGAGCGCTGTAGTTGAGGTGGACATTTAGTGTGGCAGACTCCACTTGAGCTGTTTCTTGTCTCTGCAGAAATCCGTGACTGCACACAGACACGGCACTCTCTGATCAGCGACGGTGGTGGACACACAAATTTGTGAAACAGGCACACGTATACAAACACTAACACACATGCACACACACACACCAATGCCCCCCCCCACCCCCCCCCCCCCCCCCCCCCCCCCCACCCCCCCCCCCCCCCATATGTCTGAACACAGAAACAACCAGGCGCACTGTCCCCTGGGTAATGAAGGAGCACTGTGAGACTGTGGTTGCTGTAAAACCCAATTAGTGTGTGTGGTTTTATCAGTTCTCTCACTGAGAGCTACACACAGATAACAGCTTCCACAAGGTGCCTTTTTCATTTCGCCTGCCTGGGGGTCTGCCCCCTGGTGGACAACCACAGCCAGACAGCTGCATGTCGAGAGGTGGCCAGTGGTGTGCAGCAGTGCAAGTGTCTAATCTTTGTAAGACTTCTCACCTCTCCAGCAAAATGTTTGTATAAGTCTCTTCACTAAACAAACATTCAGGTAGTCCATTAATATCCAATCATCACCATCAAATACTCACATCAATGTTGAGTATCATAAAGTGAAGGCTGTGACACCTTCACTTTTCCGTTTACTAAGTATAGCTTGATAAAATAATGCAATCTGATACAACAGGTGTTAACTTTCCCATTCGCTACAACCACTTCAACAGCACCTGAAATGACACTGTACAACACTGTATTAGATTTATCTTTAGTTCAGTTTAATTACCGTCTTTCCTTTTAACCCTTTCCCATGAACTGAATCAGTATTTTACTGAGCAACATGTCTCCTGCGGGATGCTTTTCCTTTAAATGTCCACGTGCAGCTGTTGCACTGTGATAAGCCATTTTCAATTTGCAGAGCTTGAGTCGCTGTGTAAAAAAACACACTAAAGATGATCCTGTGCAAGGTTTTGTAGCTGTGCTGCAGTTTTTTTTTAGGGAACCTATTCTTGCCCATTTTTAATATGTGCAGTTGTCGTAATTGCTCACATTGGTTAGGTGGACAAATAGCCAAGCCCGAATCACCTTTAAATGTTTGTTTTTTTTACATTTCTGGAAGATAGCACATCCATTCTAAATTAACTCAATATAGCACATATTTTGGTCCTTAGCAATCCGCTTTCTGAATTTAATAAGATTAAGTTTAATAAGAATAAATAATTTGATACGATGGAAGGCTATGAAGAAAACTGAAGTCAGATAGGCAAACATTTCTTAATTTATGGTTAGATGAGGATCAGGCATTCTGCATTAATGTTCACCATAGGATACGTAATAAAGACAAATAAGCATAAAATCACTGTGATTATTTTGACTGAGGTTACTTCATAACACTATGCGTAAAAACAGAGGGAAAACTTTTCACAATCAACAACAAGAAACATATTGCATGTTTCCAACTTTACACATACATTAACATACGTAATCATGAGGCGAGAGCTAAGGTGATGTAAGGAAACCACCTGCATCTGTAGCACATAACGTAATTAAATAAAGATCACGGCTGTCTCCCCAGGATTGGCACAGCACATCTCAGAGAGGATTTCTTGCCTTCAGATGACTATAGCAGAAGAATGACGACGTCACACCAGCCTTATCTATGTCTTCAAACACCTCCATCTCCCACAGCCGCATAAAGGAGCGGAACAGAGCGGCAGCAAGCGCAACAGCCGTGCTGTGCAGGCTTCTGCTACGCCACCGCCATCAATAGAGCTACTCCTGTATTCATGTGCCGCATCACTCTTGGCTCTTTCATGGCACAGATCACTGTCAAGATGCTGAGGCTCTAACCAAATATACTGTAGTGTTGTAAAATAGAGGATTCTGTACACTGTGGGAATGCACAACGGGAAAGTTTGTTTGCATGTGTGCACCGTACACTGATACGGATCATTTGAATAGTGTAGACTACCTAATTTGCATTAGAACTGCTGAATATTAGATGTCATTTTATTAAATTGCCTTCCCATATTATTGCCTTCACTCATGCTGATGTCCCTGCTCAGTAGCAGTCAAGAACTAAGCAGCAATCCAGTCAAGAGACGGAGAATGAGAGGGAGTGGGAGAAACAGGGTGAAGTGTTTTCTTCTTCGCCATGTTTCATTATTCAGCCCGAAGCCATGAATAACTGAATAACTGAATCCATGATAGTAGGAATGGAGGTAGTTTTATACACCATGTCTGAATGCGAGGGGAACACAACAAGGCACAAGAAAGCCTCCCGCAAAAGAGGTCTTTAAAAGGAATGCTAGGAGCTTCGCTCATGCACGACTGCACCCTCTGCAGCCATTTCTGCATGGGCCGTAGCAGCCCCGCCCCTGAATGCACAAAATAAGAAGAACAAGAAGAAGAGGAAGAAGAAGAAAAAGGAAGATGCTTAAAATGTTTGTTTCTATTAAGTTGAGTCATAGGGAGAATCGCTGCTGTAATAGCTACCATCAAGAGAAAGGCCAAAGGGATCTGGCCCTGCTCCATTTGAGTCTTTGAGATGTCACCCACACACAGTGACCCTGAGCTCCTGTTCACTGGACTGCTGCTGAATTAAATATAAGGGCAAGAGGGGAGAGGCAGAGAGATGGGAGGGGGGAAGAGAGAGGGAGATAAGACCAGAAGGGGCAAATAGGCCCTGTGTTCAAAAAGCAGAAAGGTGACATGTGAGCACTCTGCGGAGGAAAGGCACCCCTGACCCCACCATGCCACCGTGACAACTAACACTTAGCGTTCTCCACAGGAGTTTGATCTCACCAGGTAATTGTTGCAGAGTTTACATCAATATGACCCTTCAGCATTGTGTTGCCGACAAACACGCTGAAACAAATAGCGCGTGTGTATTGGCTTCTGTCACACCACAGTGCAAACAGCCCCCTGTTTCTCCCCCCCCCAAGCTAAAAACCTGTCATTAACACAGACAATTCCCGGCCACTCTTCCCTGGTGCACTCCGACGATTGACGTCGATCGGCTCATTTGAGGGAGAAAATAAAACAGCAAAACAGCTTAAAATTGCCTTTTCGAAATCATCTGCTGATTACCATAATCACTTCATGGCTGACAATACTCTGTAATAATGTGTGTGCTATTAATGCCAGCAATTATGGGAGGCTAAATGCAAATGGGATCCCGGGGATGGACGCATCCATCGATCTAAGCAGATAAAGCACAAACAAACCCAATCCTTGGTTAGGCAGAGAGCGAGTCCTACTGCTCTCTTCATTGTTGTCCTCCATGAGTGTTGTCCAGGCAATCAAGGAGGACCACCCTACAAACTGAAAATGGGCCCTAGAACAATTTACGGAGGACATTTTTACCGTTAAAATAGAGGAATTCTGAGTTCACAGTGAATGCCTTTTTGAAATGGCTGCTCTATTCTACACCACTCACTTCCTCAGGCTGTAGATCACTCTCCCGTAAACCCTCACTCCGCTGTCAGCCCAGCAAATTTCACCTTCATTAATAGCAGCCACTCATGTCTGACTTAAATGAATGTACAAGCTATCAATTAGCTCAGGCAAGGCCCAGCCATAGAGTACTCTAGCCCATCACGATTGATTGGTCCACAGCACCCTGTCGTGTGCGATCAATACATCATTCCTTCAGTAACAAGGCCCCGCCCGCTCGCAGGCCTTCTTTTGCTTTACTACGATTTGATTATTATTTCTCACAGAGGATCGATGCGGGCAAACAGTCCCACTGTAAACAACACCACAATTAGACCGGCATCCAATCTTCGCGCTGACTTCATCTCCTTCACGACAGTCAGCGAATTAAACACGAATGATAATGAAATATAATCGGATTCTCTGGAATGAATCAACAATGAAGTGAGCCCAGCCACAGAATATTTGACATCTACTATTTCTAGTCATGGATCATCTGAACTGGTTGCCTACGTCAGTCATGCCACTCAGTCAGCCGAGAGGCCCCCCTCACCCCTCCCCTGACGACATGTATATATATATATATATATATATATATATATATATATATACTAAAAAAAATGTATTTCTGCAAGTCACACAAAAGTCCCACTATGCATGTGCAAGCTCACAGAGATTCATATTTACAAATCCACAAAAAGGTGAATACACTATTGAGTGGACAGTTGACATTTTAGAGCTATTCTCATCCAGTTAGAAGGATCTCGTTTTGAGCACACATGCTTAGTAGTTAGATCACTCAATAACAAAATTAATTTGGATAATTTTATTAGTTTACGCCCTAATTATACGGGTCTACTTAATGCACAAATCTCAGCATTTTTTCCAAGAACTATGATGGCGGCAAATTCCCTTCTGTCTCATCCAAGAGATTACAAGTGGAGGTTACAACTGTCATTGTCTATGAGGTAACTTATTTCTACAATGTCATTGCATTAGCAGCTGCTTTACAGAGAGACCAAAAATAGACATTGTGCTAATTTAATCATTGAATTATAGATTTATCACGGTTGTGTAGCTCGGCCTGGGTTTTGAGGGCAACGTTGTCTAAGAGCAACGCTGGTGATGCGAGAAAAGCTGTCTGCGCTGCGCAGGCGGTGCGCGGGGCAGCAGTGTGGAACTGCCGGAGTAATTAGCGAATCGGGCCCCCAGCTCCCTGTGAAGTCCGGCCTTTGAAGGAGGGCGCTCAAACCGACCAGTGGCCCCTCTGATGTATGTTTGTGAATCTTTCAGCGGCGTGAGAGCTGCTAACGAGGCCCCATCCATTACCATCTGAGATGTAATTAGCGTCGTCGGAGGAATGGAGAGGGGCCAAGTGGCTTAATCTGGGCTCTGTGTGCCGCCGTGTCCCACAGGGAAGCAACAGCAGGAGGATGAAGTGAGGGTGGAAGGAGGCTCCCTGGAGAGGAGACAGGCCCTGACACACAGGGCGACCAGGCTGACGCAAAGGGGTGCCAATCGGCTGGCATCGCCAGGCTTTTCGTCGGAGAACTAAAACCACCATATGCCCATGATTCGCTCGCCCAATTAATCTGTTGACGTATCTGTTGTTGTGCTAACGGGTTAAAGATTCAGATTTTGAAAAGGAAAACCATTCCTATCGTTCCAGAAATTACATCAACTACTGCAGTGTGGGAAACACTGAGTGTGCTGAAAGTCTTTCTTTTCCCCTTTATCATTGTCACACACTCCCAGATCTCTGTCATGCTGCTCGCAGCACAATTCAATACAGCCTCCTCCTCTGTTCATGACCTTCGATATGTGTGTGCAGAGTCTGAGGTGACAGATTAGCTGGGTCTCTAAGTGGCAGCCGATCTTTGCCTCTCGGGTCACAGCGGGGTCAGGTCAGGTGTGACTCTTGCTCCGTTAACTGTATTGGCCAACCTTTGACCCCTTGGAGTTGAGTTGCCTGGGCCTCTGGCTATCTGGGAGGGCCATCGGGGTCGTGATTGTTTTCTCTGAACATCAACAGTGATTTAGTGGAAACTAATTAGCCATTATTCTTCATCAATCCTCACTCTACAAACGTACCACCAACACGTAACAAACGGGGAGTATTACATGCTACATGCTGGAGACAACTCTTTCTTCTTGGACTGTCTAAACATGTCACTTTGAGGTGACAAAAACCCTCTGACAGTTGTTTGAAACCTGAGAGACAAAAACATGGACTTGGGTGTAGTGGAGTCACGTCTCTGAGGAGGTGTTGTGTATCCAAGGTGGGAAGCGCCTATTCTACTCAGTTGAGACAATCATTTGTGCCAGGTCAAGACATTTTTTGTCTCTCTTTCTCATGCTCCCCCTACCCACTAAGGTTGTTGAAGTAGGGCACCAGCCAGGGCTGCCTGCATCAGTATGCAGCATGCAGACGGTGAATCAATGGAGCCTGGAGGACTTTCCCCTCTCTCTCTCTCTTTCTCTGCTGCAGCTTCACCATTAATGAGCAGGAACCAGGCCCTGTCCACTCCCTTTGTGGCCACATACCAGTCGTGAATCATCAAAGCATTTATGGGCAACTGCAAATTAAAATGGCGAAATGAGGACAGGCGACCAGACATTGTATAAACAAGAGGATCACAGATAAGGCCGAAAGTGGGACCCAAGAATAAAAATAACTGTGAAAAGGGATGCAGTGGCTTCTTCAGGTCTCAGTGGACAGTGTGGCCATTACCATCAATAGTAAATATTTAAAAAAAATCCAGACACAAAAATAAAAGAAAATGAAGACATAGACTAATTTAAATGAAAGGCATGGTACAATAATGAATAGGCAAACAAACAGTAAACCTGAAGGGGAAAAGGCTTTTAAAATTGTAAGCGTAGTGGCAGGAGACGCCGCAGGATGACCTGTAATGGGAGAGAGGGGAAGCGGAGGAGTGGTAAAAGCCTGATAAAATAAAGAGACTGTAACCTCACTCCACTTAGCTGTCAGACAAAGAGATGCTTTAGGGAGTGCATGAGCAATATCATTGCAACAGTCACAACATGCTGCGTGTCTGCAGCTGTTTCTAAGCCCCCTGTCTGCTGCTCTACCCACTAAAATCACTGAATAAAAAAAACTGTCATAAAAACGACTTCCAGAATTAACTGGTTTGAAAGAAGCCAAGGAAAAAAAATTGACTTCTATATTAGATGCCTTGAACGTAAAGAGTGACGGGGAATGCCACGGAGACAAAAACTGCAAAACATGAAGATTATCTCTGCAGTAATTACCAGACTTTATAATCACCAGCTTGTGAAAGTAGGAGGTGGTCTTCGGAATAACCTCGTACTGCATGTGCCAAAACATGCACACGCATGTATGACTGGCTTAATCACATCTCTGGAACCTGCGGATGTAGCAATATAATGTCTTTATTGGAAGATACAGATGTTTATTCAAAGCTTTCTCTAAAATTACTGTAAAGCCAAACTCAGGCAGTCTCTTTTGGGGTTTTTATCACATAATATATGAGTATGGAGTCAGCCTCTGACTGAAGAATATTATAATAATATAAAACCACACTCCAAACCATTGTATTCATGTAACAAAAGAAACTGTGCCAGGGGGTCAAATGGATTGGCTTCCTGGAAATCAAGCGGCTAGATTCTGAGTTGGTGCCAAAACAAAAAGGCGTTTGGATGAAATAGATGAGAGACACTGCCTGATTTTATGGGTAGGTGACTTTGAGTGTGTGGCCATATGCTGATGCTTTGCCTTACCTTTTTTCTGACAGAGAGCATGGCTGTTTGTAGGTCATTGTGCTTTTGACAGTGTGTCACTATGTGTCAAACATTAAATGCCTCAAAATGGGCCACCACTAAATGTGCCTTTGGACCACACCGCTCACCCTCTTCCCATCTCAGTCATGACAGTCCACCACTGAGGAGGCACAGTCTAATTTCACTGCTGGCTGACATCCATTCAACTTGAGTGATGAGGGAGCAGGCCCTCGTGCACACGTATGCTCACACAAACATGTGTGCTCACGTGGTCAGAAGTGCACACTACAGCACACGTACACACACACACACCAGACGCACTTTAAAATGACACTAAAACAGTAAACTCAAAGCAAGGCTGGCTGTGTTGACAGGCCCATTAACTGGCCTTTGCCAGCCATTTCAGTTGGGTTTCACGCCCTCCTGTCCCAAAGAAATATACTGAGCTACCATGCCCCCACTGTATGCTCCAGTGCACCACGCCATCAATGTCCAGTGTGCTGTCCTCAGTTTGCCCCCCATTCCCCTTCACCATTATCGTGGTGAAAACAAAACTACTTCCACGTAATAGGTTGCCATTCTACCTGCCAACAGCTGCTCCTCAAGGTAAATGTTGGTGAGAATATGCATGGACCCCTTTCAGGGAAATGTCGAGGCAGTGAGTGAGACACAACCATAGATGGGGGGGGGGGGGGGGGGGGGCGGGGCCGCACCCCCGGGGGGGGGGGGGGCTCTGGGGCTACAAAGGCTTCTACAGTGATAGATCCTGATGAAGACAAATGGACAGGACCAATATGGCCTCCCTGTGGTGGGGTATCATCTACAGTTAAAGGGGTTTGGGTTTGGGATCGGCGGCTGGATGACGGACATGCAACCTAATTGGTGACCTGCAGGGTCAGGGGAGGGGTGAGGGGGGCCTCTCGGCTGACTGAGTGGCATGACTGTCAATCTATCCTGAGCAGGGGTCAGAGGTCAAGTGATTTGCAGGGAGAGAGGTGGAGGGACAGGGATGCATTTCTAAGACATACCCTGTCTGCCATTCTTAGAAAGACTGGGTAATGTTCTACTCTACAATGATTGTGTATCATGAACAAAGACATATACCACAATGCACAAATAATTATATTCATGCAGACTTAGATCACCATCAACAAAACTATGTTGTCTATACCACACACATATTAAAGAAAAAACTTACCAAGCTACATTCCATCTCCCTGTCAGTTAAAGCCTGTTTCCAGTTGCGAGTGTGGGTGTATTTTTATTTGTTGAAATCCTTGAGCGGCTCGCTCTCACTGGACAACTCAAAGGCTGACAATAATCCAGTGGTGAAGGTTGTCAACATGTTTCCCCATAATACAGTATTGAAGTGACATTAAAAAGCAGATGTTCAGGCTGCCACTAGAGAGTTTGCGCCAAAGTCTATTCAGACAAAAAAGGCAAAACGTGGCAGAGCCACTATGTTTAAAAAGCTTTCAGGAAGTGACTGACAGGGAGAAGAATGGGATAGCCATTACAGGAATCCATGTAAGAAATGGTTATAAACCGTGGTATTTGCTACCAAGGCAACAGATGGAAAAATAATGCTTGGCCAAGGACTGTGCGGGTGAAGTACATAAGTTCAATTCAACATATGACAAAGCCAATTAATACTTTCCTTTTAGAAAACAAATGTGCTTTTGTGACTAAAAGAGTGACCAAGGCCAAGAGTAAATCATTTTATTTATTTCTCGACAACTTACATATCTATAATTCCTTATCACTCCTCAAGACAATATCAAACTAGCTGTGGGAGCCATGATCAATAAAAAAATAATCTAGTCAAATAATATTAGTTTTTATTGTAACTAATAAGTTCATAAGCAATTACCAAAATAACACCAAATTCTCTGTTGAGCAACAAACAGATTAATCTTTAGGCCGTTGCTTTGTAAACAAAATGATTTTCATCTAGTAATATGGAACGACATTTTTTTTTCCTTTTACTGCTGAAAAATATATGCAAAAGTAAAAAAAACAAAAAAAAAACAGTCAATGGCAGGCTTCGCAGTGTAAAGTAGTACCGCATTTACTAAGAAAACACAGAGACAAAAGAAAAATGAGATGGACAGCAAACCCCTGTGAATCAAAAGGGATTTAAGGGCTTTATCTGGTGGCACCATGTGGGAATGATAATGACCATCTTGAATCCAAAAGGACAACCATTCATCTTAACCCTCATAATCCACGTAACACCCACGACCCACCACTAGACCGACAGCAGGGGGAAAAAAATGGGGCTTTGAAGGCACAGGGTGAGACAATACAAACCACCTCTCCTGTTCTCATCAGACTGGGCACGATTATTTAACATTCGGTGAAATGTGCTCCATCTGCTAGCTGGCATTAATTCCTTCTCTTCAACTCTGCACCTCTAAGATTTTGTCTCTCCCTCTGCCTTCCTGTCCACCTCTCCGCCTCTTTTACTCTCTTTACTGCTCCTTCAATCAGACTGATATCTTTTTTTCCCCATGTGATGAATCATTTAATCAGGGTTTCTTTTATTCCCCGGCTCTGCAGTTATACCACCATCAACTGCTCTTTTCTCTTTGAACATCCTCTATCCATCATAGCGGGAAGCCTGGTGCGAGTCCCCCCCCCCCCAATGCTCCAGCTCGGCTCATCACCAATCTAGCTTTCGGTTTTGCTCCTCCCTCAAACCAGCCATCAAGATGAACGATGGTGAAGGTTAGATGGGTCCATTTTCACCTCTCTGACTCCCGACCCCCCTCCCCACTTCACCCAGGTGACATTACTAAAAGCTGCTGTCTTAAGGGGAGTAAATAGTCAAGAGACGGACCTTCTTTTCTTAAGCTCATTCAGTGCAGTGTGCAAACTCCCCATGCATGTGTGTCTGTATCATAGCCTGTGTGTCTCATCCAGTGTTTGTGTGGAACAAACAACATTTTCGAATATACAAGGGGTTTGGGATTTTTCATTTGGTTAGTATCATAATCCTGGAGCCTGTAAAAAAACATGTAAAGCCACAATATAATTTCCAAAGTACACGGTAGTTTCCTCATCGTAATAACTTAAGAGTCAAGTAATAACACTGGCAAAGTCATATAAATATCTGCGATTTCTGTGAGCCAATGCCAGACTGGATTTCAGGGGTTCCCTGGGTCACTGTTTGTTGAGACAATCTTAGTTTCCTTTTTTAAGTACAGCAATTATAGAGAAAGATTCTGGAAACACGTAATGGATATTGGAAAACTGCATTTATGACCAAGTGACAGCACCATATATGGCAGGCAGGAAGGTAAGAATGACTGACAGATCCAAATAATAATAAATAAATAAAAAAAACAATAAAGCCACAGAGAATAGAATGAAGAGTGAAAGAGTCCTAACGGCGTGGTAAATCTGATTAAGTGTCACAGTGAGGGTGGCAAGCCGGGCTAAGTGACTCAGTGGATGAGTAACTGAATAAACAAAGGAGAGAAGATTGCGGTGGCTGCCTGCCACAGGAGCACGTTATTTGAGCAGCCTTGTGTGTACACCAGTCAGGTTGCCACGGGCCTGGGTTTCCACACTCAGCACACATTTACTTCTGTGTCAGCGAGCCAATGAGACCCCGGCCAGCTCGGAGCAGGTAGATTGGAAGAAGAGGGTGAGTCGGAGGAGGCGGAGGCGATAGCCCCCTGGTTTTTAACCCTGAAGCCCTCTCACATCAGCGGAAGCACGTCCCTGTTCACGCCACACGCCGTAAACTAGGAACAACCACGGAGGGAGAAGGAGCAAATGGAGCAGGGAAAACCGTTGAGCGACGGCCGTGCATACGGCCGACTTTCGGTTCCTATATGTTTCTCACTGGTGCAGACACGCGCACAAAGCCCTAACCGCGTGCCTCCCAGCTGTCCGCTCCCTGCACCCGTGCTAATCCGAGCCCTCCGAGTCCGCTCCCACCTCCGCTGCCGGAGAAACCCAATAACGCCATGTGTACTTAAACAGCAGAGTTGGCAGGCGTCCTCCACTCCCAATCTCCTCTCACTGCCAACAAACACAAAGACCTCTCTTTCAACAGTCCCGATGTTCTGCCCAACTCCGCCAAACTCAACTCCTTCTCGGAGCCGCTGTTGAAACAAACGCAACGTACAGCCTACTGTAGCGCGTCTTTCAAAAGTGGGAGAAGAAAAGGGAATTAAAAAGCAATGATTGCCCTTCTCTCTCAAGGCATTATTGGACGATATGTTCTAATTAACCAAACCTCGGTCTTGCTGGTGCACGAGGGTTCTTGGCTACTGAGCTTTCCCATTAACCGCGCAGATCCCGGCCCTTCACCTAATGAACAATAATAATACTCGCCGGTTGAAATGTGTTACAGAGATGAAACCTGATGGCCTCCGCGCATAATTGGGCTCCCTTCCACTCATTAAGGGAGGAAAGCAATAAAAAAGCAATAACACTCTCAAAGTGCCATGAGAGGAGGAATGTAGTACTTTCTTTTGGACAATTCATCAAGAGTGAAGCCCTGCATATTAGCCCAACGAGAGCCCAGGGCCAAATAAACATCTCCCACTCCGCACGGACTGTTTGACGGGTAAACAGTCTTTGATGTGCCTGCTGCCAGACTGCTGACGTCCTGTGTGGACATAACCATCGGGGCAAAGACAAGATCATGGGAGAGCTTCTGGTGTAGTTAGCTATTACAGAAAATGTGGCAATCCAAGGTCTACAGTGTTTATTCGGACTATTTAGCTCATGTTTTCTCCTGCCGCTGCAGGTTAACCTTTGAAAAAAAAAAACTTTTATGTAAGAGAGAAGATCAGGCTAAAAACTTGGGTAAGGGCATGAGGTAAGAGTCAGTTTGTACTAGTGTGTTGTATTCACTGCAGGATTGTATGCCAAGGTTGTACACACAGGGAGCTGTTCAGCTCCATTGAGCACCTGATTTGTTTATTTATTTTATTGAATGTATTTTCTGAGCAATTGACACGGGTAAAACTGTTGTGCGCTGGAATATTTAATGAACAATTATCTCTGACTGGCCCAGGCAACAATGTCAAGAATGTTACTCACCGGATTGTGTGTTTCAGCATGCCTCCTCACTAAGCCACTGTCTTTTGAGCAGTGAAAAGAGGGGGACTGTAAGCCAAGAGTGACACAAAAGTCATCCTGAGGTCTCATTTCACCTTTTTCCTCTTTCTGTCTCATACAGAGTTAGCGAGCAGGCAGTTCAGAGTTCCACTGCAGCCAGGCCAGGGGAATTATGGCAAAGCAAGTCTGAATCTTATACCCTCTCGTGCCCCCTCGGTTTGAGAGGGATGAGGAGTCAAAGCACAGAGGAAACACTGGCCTGTGAATCCAAAACTGCTTTTGTACACTTTTATTGCAGCACTAAAAGCTGGTGTGGATTGGCAGAGGCGAATAAACAGCTATGTGGCTGAGCTGCAGTATGTCATCTGAGAAGGAAACTTCTCAAGCATTAAGGAGCAGGGGGGTATAACATGGAGCAACAATAAAAAGGGGATAAAAGAAGCCACCGCAGAGCCTAACATATTCAATATCCTGTTGGCTACATAAACATTATACATGATAATAAATACAGTAGCACATTCAGATTAGACTGAAGCCTCAGCTTTAAAAAAGTATATACACATTAAATATGAATGTGGGATTGACTAAATACCCTAATCGGTTATACTTGAACTCTGCCATTGGATATTGCTATGTTATTATTATTATATCAAAAAGAATAGTTGAGCCAAAGGCTTGAATGGACAGATTGGTTGGTGCAACCAATTTCGAAACTGACTGCCATTCAGTGTCTTGTGTAAATACACCGACACACACTGTGGTTTGAACTTCAACTATGCTTAAATAAATAGTCTATAATAAATAAATAAATAAAAATACTACACCACCGTACTGCTGCGACCTGTCCAATGAAAGTGGTTTCTCTACTTTACTGCACTAACGAACAGAAATATAAAGCACAACGCTACTCTGTCTGGCATGGTTTTTCCAATCCGCTCTCTCCCGCACTCTCTGATACAGAAGGTCATCGGAAACAAAGGAGGCCCTCACTTGCTGCTATCTGACTGTGGTTTAACAACATGGAGTCTGTGTGGATCGCCTCCCTTTCCCCCTGACAATGACCCTAGGGAGATAAGACCAAGTGAGGAGGAATGTTGTTTGCCGGTAAGAAACGCTGAGCAGAGAGGGCAGGCCTTTGTTCGCTTGCCCACAAGAAAGGAGCATGAGTGAAAGAAATGAGCACTATATTGAAGGAGAAAAAGAAAATGGCTTGCCCTGCCTGTGTGGCAAAGGAGAATCGGCTAAAGCAGTTTTCAAGAGTAATGACGAAAAATGGAGGAGAGGAACATCCTCCTCTGTGGTGGTGATGTATATTTTATGGCTATAGAGGGTGACCCTGCCCTTGGTCTCTTTGGGAGCGTGGATATGGGCTGAACCAGCTGTGGAGGGTGGGAGGATGACAGCAGATGAAAGTTTAACGGCCCTCCCAGGGGCTCGATACCTCCAGCCCTCTGGTCAAGCTACATGTACTTAGGGCAGGGCTGTTTCTTTCACATCCCAGCGCACGGCCTCTCTGGGGCTCGTCAAACTCCTCACTCAGGCAGTCCATCTGGTGCAAAGCAGCCCAGGAACTGAAAGAATACCATCAACCTGCTGCCGTGCCCTCCCACACACACACACACACACACACACACACACACACTTGTACAAGTGCTCTGTTCCACATCGGCGCACAACGCCATCATTTCTCTTATGTCGCTTTAATTCGAGCCAATTACGCTGATATTTTCGATTTCAATTTCTCCTCGGTGTCCAGTTCTCGCTCTCCTGCTACATTCAACAGGATCCCAGCTGGACTAAAACACACACAGACGCTTCCTCAGAACAAATATTAACTGCTCAGCGTTGGAGGTTTGGGTAAAATCCTTGTTCAAGTGTGTAATTAGGGGCACAATGTGAACATATGTTTTAAATCCTGTTGAATTATTAAAGATTTAGTTTATTCGCTGATGATTGCTCCTTGCCTCTTTGTCGTGTGGCTGCCGTTCATGTTGCAGTTGAGTGTGTGCAATAACTTTTTCTACATGTGACTTCCATGATGTAAATTATCTGTTAAATATGTTTTCACTTACCTGGAGGGCAAGGCCAAAGAAAAAAAAGTGTGATCAGAAGCAGACATGGAATAAAAGAAGAAGATAAGAGCCAGTTAGTTAGCAAACAATCTTCACCGAGAGAGAAGTGATGTAAACCTTGCATTTTTTGTGGGTCTAAGCGGAACTAAACCTGACCTGGGGTTACTGTTAGAACCCTGTCTGAGACCAGTATCATATTCCCTACCCTACTCCTACATGCCCTTTACCTCTCCACCTGCACCCATGCATTACTCCATCCTCCCGGTTTTCCTTCTGACATCTGCTAATCCCCAGACCTCTGACCCCAGGAAATTTACTCTCTCAACCTGAACCATTTTCGTTCTCTTTTCCCCTTTTACGCCTGGCAGATCACTATTATCCATTATCATTTCATTGTCTGAGGCCAAGAAAAACAATTTAAATACCCGTGAACTGACATCCACTTGCAGGCTAAGACTGATGGGGGGGTATATAGTGAGAACACAGTAATAAGCTATGTGCAATGCCCTTGGCTCTCAGAAAATGGCTATTTATTCTATATTTTATGGTTGTCAGAGAGATCTTCCAGCATATGTTCGAGGCAATTACATTTTACTCAATACACACAGACAAAAGGGATCTCCACATGAATAAAAAGGCCAGATGATGCTTATTTTCTCTTTGGCCTGGGAGTTAGTTGTGTGACAAGATTTGGTGAGACACCTGTGCAGAGCATTGTGTGTTATCTTTACCTCATAATATTACACACTTAGGAGCAAAGATGTGTATCTCTTCTTTGGTGAAAATTTAAAGATGAGTCAGTAATTGCAGATGGAGACAGAAAGGACTGGACATATTCATTGAGAGTGCTTTCAATGGCCTAAAAATGTCACAGAAAATCACTGAGATTATATTTCTCAGGTAAAAGCCTTGCACCTTGAATAATTTAAGCGAGAATAAGATATGTCATTTTGCTTTTATGACCCTTAAAGGGCAATAGTCCTTTTAAGAAAAAAAAAGCTCAAAGAATGTACAGTTTTGTCTAACTGAAAGATCATGACAAATTAATATAGGTTTTGATTGTGTGCCTAAGTCACATTTTCTCCTAAAAAACAACAAGAGCAAAAGAGATGATATTGTTTGGTTTAAAAAACTCCCTTCTATCTATTCAGCCACTCCTTTAAGCAGAAGAGCCAGTCACCCACAGTAAGGTAATGTTACCAGATCAAAGGAGCACCAGGATCCTTCTGTTGCTGATCGGTTGGGATCCGGCTGCTCTGGCACCCATCCAACTACGTGGACCCTGACCCCCCGGGGGCCGGGAGGCCCTCACACACCCCACTGTTCCTGCCAGCCCTAGGATCCTGGCACCACATGGCACACTCCCACATTTATTATTCATCTACTTCATTACTCCGCACGGCTCTTTATCGTCACACCGCGGGCCTGATGCTGTGACCCTGGGTGGGCATTATGCTGCCCATGGACGTAAAGAGGGAGAGGCCCATCTCACACATCCCTCCGTCTCTGGAGTGTGAGGTGAACAGAAGGCGCAGACTGAAGTCAGGAGCTGCAGTGGAGTGAAGTGGAGTGGAGTGGATTTGGGTGGAAATCGCCGAGAGGACATGGGCCTCATTTTTTCTCAGGTCAGCATGCTAAGCGCTTAAGAGAAGCTCGCCCCTTCCTAAGTAAGGATATCCAATCAATTCCAAAAGCCCCCAGGGCCGTCACCATCTCAGGCCCCTGTGCCCGTGCAAGTGCCGTCTCTCAGCCTACCGATGCCCGGGAGCAGGCAGCTTATGTGTTCGCCTGAGCTCATTTAATTGCTCGAGATATGACCCTGCGTGGTTTGTGGGAGAGTTTTTTTGAGGGGTAGTTGTTGTGGTTGGAGAGACATTCCCTGGCCCAAAAACAGAGATTAGCCTTACAATGGGAAGGGATATAGCACAACTTTCCTGTGGGACTTACGAGATATGAGCGTTCCATTAGCAAAGTCAGCGAGGCTGAGGAGGATTTACAATCTCTGTTGCTAATGTACTTTGTGCACCTGGGTATGTTTGTGTGTGTGTCTGTCACAATATACCAAAGGGGGTGACACCTGGCCAGTCTTTAACCTAGGCACACATTTCTTCACTTTACCGTAGTGACGTTGGTATATAGAGCATTTCCACGCTTTTCTTTATTCAACAGTCAAACATAATATCCAGTGTTTTGGTGACCTACTGCCAACTCTCTCTGTTGAAAGAGTAGCATGAGAACAAATTTAGAAAGTAAACTTAAAACAAATTACAATTGCACTTTTTATAATTAGATTTATTTTTCAATCTTGATTATTTTCTTCCCCTTTTTTCTCACAAACCAACAAACTGTGGTGGACAGGTTTTTTTTGGACGCTCTCGTAATAATTCAATGTGAGCACTAACCTAGGCCCCATAATGACTTCCCCTTTTCTTTGCTGTTTATTTCTGTGCCACTGGCCTTTGCCAAGACGCTACAAGGCTGAGGTGACCGCAGAGAGTAGCTCTGGTCTGGTTGTGGTTCTTGGACCAAGCCCTGGGTCCCAGGCAGGGAGTCCACTTCAAATCTGGCCTTTCTACCCTTTATTTCTCTGGGGCAACAAAGCAGCAGTGGGATGGACCGGGGCTATGGAGAGGAGGCCACACTGTATTCCAAACTCCAAACAGTATAATTTACCCAACGAAAAGACTGGCCAACAAGCACACAGATGTGTACATACACATGTACTTCTAATGATTGGCCCCAGTCTGGCTTCCTCCTTTGTACCATGTGTACAGTTTCTGCTGTGCACATCTGCTGCTGTACTGATCATTAACACACACTTTAAATAGATGTCCCGAAATAAGCCGAGTCCATCTCCACATGATCAAAGCCTCTCCGCTGTGGTTAACAAAGAACCATCCAGAGCGAGCCCACAGAAAGACAGAAAACGGGATGTTTATCGTTACGAGACGGACAGAAAACGAAAGACGCAAACATAGGAAATGAAGAACAGGTTAGACAGAAGACGGAAACAATGCTTTTGATTGCTGATAAAATACAAAATGACAAAAGATATTTTTTTACAGCAGTTCCCATTAACAAAGGCCAGCAGATATGACAGGTAATGATTTTGAGGGCACTTATTATAAAATCATGTCATTTCTGGTCAATAAATATTTAATTACAGATTCTACAAGACTGCACGGTGGTCTGAATATTACTAGGGCTAGAATGCCCTTCTCCATACACATACGCAATGCATTCATCATAGAAGCATGGTCTGAACGCCTGTGGCTGCGTAAAGGTCATAGGTGAGGAAATGCATAAGCATGAGAGAAAGCGCCCAATAATTGCAGGAATATACATTACCGCACAGCTAGTCAATATGCACACATTGTTAATGGATCGATGTACGCCAGGGCTGCCACTGACAGGAGCAGAGGCAGTCAAAGAGAAGAGTGACGGCATAAAAATGACCCGTGGCTGCACTTTTCTGTCCTTGACAATTAAAATGATTACATCTTGTCATCTCCACATCTTTAACTGTCTAACTGTGCAGGGGAATGACATGTTGTCTAACACACGTTACTGCGTATCAGATTGCACAATCTCCCCACTTCCCAGGGAGGTTTGTTTACTCAGACATCAAAAGGTCTTGTGTGTTGTGCTCCTGTGTTGATCAAGCAGAACTTGTTGTGTGGTGTATAGGTAATCCTTGCCAAAAACCTTTCAATTACCTCCCCCAGCCCCCGACGCCCCCAAACAGGATCCACGGTTTTCAGACCATCAAGTCGAGACGGGCCAACTCAGTCACACTGGGCACAATTACAGACCACGACGTCCGGCCTCTCGGCACCACCCACACGCGCACAGGAGCGCCATTACCTCCGCCCTCACCATCAGGCTGCTGGCATCCAGTCGGCCCTGCAGTGTGAGCTGCGGCGCCGACATCTGGTGCAAAGGAGGGCGGGGAAGTCCTGGGAAATTTTCGAAACGAAAGCAGCACTGTGTAACACCGCGGCAAAAATGTTCGAGCAGTTCTGCAGGCTTAATTAGAGGTCGAGCAGAACTGTGGTTATACAATGTTCCGATTCACTAAACATGTGTTCAAAGAAAAAGAAGCTATTCACGGTACACCTGTAGAGAATTGATGCCTTATCTATAAGACTGCAACTGAAGTCTACACATTATAAATAGTCGATGGACGTAACGGTAATGGGTGCTACTGAGAGCACAGCTTTAATGTGTGAGGGAGACAATATTGGTGTCCACTTCCCTGTGTTGGCTACAGCTGAACCCTCTTCCTTGGCTCCAGAAAGAACCTCCAGCTGTGTCTTGTGCCACCATATGCATGAAAAACAGCCCATCAAAGAACATATTTCTTTCATTCCAGGCAATTTCCCTAATCCCTAATGAGCTGCAGGGGAGAGGAAACATTATGGATGCGGGTGAGCAGGTGGTGGCGAAAGAGCGGTGCGACTAGGGCATGAGTGTGTGAGTGTGGTTTTCAACGTGTGCGAACATCTGAATACATTTGCATTATTGTGAAGACTTGTTTAATGACTCAACCTTTTATTTTGCACTGCTGTTTATAGTAGTTTGTGTGAGTGGGGATTTGGGGATTTTAGTGAGACCCACACATGCCCCTATCCCCCGGGAGCAGGGAAAGAGGAGCCTTGAAGTAGCTCCCAAGGATTAGATTATTCAATCTGCTAATCTCTGATAAATTCTTTCCACTTGTAAGTCCTGCTCCAGATCTCTCTCTCTCTCTCTCTCTCTCTCTCTCCTAAGACCCCCTTCAGCCTCAACTAAAAGACAAGAGTGGAAGAAAAACAGCCGGGACATGTGCTCCATTTCTTAAATAAACTTTGAAATGCCAAGACAGGGCTTCTGCTGCCTCCAGTTAACATACAATGGCTATTGTTTTGCCAAATTCTACAGCAGGTGATGGTCCAGTGACTAGTGGCTTTTCTCTCATATTTCAAGCCAAGGGGGGGATGCCCTCCGGAAGGCATTCAGTCCAATTTCCCCACGTCACCACCAGCTAACTCCTGACAGCTCTGAGATGTGGGCTGCAATAACGAGGAACAGCAGCAGCCCACAATGTCAGCATTTTCCTCTCGCTGCTCTGACAAACCTCTGGGGGGGGGGGGGGGGGGGAATAAAACAGGGGGGGGGGGGGGGGGGGGGGTTTAATAAGTGTCATACTGGGGCAACATGTCAACAGAAAAGTGGAAAGTAGGCTGCAATCGTTCCGTCCTTTAACTCGGAACGTTTGCAAGGTAAAATGCAGATTTCTTTTTTGCAATCCTTCACTTATGCGGGTAAGAGCACCAGGGCATGCCGCTGTTTTTTTTCTCTACATGCCTGCTTCGCATTTCACGCTGGCACAGTGACAACATGGATGCTGCCCAGTCAACTTGCCACCAAGAAACTCCACACTCCACCGGGCCTTAAACAGCCATCTCATTGCTCATTTACTTTCTCCAGCCGTATTTCCGAGACACTTGAAAATCAAAATGCGAGTCCCTAGCCAACTTCTCGTAGGGACTTGTTTCGAGGTTTTTGGTAATGACACGGATAGAAAATTAGAGCAAGCATATATCGAATTCCTAGAGTTTGTTCAAGTAGGGTTGGGTTGAGAGCTAAGTTGTGTACAGTGGGCATCCACAGGACAGCTAAAACACTCAAACACACAAACAATACTGCAGCATACAATGTGTACAGCCACGATGACAGTAATCAAAAGTAGCCTTTCAAAAGGCCAGCTCTTCCACAATATTGTAACTGTACCTACATTGGAGTTTTCATTACTTCCTGGCAAAAGATCTTGGCACTGACAATGAACGAGGGGTGGGAAATCTGACGGGCTGACTTCCAAGTCTCCTATTCTTCTTTTTATCTGAACCATGCCCTCACACTGTCTGGCTATCTGCCAGGGAGACTGTTTTCCACTGTTTTTCCCCAATCCTTCTCTCTCTCTGTCCCTCTCTCTCTCTCTCTCTCCCCCCCTGGCCACCTATATTCATATCTATGACTTTTTAAGTCATTGACAGTGCTGGTGGCATTTTCCTGCTTGTAATAACAGAGGTATTATATATCTGACAGGGTAAGGTTAAACAAATTGTACCATGTTTGATGGATGGGTTCAATTTGCACCGCCTCAGTTTTTGCCTGTATATGAGGAAGATCCCGAGTGTAGGACAGCTGAGCAGCTGGGGGTGCTTAAACGCTGCTTTTTCACTATCTGCCAATTTTCTACTATGGAGAAAGCCAATGATTTATGAAGCAAACAAATTTGCAAATGAGCATGCACCACTCCAACATTCTACGCCATAAACCTGCTGATGAAAGACAAAAAGCTGAAACCTGCTGGCTCCAGTCACACACATGCACTTCACTTTTATGTACTATATCATTCTCCATTAAAAAGACAAAGTTAATTCAAGCTTGAAACAAAGACCCACCAGCCTAGCACAGGTGCCAAGACACAATGAACCGTGAATGATGATTTAAAAAAAGGTGGGTACATTAGGAGGGGTCCAGATAATCTATGGAACATATCACATACAAAAATAAAGGGAAGATGATGAACAAAATGTATGATGCCAGACGAATATCATCCCAAATCAGCAGACTTGATTAACATGCGTTTATTTTCTTTCATTTCATTTCTTCCAGCAGGAGGGGAATAAATGAGGAGGTGGTTGGTGGGAGGGTGAGGGTGGAGTGGGCTGGTAAGAATATCAGTTCTGCTCTTCCCCTGAGAGGCCAAGATATGAGGTGAAGAAGTGGGGAGTTATAAAATATGCCGGCTTTGGAAAAATGATGCTCAATTGGGACAGCGAGTGTTGAATGGGACGGATTTGAATTGAAGCAAATTGGAGCCAATTGGAGCCCGGTTTAGGTTTCGCAAATCCAGGCTGTCTCGCTCTCCAGCGTAACTGAGGTTTTCTTGAGACCAGCATCAGGGTACAAACCAACCCGGTCCTCCTGAGACATCCCTCGTCAGCACTGGAACAAAGGTGCATGAATAAGGTATGTGTGTGGAAAGGCCAGTTCCAACAGCCCCACCGTCAACACCATGGTTAGACAACAGTGTTCGACACACCCCGCATGTTTCCATTATAGTTCTATTACAGAGGGAACACAATAGGCTCAGTCAAACCTCTGAGCTCTAAAAGGCGGGAGCCAGGACGGGGATGCCAAGGGGTGGGTTTATTATGCAAGTGTCACTGTGGGGGCACTGTGTCCACTGAGAACGCAGGCTGCCAGCTTCTCTCATGAAGAGAATGATGGAATTTCTACCTGTTCTTTATTTATGACAACAGCCAACATATCCTGATTTGCATTTACATTATTGTCAAAGCAAAACGTGCATCCTACCAATAACGAAAAAAAACAAACATCCTATCTTATCAATCACACACACAGATACAACAAAGCTTTTGCATTGTAACATGCAATTTTGCATGATGCATGATGCATGATGATAGTTTATCATAAAGTGACTAGAGGACCACCCATCTGAGAGGCTGCACTAGTTCAGATCAATAATAATAATCAATAACCACACTGTAAAATGTAGTTTTTCTAAGACTACCAAGTAAAAGACGTGTTTTGAAGTGTAACAGTGGCTCGTTGAGTTGCATGGAATAATAAGTGTGAAATGTGAATATCTTTTGATATGTTTCCCAGAGCTTGTTCCTCTCCGAAACTGTACTGTTGGTAAACTCAACAGATGTCAGAGTGAAGGGCTACAGAGTAGAGAAATCACTATTACAAGAATCAAACAGCTGACAATGCTAATCGGCAAAATAGAATATATATCTCTTCTTCGCCACAAGGCAGGGTAATAACCTTTAAATCATGTCTGACGTTTTAAGTTGGCACAGTGGAGATTGTGGCAATATCTATACTCTAATATTAAAACTGGTTATTGGGCAGTAATCTCATTGCTTTGTTTTATGATTTGCAATGTGACACCCATCCCCCTTGTCCTCAGGCCCCATGTAGCTTCTAGCCCTCCCCTTGGAGACCATCCGTTCTCGCCCAGATTCGCCCTCGCCCTGACATCGGTTGCTAATGGTGCCGCTGTCATGGGAAGGCAACAACAGAAGCACGGAGGCGCTTCTGCTGAGCTCCTTTTGGAAATTCACATTCTTGATGGCCTAAATGGACAAGATGGGGCCCCTTTTTTCTTTGTGCATAACAGCACTGATTAGAAGGTTGTCCCTTTCCTAAGAGCTGCGAGACATGCCTGTTGATAATCACAGTCTGTGTGTGAGTCTAGTTTCAAATGTGCACGTACACTGGTCGTCAGGATGACGGCACACAGACGAATAGTCAAAATAGTGTCAGGTAATGACTTGGCTCATGTTTAACATGGTGCCAGTATTCACTGATTGAGTGTCACAGCATTTCTGATTTATTGCTGCCCTTAGCGAAGGTTGAATGAAATTAGCAGTCTACAATTGGTTGGTATAACCAGAGCATGAAGTCTGCAGTCCGCAAAGGCACAAAACACAAACTGAACTTAAGTGGAGACATGATAGGGAAGAAATGAAGAGGTTGAGAGGCAACACAACATGCTTGTTAATTAGTGTGGCACGGATGTCTTCATAATGAGGCCTAAACACCTGAGCGTGACAGCGACCATAAGGAAAGGGCCAGCTGACTGGCCCACGGTGCAGCAGGTACCGCAGGAGATAAACAGAGGGGGAAATGATGCTGGGGGTGGGGAGATTGATAAGGATGCAAAATGGAAAAGCAGAGAAGTTTCTGTGAGTGAAATGTGTATGACAGCAACCGGTTTGTGTTGTGTGCACTTCTACTCTCCTGTGGCATAGTTAGGTGTTGTACCTTGGATTAGAGGCCGTCCTAATTGGCCCACTGGGCACTGGGGAAAGAGCTGAGCACGGGGAAGCTGTGACAGCAATTTCCTCAGCAAATAAATCATCTGGTCTGTCCTTTCAGCGTTCTGCTACATCTCAATGCTTTTGTCATTAACGCCGAGCTCGCTCTGCTCCAGAGACACATATAAAGGCCCACGTTTGATTATGGTTAATACAGATGGAGCCGTTGTGCGCCATCATCCCATACATTAGACAAATTTCCCAAGGTATATGTTAATTGATGCAGATTACAAGGTAGTTTGGTTGGTGTTTGTAAAGAAAGTAACAGAGAACAAATGAGTTTGGGTAACATATATACGTTTGCTCTGAGATATAAAATATGTAGTATAGTGATAAGATTTTCTGGATTGTTGGTCAACAAAATGACAGTTGTCCGTTGCTATTACTCCTACAGGTGTGTGTGTGTGTGTTGCCTGAGTGAGCAATTTGTGGTGAACTACTGTAAAGTAGGGACAGGAGGCGGCTTGTAGTCTTCTGCCAACATCTATTCTGTCTGCCCGTGAAAAGTGGCTGTGGCATGAGTGAGACCACGAGGATGTGCCGAGCTTCTCTCAGCCCAACACTGAACCCTCTCATCACTGCTGGGCAGATAGCTAAGCCTTAAAGAGAACATCCCCACTCCCTGCCACTTACTCATTTCCAGATTATGCGAGTGGACGACCAGCAGCCAAATGCGTGGAACACAAGGAGTGGGGTCAAAACATTATGTCATCAGAGAAAAGCTGCCACGCACAGACGGAAACTGCAGCCTGCAACCCACCACTTATTGCAGAGGCACGCTGAGATTTAGGTTGGATTGGTTCAAATTATACCCAAGAGCTGGCGGCTTAGTTAGAGGGAGGATTAACATCTACTTCACGGCGAGAGCTATTTGGCTGTAACATCCACAAGAACATAAAAACACACATACCCGCGCATGCATGAATTCACGCGCACTCACATGCATAACTTTAGTGCTTCTCCACAGAAACAGCGCAGGACCAATGGTAAACTGCTGACCATATTACCATTAAATTCCGAGTCGTCGACCAACTACAAACATTTCAAATCAAGTGCCACAACCTCCCAGGATTCCTCAGGAGGCCGGTAGATGGTCTAAAGTCCATCTTTATGTACTTGTTCATCTATGACCATTATTCATTTTGACAGATTATTAGATTTAAAAAAAATAAAAATAAATTGCTGAATTTAACAGTTTTAAAATTCTAATAAAAAAGTGGCTACGGACTGACAACAGGGATAGATAAATTCATAACAGATCAGAATCAGTGAAGGTGATGAAAGCCGGGATAAGCTAATTGCATCAACTTCAATGGAGTTAAATTAAAGCCTAATCTCCGTGGAGCGCCTGATAGGGGTTAAATCAGTGAGCGGCGAGGCCTGGTAAACATCTTAGGCTTCTTTGCTAATCAGCGCCTGTCCCACCCCACCTCCTTCCCTCTCTCCCTCTCAGAGGAACTGCCACTGCCTGGGTCACCATATTGTCATTAAAGACCATGGCCTAGCAAAGGGAGCAGAGGAAACCCCAGAGCCGCATCTCGGGAGGCCCGGCTGCACCGCTGAGGGCCCGCTCCCGTCCCCCGTCAGAGCGCTGCTCACACAAAGGCACAAACGAAAACAGACTGCCAAACACCTTCATTAAATGCATCTTCAAAAGTAAAAGGGAATAAATAAATAAAAAAACGTTTATCTGCTGAAACACACCGTGAAATGGATCACTTTCCTCTTCGTAACACCTAAAACTGATTCCTCAGCTTCACATTTTCTTGGAAAACACCCAAAATGCTGGTTCCACATAAAACCCTTACTGCAGGCATTTTTGTTTTTTTTTGTTTTTTACCAGGCAGCCATGAGATTAACTGATTCCAAGATGAATAGTCAGCTAAAGAGAGGGGTTTAAGTAGCAACAGAACAGCCCCCCTCTCTATGCCTTGAACTATCAGTCGGATCTGTCTCCAGTGGATACTAAAAAAACTGGAGGCAGGGCTGCAAGACAGGGAGGACTATAATCATCTCCCGCATATGTGCGATGTGCGCGCGGGGAGATGGGGTGGTGGCGGTGTCTGGGTGGTCGGAAGGGAGGAGAGAGAGAGATACGGGGAGGCTGAATCCGAACGAGGGGGCTTTACTGCAGACTGAAAGCGCCTGTGTGTCTCTAGCAGATGGGCTATTGTCTGCTGAGTCCTGGGGAGTGGGTGCTGAGAGCCTTCCTTGTGCCCAGGGTGGCCCATTCTTTATCCCAAACTTCACCTCTCTGTCTCCTCTCAGCCCCCCGGCTTTGTAACACTCGGTTTTGTTTGTCTGTTGTGTTGTGCCTTACGTTGTGTCTCACTTTTGTTAAGCTTTTCTGAAGCAAAACAGGGGGATTTTTCTTTTCTTTTTTGGGGGGTTGGAGGTGGTTGATATATATATATATATATAAATATATTTTTTGTACGAGCTGTTCTGTGTCGTCTGGAGAACAAGTTGGAAGGCTGGTTGTAACAGGAGAAGAACGCCCGAGTTGAGCTGTTGCAGCCTGTTCAGTGGCGGTCTCTCCCCAAGGACCAAATGTAAAGACCACCCCATAAATCACCAGCCACCCAAACAGGCAGGGACGAAAACAGCCAAGACAATGCATCTGATTAGAGCAGGAACCATTATCCATATGCCTCTATCTCTCTTGCATATCCGACTATCTCAGCCACCTTAGAAAAATCTGCTACTGCACAACGGAAACATCCATAAAAAGACCGGGAGAGGCAGCGGGGAATATTTTTTAACCACATAGAGAGCGGACTATTCTGCAGCTACACAAAATATAGGAAACTGTGTGTGTGTGTGCGCACGTGTGTCATCAGTGTATCCTATATTTTTCTCAAGGCATTACAGAGAAATCTGTCCTTACTTCAGCCATATGGTACCATTTTCCTGGCCTTCTGTGGTTTTCTGTCTTGCTCTGGTAGAGTCATTAATTACATCACTATTCTGTAGACAAGTATATCACGATCGTTCAGGGGCATCCCTTACCAAAATTAGAAACATTTTCTGGAACACCATAAGGAAAATGAAGCCAACGTTTTTCAACCCCCCTCGATCCTGAGTCAAGCATCCCAAAATTGGCAGGACTTGACAAGATGCTCTGATGTAATCTGGTCGGGTAACCCCACAAAATCCCCCCTACCAGTCAGAAAAACTCAAAAAGTCTGAGGTTGCCTGCATGAGTGGGATGTTAGAAGGTTTGGATGAGGTGGGTGGCAGGAATAATTATTGCAGGTCTGCCTTGTTACACCAAAACAAACCCAGAGCGGGCGAGCAAAGAGGAAGGACAGAGAATTTAGCAAAAAAGAGCCTGGTATTATTTATGACTCCCTATAAAAGCTGTAGTTAATTACAGTGTTTTGGACTTATAAATTACAGATCGTGGAGCTGCCGTTATAATTAGAGCGGTGGATGCAGGGCCCTCGGTTAGGAGGTGGAGGAGAGCTATGAGACGGGGCTGCTGGAGGAGGCCTCCACCACTGATGTGGCGAAATCAGGCACAGAGCACGTCCCTGGACAGCGGCCTGCCTGCTGCATGTGGAAACACAGTCCTGTTTCTGCAAAAAGGCTAGCTCATGCCAATCTGCCATCTCTTTTGCCAAGCTGGGACCACCACAGGGGCACTATACTGTGAATGTCGCAAAATATTTTTTGTTGTTTTGCAGGTATGAAAACACCTCAGGTTGCTCACAATAACTCTTTGGTTGGGATCCAATCAGTAGCCCTGTGTGACACATATAATGGTATTGATTGTCCTTCAGATGCAGCTCATTGAGGCAGGGCCAGACTGGCAGATAGACAGCGTGCTGCTAAAGAGGGTTAATCCTGGTCACCCCCTCACGCTCATTAGCAGATTTGTCAATGGCCTTCAGCAAAGCCATACAGCAACACGTGTGGACAGAGAGTGGCCTCCAAGTATCATGGGAGATCACCCAACAGCCAGGGCATGCCCTTAGGATGTGGCTGAGGTCAAAGGTCAAATCACTGGCCAGCCTTAATGCACTGTGCATTATCAGCTATACCACTGGGTACTAGGACAATTTCTACAACCCTGCAGCATAATAGGAAACAAAAAGGAGAATACATACAAGCCTGATATGACTAACCGTCACATGGTTATCATTGGAGTTCATCATGCATACATTGATTTTTTTTGTGCGTCGTGTGTGGGCCTGGAGAGTGAGTATGTGTGCACTCTGTCTGTGTGTATTGGAGACCAACTAAGTCCATCTGGGCTAAAGGGGCCAGTGGGAAAGGGTCAGTCTTGCCTTTTCTGATTTGAACACTTTTGTCTTAAGTGCCTGAGGTAGAGAAATAGGTGTGAAGTTACACCAGCAGCTCGCACCAATGCAGAGCCGAGAATAAAGTCCCTCAGGTGGATGCGAGTGTAGAGAAAATACTCAGCTCTACAGGGCATCTTTAGAGGCTTAGTATAAGACTCGGATAATCCCTGGGATTCTGTCTTGTATGGCGCAAACATAAAAAATACTCAAAGAAAACCGCTGATTGTCTGCATCTGTTTGAAAATCAATAAACAACCACTTGCAAGGGCCAATAAATTATAAAAATCAGAGGGCACAACGGAGGCTTGATATTATTCATTTATTTATATATATATATATATATATATATATATTTCTACAGTGTGAACCAGTTGTCCAGCATGGGGTTAGTGCAGCTGAATTCTGAATCGATACGCAGCATAATCTAGCAGAGTTGAGACAGCGGGATGACATTGTGCGCCTGAGTGAAAACGTCGAACACAGCCCTAATCAGTGGGCTTCTTCGACAGAGCACCTCTTTCTTGTATCCACATCATTTCTGTACGGAGGAATTCAGGACAGGTGCTGGGAATTAGCGATGAGGGCAGTGTCACCGAAGACAGATGCCAGCCTCTGTCACCTTAGAACTCCCCACTGCTTAGTGCAACCCCCCCAGCCCTCAGCCATTCTCCTCTGTAATTCTTTACCCTGGCCCCGGGCTACAGGCCCTCTCTCATTAGGGGCGGTGACAGGCCCTGTCCTCACCCTGATCCTTCATCATTACAGCATGTAAATCTCCCTGTCACACATACAGCTACACACGCACATACACACATATGCTGCGGACACACGCATTTTAAGAGGGAGGGGTCAAATCATATTCACCTGAGAAATGGGAGTCACCAACCCCAGAGCCAAGTAGAAAAGTTGGGTTTATGCGTATGACAAATGCGAACATTGTGTAACGTAAAATACAATTACATTCAAACCCCAGCGCAATCTTGTGCAGCTCCACCGTTGACTAAAAAGCAAATAAGTGCAATTTCCTCCAAGAACGGACGTTGTGCTACAATTACCTTGCCCATTTTAAACAGACAATAGGAACAACACGGACGCAATGAGTGCATGTAAAGAGAGGTAACCAAGACAAAAGCGGTGAATCTGGAGGGCAAGCATCTGGTGGGTCTCTGGAGTACTACTGCAGCTGCATGTATAATTCAGACTAGCCCTCTCCTTTCCTTCCTGCAGCCATGTAAACGAGCCCAGGCGCAGCATATGGAGACGAGGATTTGGGGGGAGGAGGAGAGGAGAAAGAGGGAGCAAGGGAGATGTTTAAGGGGAAAAATATGGAAAACAACCACAGCGAGGAGAATGGGATGCTACAGGCAGGAGGAGAGATAGAAAATGGAGGGGGGAGGTGAGCAAAGAAGGTAAAACAAGAGAGTGAAGTATACAGTGTGCTACACAAAAAAGCGCACCAGGATCCCATCTTGTTCCTTTCACTGCTTGACAATTTCACAAAACAAAATAGAGGCTCCATGCTGAAAGGGTCCATTATTTTGTAGTCGAAAGGGGCTTTTAAAGAAATACCACAGATATTTCAGCCAGATCATTTGGGACCTTTGGAGCCCCCATCAGCTTATTCAGACAGTAGTTAGGTGCAGTTAGGTGTGGCTGACGTACTGTTTGTGCACAGTGCATGCATGTGTGTGTACCAGGGGAAACTGAAGAAATGCATTTACACCTGGTAAGTATGATTTATCCCAGACACAGTGGAAAAACCTACTCAGCACACCACACAATTGGGAAACCAAACCTTGCTTCTATCATCCAGAGTAAAGAGAAGAAGACTAATGATATGACAAGTGACTTACCTGAATGATGAGGTTTGGGAAGCGAGCGCGTCACAAGGCAGGGGCGGCAAGGAGGAAGGAGAAGAGACAAGGAGGAAACATTAGGCAGAGTACTGGGGTTCATAAATATGAAAAAGATTGTGTGAGGGAGAATTTTATGTTCTCTCTAAAATGCATGCTGCCTCTTAAAAGCTGCAGTGAAACAGACTGGATTTACACATATCTAAAAAGATTATGTTATTTACTGCTCCTGGCAGAAAATCCGAGGTAGGGAAATAAAAACAACTGCCCTCAAAGGAAATTTTATCAGACCGTTTTGAAGCTACATTACCGCCATATATTGTAAAGCAATGCTTGCACAGACTGGCCACGATGTAGTGTGCAAATGAGAATAAAAGAGAGAATGATGAAAGAAAAAGGAATCATTAAGGTAAATTCAACCCAGGAGCCGGTGAGACTAGTTTTATCAGAGGTTACAGAGGTTTTTGGAGCGTGTTAATTCTTATTCATGATGCTGTTGGATTGAGCAGGGAATCGGGGCTGGTTGTTTTTGAAGTGCCGGATAAGGCAGGGATTTATTGACCATGGCTGCTGGGGGTACAGGCCCACAGAGAGCCAGTCATAACCGAGGACGACCTGGGGCTTTAGGTGGAGCTGGTGGTGGTCAGGTCAAACCTCCAACCTCCCACCTTCTGAGTCTCTCTGAACGCCTGTAGCTGTGCAAAAAGGCCGCTTGTGTAAACAGCAGGTAAAAAAAAGGGCATCTGTGTCTGCATCTGCTTTCCCTCAACTTCTTCGGCACTCTACTGTGTACTACAAGGACTCCAGGACAAAGCAATAACAAAATGGGTAAAAACAATGTTTGGTAAAAACAAACACACACCACAAGTCAGGCACTTTGAAGGAGCGCTGAGATTTTACAGGGATCCATCAATGCACCGTACTCATATTTTTTTACTTTTGTAAACTGTAGCAAACACCATTTTAACACACCTTACACTTTTGTAGATGTCTTGGCGTGAGTATAGGCTTGCATTGTAAGTGGCGCCCATGTCACATGTCGGTGCCATGCAGCAAATGCCAACACGCCGGCACATCTGTTGTTTCATTTTCCTCCCCAAACAGAGGTTCACCAGAGCAGCCGGCACCCACCACTCGGGTTTTACCATAAGAATCGCAAACAAATGTGTGCGGTCGCTTTTTCATGTTGCAAAACCCACTGGCTCACGTCTGGCACTGGTGGCAGACGGTTGATGGCCTGCACAGGAAAAAAAGATCCTGCCAGTGGGCTGTCACTGACCAACAAAACCTCCTGGACATAATAGATAATGCAGTCAGCTCATCATTGATGTATGATGGTGACCATCAATTGGAAATGTTATGTTTAAGTTCGGCCTGTGGCCAGCTGCTCCGGTGCACCATATATGACATGTATAGATACCAATATGATATCCCTATCAAACAAACTGCAAGGTTTGTTGATAACATTTAAAGGAAGGTGAAACATGTCACATTAATGCACCGTGTTAATTCATATGGACACAACATCCACATGAAATAACCACCCTCAGCGCGTCACATGTGTGCGATGCATGTCTATAAATTGTGAGACCATGTAACAAGCGTTCAGAGTTTTGATCATATCTTAGGGGTCTTAAGTAGGCACGCGTGTGGTACTGTAACACAAAATGCTTTTCTGTGACCGCATGCTGCAAATTACAAGAATTTGGCCATGTGTCCGGTCAATAAGGACGAGGGGCCTAGTGAGTGACAGAGCTAAGCTTCCTCCCTCAATACACACACACACTAGTGCACACTCGCGTGCGCACGCACGCACACACACGAACAGAATCTGTCAGCGGGCATATCAGTGCAGAGGACCCCTGACAATAACCTATTCACCACAAGGACTACTGCACAGAACTAACAGCATTACCTGCATATTAGCTTTTCTCTCCAAGAATATTGCCTTTCTCTCATTTCCCAAGTCCAACCACTACAGCAAAATAGAGTATACCTAGTCAAGTAGGTCACAGACAACCAGACAGACAGATCTACTTCAAAGGAAATAAAGTAAGGGACAGGGGTAAGTCACAAGCACAATCATCAAGGATGGACAGGGAAGCAAATAAAGAACCCTGCTAGATGATGACATGACAGTAGACTCTGTCTTTTTAACCACTGGGCAAATATACATAAGGATAGGCAATGTGGGCCGGGAGAACGACGGATTAGGAAAGTGAAGTAGATTGTATTTGGGTAGCCTTGACCTGTGACTTGGCCCCTATCTGCTAAACTTTCTGTTTGTGCGCTGAAAAGAATATCCAGATCTCATACATAGGCCGCTCAATGCCTTTGGCAAAAATAAGAAAAGAAACCTGGAGTACCTGAACAGAACAGGCCTTCTTCGTTTCTCTCCCCGGGGTGGTGATGAGCATTGTTAACAGCACTTTCTAACAAAAATATATAATTTTTAACACATTTCAACAAAGACTTTGAGCATGCACATTGTTTGAACAGTGTGAAATCACATTAAGTTGCCCTACAATCTTTTGTGTTTGCCAGCAGTGATGAAAGGTTTGTTTGAAAAGGGTGTATTCTGTTTGGTTCTGAACAAAGGGAAGGGCCACATATACAAGCGAGACGTCAACAGCTTGATCTGTGATGAAAAGTGTGATGCAATATGGGAAAATGGCAGGCAGGAGAAACTTTCTGCGGTGTCTTTTCTGTTCAGGCACCTTACAGCTTATTTCCTGTCAGTTGACTCTCTTTCCTTGTCTCCTACATTCAATCTCTCTCTCCCACCAAATGACCTTGCCTAACCCACTTCTGGGTTTTTCCATAACGGAGGGGCAGCCAGGCAGAATTTATCCGTCTGAGATCCAAAAGGGGGGGAGGGGGTATGGGGCGGCTGAGGAAAGATTGCATATCCAGGCGTGAACCCCAGGACAGACACACGAGTCGACAGACTTCCAGCATTGACTCCTGATCGCTTCCACCAACATCACAGGCGGAGAGATCAGGGATGTGCTCTTATTTCAATATGAACATAAAACAACAATTTGGCTGCTTGATCTCTACCCTTTTTAGAATCCACACAGAAAGACAGATATTTCAGCTGCTGCTGGGTGCGTATTCGGAAGTGGCAGGCAATGCTGTTCCTCTACGTGTTAATCGGGCTCTGTTGTGTGTGAACGTAAAATGCATGCATGCGCGCCCCCATTACCACCACGTATTGAATCTATTCAATGGGAAAGAAGGACAATTAATATTACTATTATTATTATTAGTTCTTCAGATCTCAGACATGCAGCTCTCACTCCTATCTGAATGAAACTGAGGTGTGAAGAGTGTGATGGGTTCATAAAGAGCCTGGGCATCTTTCCGCCAATTACTAAATAATCTTCCTCTGAAAATTCCTGTTTGGAAAGATGCAGAAAACAGCAGGTTACCCACCAGACCACACAACCTAAATCTGCACCCCCCCCCCCCGGATGCTTTCATACACATGTCTCCTTATATTTAATTTATGTACAGTACACACAGAAATGCATGCACACGTAGGATGTATGGGAAATATTTGATAACATTTTTGTCAGCATTACTGTGATTCTGCATCAGTCATTTTCTACCATTAAGAATCCAATGAGAATTGACACCTCAGAAATAATATCTGGCGATTTCCATAAGTTAATCAGGATTGAAAGTGACTGATGGCTTTAGAGGCAGCACTAAAATTAGTGAGCAGCCCAGAGGCCTGCCTTTGATGCCAAAGCTCAAATTTAATTGATTCTAACAGTTTCAGACAGCTTCCGCTGTATCCCTCAGATTCAAACAATGATTTCAGCAGGCTCTTATCACATGGCTCTGCCTAGAGCTATCTGGATGGAACCCTTGTTTCTTGATCTTTCCTCCTAGCCAGCAGGTGTGAAATGCCTCTCTCTGTATAAATAAAGTGTCCATCTACAAGTGGAGCAAATAAATAAATTAACAATAAAGAAAAAACATAATGTCGGTCAGCATGAGCCTAGATTGGAACATATAAGCTTACTGTATGTGTAATGGTGGCTGCTGTGGAGTGTATCTTTAGTTTGTGCCGGCCCATCATATGGCAAAATAAAAAATAAAATAAAAAACACAGCCTAAATTCTAGCCGGGCCCGGTCCAGCCCACACAATCCACTACATGCCATCACCATGGCTACTGAACTTCACAGGCAAACACGCCAAGCATTTTCTACCCTGGCCTATTCATTCCAACCCCACAGCAGCTGTTCTCCATCCTGTGGCTGACACTCACATCTGGTGTCAAGGCTCCAAACAGGTCAACAACAAAGACTGTTCTCTTCGGAGCAGAGAGCGAGAGAGATAGGCAGCTTTCAGCGTACAGTCATTTCAATATAGCCACGGGGCCTCAGTGACCTCAGCCATTTTCTCAGCAGAGCACCTGTCCTCGATGAGGTGCTCCCCCACTCTGAGGTGAAACGGCATATCGCTTTTTTTATTTTACGGTGAGGATTAAGGGGTTCTTCCCCTCCCACCTTTCTCTCAACCACCACCACGCCTCCTGCACTAAATTACTCCACACAGCATCACCCCGACTCCCATTAGCCCTTTCAATCTGCCTGCCTTCAGTATGACGAGCCCCGGAGCTATAGGGGATGGTAATGATCTGTGTACACTCTACATTGCACGACATCCCCCTCTCTATTTCGATATCTCCATCTCTACTCTCTCAAATATTCAACCCTCACAAGATACGTCCCGCCCCAAAACCTCCACGCCGTATTCAGGTTTTGTCTCAGTATCTTTGGTGACCCATTGTATGGAGTACACATGCACCATATTGAAGTGGGCTTTCTTTATCTGCCGTGGTGGTGGAGGGAGGTCTTCAAGAGGCAATCCTCCTGCCTATCTCAAAGCCTCCCTCCGAGCCTCCGAGTAGACACCCCCGTCCATTAGTGACGGAAAGGGGTGTAGACCCTGTAAATTATAGACGAGTCCCACACACTGAACAATGGTGCACCCACTCTGCATTCACGGCCACATCTGCATTCCTCCACAGACCAAGAAACAAACTCAACCTTTCAGAAGATAATCCCATATATCAGAGCCCTGTGGAATTATAAATAAAAGATGTATGCACGAAGAGTATACCCAGTATTGTCTTCGCTCACAGTAGATCAATATTCCACATGACTATTGATTGACTACAGACATCCTATATGTGTGTTCTTTACTAAAGATAAGAGTTGGACGGCTTAACGTGGTTTCCTATACACACTTAATTGTGGGCTAACTTAACAATGAGACCATCTGCACATAAGCACAGCACAATCATCTTTTTTCTGATGGAACCATCATCGGCTTTCTGCGTGGTGAAAAATGGATGGTGATAATTAACATTCCTCTCCTGGTATCCTTTCCATTAAACCTGCATTAATGAAAGCACAAGATAAAGACTTGAAATATTCCCTGTCACCCTCATTCTCATTTCCAGAATGGGGCTATTTCAAAAACCGCCATACACAATTATTCTTTGTCTCTCCAGCGCGATGTTTAATCCTCAAAATGATCGAAATTTGCTGATTTGTGTCGGGATTTGGTGTGGATTCTGAATCCGAATGTGTGTCCAGCAGAGGTCATATTCTGCAGCCCAAGTCTTGATGCTTTACTCCCACACTGTGACCAATAGATAGTCTCCAGGAGAAAAAGTGAATTTAGGATTAAAAAGGGAGGAGGATTCAAAAGGTAAACTCAGCATATCACCACTTCTACAGACAGCTGCAGCATCCCTCTACCCTGGCTTATGCCACAGTTCAGTTTCCGCTCTCTCTGCCTCTCTAAATCATTTCAGCACACGCATTTGAATCAGCAACCATTCTAGCTGAGCTTTTCACTGTGAAACGTGTTTGTTTTTATTTCTATATGCATCATATCAGTCTTGATGTTGCATTTTGAACTCTATGACCACCAGATGTGGTTGAGTGGCGGTGATGTTGAAATGGGTAGAATAAGATGCCTTTACTTAACACCCCCCCTCCCCTTTGCTTTCCTGGGCTATATTCCCTCTAGATGAGATTTTGCCTAATCCTCAAACACTGTGTACGTGTGTATCCATTAGCAGCGTGGCCTGGGGGCCTTTTCTACTACCCCTTACCCACAGGATACCCCCATTCTCTCCATGGGGGAGATCGAGTTAATATTGTATTGGTGAGAGAAACAACATTTCTTATTTATTGAAAGGCAGTCTAGCATGAACGAGGCCAGTGGATTACCTGACCCCATCTCCCCATCAGATCATGTTGGACCCCAATAACTATACAAACCATTGCTGTGTGAGCAGGACAAAGGCGAGGAGAGACAAGAGCTTTCTTAACCCTTCATCCAGCTCATTGACCACTTTAAAACAGTGCTGGATTTGTGACCAAATAATATATATATTTTTTTTAGGTCTAAACTGGGGAAGCTGGGTTATTGTACGTTTGAATAAACAAAACCACCAGTTTTGTGGACACCATTACTAAATATTGTGTTTTTTTTGTTGTTGTCACAACTACTCTCTTGTCATTGAGAGAGAGAGAGAGAGAGAGGGCAGTGCCCTCTCTCTCTCTCTCTCTCTCAATGATCTCAAAGTGGATGACATACTGGCAAAGCACAAAGATAAGAACTACTTGGTCTGACTATCCACTCATGATGGGGACGAATAAAATAATGAAGCGAATGCAGAAGGACATGGAGGACGTCCAGAGAGATGTTGGGGGGGGGGGGGGGGGGGGCGGGGGGCAAGGAGGGCGGGAGGCAAGGAGAGAGATGGGGTGAAAAAAGTAATCAGGAAGTCCATAACCTTGAAACGAACAAAACTTAATTAAGCAAAACAGACCGAACAGGATAAGGAAGAGGTTGTGTGTGAATCCGGGTCTTTGTTGAGTTGAATTTATAACAGGGTGTAAAACATGACATTAAGTCCTTGGAAAGTACAACATGGAAACCCCACAGAAGCCACTTTATCTTATTAGAAGAGCTTATCAGAGCCAGATAACCATTAAAAAACTCCAGTATCAAACAACTGAGAGTGGATTTTTGTCTTCTGTTACTTAAAATTGGCTTTATCTTCCTGACTATTCAAATACATCCATCGTAACAAAGCCATCATACCTCACGTGAATGGGAATGGTATAATTGGTGCCATCACAAGGGCCATCTTAATGAGTACCATAGCCGGCGGACCTGACTTCAGTTTGACCCGTTTCTGCTCGACACCACTCTTTCTCCATGCTGTAAAACCCTGCTGATAGTCTCTTTGTTCAACAGAGCCACTCTGTGGAGAATAAATGCCAAACCCAGTGTGTCTGGAAAAAAAAATTGCTCCAGGAACTCTTACATTAAAAACCGCCTGCCAATTAGATCCTGCTGGAAATTTGCATCTTGAATTTCAATGCGCTGGGCGAGAAGCTGAGATGCCCAGCTATCAAAGGAAAACGCCTGTTTTGCTGACTGCCACAGTGCCACATGCCCCCTTGCTATATTTGAGCTGTTTGCAGGAATTCAATTTTGATGTTGATAGGAGCGAGGGCATTATCCACTTAGAGTTATTAATTTAGCAGTTCTCAAGAGGAGCTGGGGGATGCTGAGGCTTTCACACTGCAGATCCATAGATATTCACAAGCCCTAATTGATTTGCCTGGTGTGGATTTTCGGCTGATAAGATATTGTGTTGCAGGCGCAGTATATGCATGGATAAGCAGCTGTGCAGTGTTGGTCCTAATGGCTGAGAGAGCGGAGATGGGGGTGGCCAGACACTTACCGCTGACCCATATATTTACACCCCTTTAGACAGCTACTACAATATTCAGATTGAAGCTGGTGAAACTGAAGCACAACAATGCCTGTTTCGCACCTAAAAAAAAATAGAAACACAAAAGAAATTATCCTTTATAAACTTGCAGTAACTGCTATGGCGATGCCAAACTGTTGTGTTAAATGCAGAGTAGACGTTTGGCTTTAAAGCCAAACAAAAACCAAGCCAAGTATCTGCCGGTGAAGATAAAACAAAGGTTAAATGAACTGACTATTCCACTTCGGTCCGTGCCTTTCTCTGTACACAAATAAGAAGGGGAGCTCCTCTCCAATTAGGCTTTTGTGTGCACTGTGGCGGGATGATTATCACGTAGTTATATACACTCCTCGCGCACTTGCGCACAGACTTGCCAAATCACAGGCACTAGACGTGCATTGCAGGTAGGCAAATGGTAAACAATTAGGGAGTCGTGTCACATAAGAGCAATTGATTTTGATTCAGCTGTCAAAGGCTTAGGCACAGTGCATAGGCACACACACAAACACACACATAAACACACACACACACAAACAAACACATGCAAACACACACACATACACACAAATACACATACACACAAATACACACACACACGCCTTAATTTGAAATAAATAAATGAGTTTGAGTGTATTTTGACAGGGAGGTAGTAAGAGCACAGAAGGAAGAGGTACTCCTGAATATTTGAACAGATAACAAAAAGGGGGAGTTGGAAATAGGCTGGTAAAGGCATGCCAGATGTCTGAGAATTTAATGGGGGGGTAAATGGAAATCAATCCTTTTCACCGCTCAAAACGCTCAATCATAACACATTGTTTTAATGGTCCCACTGGATGGCATAGGCATTATATGTAAAAGGGAGACGGTTCCACCACTGACTATTATTATGCCCAGTGGTTACAAGCAAAAACTGACAGATAAATGCAGAGCACACTCACTGGATAACAATCAGGCAAGCTCGGTGGAGGATTAATGCAGGCCCATATTTTTTAAAAAGAGGTCTATTGTGTATGGTTTCAAAAGGAGACTGAATTATGTCCGATACCACTTTTCTACTGTTCCTGTTTTATCTCTGCTTTGCAATCAGGAAATCCATCCAATTTGCTGTAAGAGGAATACTTCGATGCCAGTTAAAACTCGTGACTCACAGATCAAAAAAACTTGACTGCATAAATATCGGCGTGTGTGCGGGGGGATTTAAAAATACATTTCCTTTGTATTATTTCATTCACTTCTGATCAGATCTGAATATGATCACACTATGAGATTGGTAATACCATACCAACCAAGGGGGTGAAATATGACAAATATAACAAATGACAAATAAGAAAATTCCATAGTGCCTACCTGGGTGCCTACCATTTTACTCCTTGTGTCTGAATAAAGGAGTCAAAGCAGAACACTTAATGGGAGTTGACACTACGGGGAACTTCATTTCACCAGAGACAACACAGCAAATTAGCTGATAATTAAATTTTTCTCCATTAGGGAAAGAGCGGAGTAATAACTCACACAGTAGGACTGCCGGCTCCATTAATGTCTCAATTCTCTTCATGCGGGAGGATAAAATGAGTAAGACAGGGATGTCAACAGCACAAAATCACGCAGGAAGACGAGTCCACATTCTCATACAGTATTAATGATTGAATGAACAGTACGGGACAAAGATCACCTCTGTTGTTCATTTTGTGTTCAGAGTGCACAAAGCTGGACGAAAATCACTGGTCGGCACCGGCCAGTAGTCTCTTTTCAGTATAGGAGAGGATCATTCTTGCGGACTGTGTGTGTGTATGCATATGGTGTGTGTTTGTAATCGCCCAGCTGTTGCAGAGGCTTTAGCCTCCAGCTGTTAGCCTGGTGATGACAGCGGTCCATAGCCCCACCTTCATGCTCAGTGATCTGGGTAATTACCTCGTCCATCTGACCCCCCTTCCCTCTCGACGTAAGCCACGGTAGCCACCACTCTGACCAAGCCGACTGTCACAACGCCAGGACGGACTGGTCTGTGAGACCGTACCCTTCCACACAGATCTATTAAACCTCTAACCTGCGAGGGTTTTTAATCATAATCCAAGGGCGAGATAATGTATGGCAAACATCACTCATTTCAAATATCATGAAGATCCTGGGGTTAAAGTTCACTGCCTCCATTCCTTGCTATGACAATCTCTGCCCCGGCCACCATCAAAGAAGGTGGACACACAATCAACCTTGGCAAAAGTGTCCTCAATAATTGATGACACCCTTGGAAGAGGAAGACAGGCGACTAAAACAATATTCAGATTTTCCTACATTGCTCCTAACTCTGTGGCTCCCTCTAGGTGAGCAGAAATAAAGAAAAATGCGGATGACCCAGTAATTTGACAGCCGACAGACTCTTCTTTCCCTGATCTGATATCATTTGTGAAAAACAAGGTAAATCTTCCTGCGCTACGTCTCTCACCACCTTGGGATATAATACATTCTGTTGTCTCATTTTCTGCAGCACTGGGAATTCACAACAGCAGGCCCATCTCAATTGGGACAGGCAGCGGGGGTTAAGAAGTGCAAATCAAGAAAAAGTGGGGGAATGAAATTAAGACAATAGCTGTGCATCTGCCCCTCTGGGCCCACTGGTGTGTGTGCACAGTTTGAACGTGTGTGTATATACGTAATGTAATAATAACACACTCTCGGCAGCCCATGTGAACATAATGAAGGATTTATTATCAGCGAACACCTGGACAACTGGCCCCGATTCGCAACTTCCAATTCCTCACAGACTTTCATTTCCTCCAGCACAGCATCTTGTGTTTATATTTGTCTAGAGTACACACACACATGCATTCAACTGTGTTAACACGTGTATGTTTAAACACGTTATACACCGCCGGGTTGTTTGTATGCACAGGCAACAACTCACATCTGTGCTTATCATCGCTTGCCCACCCGACATCGGACAGGTTAGGTTGGCCATCTCCCAGTCCCGCCAGTAACCCCACCCCCCACCCCCTTCACCCACCCCTTTCCCGCAAACATCCAATCAACAGGGGCTGCGTCAGCTGCACTGTACTGGGGATCAATGCTAGGGAAACAGCCTTATAATGGCTCAGATTAATGATGAAAAATGTGCTGTCCTCCAGTGAGCTCCTGGATATGAATCACCAGGGAGGACTGTACTGCCAGTAGGAGCATCTTAGCACCCTCCTGTCCTGGAAGCTGGTGGTTGCTACTGTCTCTAGTTGGAGCCCTAATGGACGGGCTCTCTGGGGCATTCACCCCGAGGACGGTATTAGTCCTAAATGGCTATTCGAGCTGTTTCTGTTGCTTTTTATGAGCCAGAGCTGCATCTGCTTCTTCTTTTTGAGCATGTGACTTGCTACAAAAAAGTGCATCAAACTCCCGTGCAGGAATATCTAGTCTCAGGTTTTCGTGACAGTTCTTTTGTGCGAGAAGAAAACAGGAAGAGCACAGTAAAATGAATTTCTTGCAGCTCAAAAGAGACATTAGGAAGGACAAATGCCCATCCGAGGTAATAACCCAATCCTGCCTCTCCATTATTAAAAACAGATAAAGCACCAAGAAACAGGTGCAATCATGGTCTCCAGAGTGAGGTCTTCCACAAGGTCTCTAGGATGGATTGTGTCTCGACTGCTCTCCTGATCACTGAGAGACAAGGCTATTACAGGCCTGTCAAACAGAGTGTGGGACAGAGGATTCTACAACCACAGGTCCTCAAATCTCCAATTACCACTCACAACCCACAGTAGTCTTGCCATGGAATGAAAGGTCTCAATGGCATCTTACATGAAGTTTTTTTTCTGGTACCACTGCTGTTGTGCCAAAAACACATTTTTCTTAATTGGATACAGAACTTAATACAGATCTGCAGCTTTTGAGTCGAATGTTGCTTAGAGTGTAAATATATTTTCAGAATGAAAAAATAAATAGCAGCTGCAAGTGGGCACCGAAATCAACATTTCACCAACACAATCATCTTCTGACCTGGCATTCACAACAAGAGACATGGAACAAGCCACAAAAAAAATAAAGCATGCGCTCATGTCAGCCAAGGAAAGAGTGTACATCAGAGTGATCCGAGACACCGTCCGACCAGTTGTGCTTGTTTATGGCACGTGCATGATTGCCTGTTGTGCTATTTGCATATACCTTGCTGTGACCCTCACTCTGGGACTGCCTGTCTGGCTCTGTGTGGACAACACTTCAATGCTCCCCCACGCCTACTGTTGTTATTTGTTTTATGCTTTCTCCACCTCATTGTTTTCCTCAGTGGTATGCCAGCTTTGACCCTGAGCACCGGGGACCTGTCAGTCCTGCAAATCACAGGCAGATGTCACAGCTCCTTTTGTAGGAGGAGAACACCGCTCCATTGCCATCCTCAAACACATGACCCCTCTCACCAGTATACCTCAACAACAATATGGCGGACATATAAATCCTATACAGCAAAAGAACTAATGGACATAAGGCCTCTATCCAGGAATGTGGAGCATAAGCAAATATCAGAGCGTGAAGCAGGGGTGGGGGTATGGGGGACAATTAAGTGTGTGGCACAGGGAGGAGTGCAGGTGTGTGGACTGGTGATAAGGACATCGGTGCTGCCATTACTCATCCCTCCCCAACAACAGCAAATAGACTGCCAGCAGATGACGGGTCTGCTCTGGCAGCCTCTGAAAGCTTTTCCTCTGCCGGAGAGAGAGGAGTGTGTGGCACAGCGGAGTGGATAAGGAATAGATAGCAGCGAAAAGAGCATTTCATCACACCAGGAAAGACGGGGGAAAAATGGTCTTGTGCGATATTGTTGAGGGAAAAGTCATTTTGAAAAACTGGGCGATTCTGCAGGCTGGCTTGTTTCAACGCAATTAAGATTAATTAAGTGCGGCTGGTGGCACTTCACATTTGAGATACTGAGGTTTATTGTTGCTAGTGAGCAAAGCCACATACAGGAACATCATTTAAGGTGAATCTTTTTTCAGAGAGTGTGAATGAGATTACACCATCAGACAATAAATCAACCTTTTCGAGATAGTACCTATGAAAAATCCATCCCATTTTCCTCCCTGGCTCATGAATACCAACAGTAGCTGTGGGAGCGATTATGGCTGTGAGCAAACAGATGTAAAATATTGTTAAATAATGAAATATTAAATAAATTATAATCATTTTATTCTGATCATCTTTGTTAAAAAATGCATTACTCTGTTAAATTACACCAGAAATAAACCTCATTTTAAAGAGCAAAACAAAACCCATTGCTAATTCTAATTAATATAAAATCAAAGAAAAATTACTAGTGGAATAGACATAAATGTCAATTCAATAGTCTTCTGACCAACAATTACTAAAGCATAGAGACAGAGAGTTTACCATTAAAAACAATATAATTAGGAAATATGTACACAACTACCACAATCTTTACCCCCTCGTAGAGGGTACACTACCACAGGCAAGTGAATTGTCAAAAGGGATCAGTTTCAAAATTGGTTTGCAGATAGAACTTAGTTGGTCAACTGGACACTGAGGTTCATCCGCAGTCAGAGTGGTGCATCAGTTTGCCCTGAGGATCTTGGGGGCCCGTTTCTCCTGGTCAGCAGATCCTGCGTTGTCTCACTGGCCTGGGGGCTAGAGGACATCCTCTCTGCCCGTCTAGCAGGGCCGGGCGAGGTGCAAGACAAGCAGACGCATGCCGTTTCATGTGCAGCACTATGCATATGGATGTGCAGGTTCAACCACTTGACAAGGGATTGAGACCTGTGAGGAGAGGGTCTCTGCCGAGGGACCGGGGAAAAGGGCATCTCTCGGCCGTGACAAAGTCATTGTCATGTGTGGCATTTATCACTGTCCCCTTCCTATCTGCGCGACCACCATTTCACTCCCGTGTTAAAACTAACCTCCTGGGTGGCAAGGTGTCACGCAAACTGGATGCACAGATAACGATTTGTACTTGCTGCTGAAAGGCCATAAGGGATGGTGAACTTTGTTAGGTCAAAAATTGCAGCTAAATTCATTTTTCTTCCCCCCCACTGCACTTCTTGCCTCTCACTAATATGCCGCTTGGATGCTGATGTCAGCAGTTCCTTATTCTCAGCCGCAGTGCTTAGAAACCCAGAATTCCTCCCTCCTGCTGGCCTCCAGCAATTCAGCAGTGAGGGCCAAAGCAAAAATAAAAACTAGGTCTATATAACCAAGAAAAAAAAAGAAAACATGGTGAAAGGAATAGGTCGAGAGATATAATGTATTGCACAGTGTAAAACTAAAACATTGTAAAAGTACAATTATAGTACTCAAATACTGCATACTATTTAGAATGTGGAAAGCAGAGGAGAATAGAATGGTAAATCATTGGCTGGCAGGGACTGACGCTACCTCGCGGTTCCATCCCTCTGTCACCTGCTTGGCACCCCCTCTGTTTAATTAGCTGCGAGTAATCAAATGGTGAGGAGATTAAAACCGTAAAAATACTGCGGGCATATGATAAATCCTCATGAGACACAAAGGCCTCGCAGGAGAAAACACAACAGTGAAACAGTTTATTATGTTAACTTTGGAGCGGAGATTGAGTGAGAGAGGGTGGGAGACAAAGAAGAGAGAGAGTGCTTACGTCAAATTTTTAAAAAGCGCGGAGGAAACACAATGAGTAAGTCACTTTGCTGAGCGGAGGGCTGAAATAATTAGACTGGACACGCCGTGAAAAAACACCCTGCGCACATATACACAAACACCCTCAAACACGTGAACACGCAGAATAAAGTGTTTGCCTTTACTGCATTAGGTTTAGAAAAAATATTTATTGTTACATGGCGCCCTGTCAGGCAACTAAATCTGCCGTTTAAGAACAATTCCTCACACAAGATGCAGCATCGTTTCTCATTCCTGCAATCTGTGAAAATGGCCCGAGTAAGTTCTCACTCTGCAGATGTTAATGAGTTTAATAAAAGGTATGTTCAGAAAAGTAAAGTTTACACAGCAACAGTCAAGGGGAGATGAGAGGGATGGACAGCGATGGTAAAGGGAATGTAGAGTTTGATTTGGGAGTCAACGGGGACACTGTGAACCATTTATCAAATATGAACTTTGATCCAATAAAAGTTGAAAAGGACAGCGATGTTGACTGATTTATGAAGACGAAGGATGAAAGTACTTTTTTTCAGTTTAGTTTTTTTTAAACGGGTTTAACTGAACTCTAGAAAATGTGTGCCCTTTGACCACTAATAGTTTTTTTCACACAGAACATTAAAAATTGGACCAACACTCTACGCATTACGGCATAAGACAGAAAAATACATAAAACTGATATTGTGGTTTGTGGTGGTAACTGTGGTATGGAAAGAGAATCGAGCCGTAGCGTTTTTTAGGTCTGCCTTTTGTCTTAGCAAAGAGTCAGAGGCGAGACGAGCCTTTCTGGCTTTGATGAGTGTAATTATTCTTTAAAGAGTGCCGCAGGAGTAAATTCATTACCAAGCCAGCAAACTCTGGTTGCCCGCAATCTCCGTCTCCCACAAATCGACGCACATAGACAGGGCCTCCAGACACGCACACACAGCAAGCTCCCCACAGACCCGCCACCGCTATAGGGCTACAACTCTGTAGCCACAGACCCCCTCCCCTTCTCATCGGGGCCCTGGAACTCTCCATACAACCCAAATGCTCCTGGATGAATGTGCAGAAAAAAAAGACAAGCGTACACACATGCACCCGACAAACGCTCAGAAACACCCACCCATCTTTGTTTGGAGCAGTCGTTCTTGCTTCTTCCTGGTGGTTCTCTAACCAAAAAACAAACGCAACGATAATGGCCACAATTTTCTACCACACACGTCAACATGCACAATGGTGATCCCCTCATCCGCAGCAAAGCACAAGCGCCATAAATATGTATCTTAGCCCCAAATTTAAAGCCCCAGCCTTTAAAATGTGAGCCTTTGTGCTCACATACGTGTACGGACTGATCAACTGGGGTCAATCGCAAAATCGATGAGATTGATTATATGGTTCGAACTGTCTATCACAATTGGAAAGGTAGATGTGGAATTGATCAATGACCAGAGGGAGTTAACCAATTTGCCCTGAGCACTCTGATAATGAAACAACGCACGCAATGTTACAGATTCTTATACTTGGGTGTGCCTGTGTGCAATGGGGTTTCCCTCTACCTGACACTCTTTCAACTGCAGGGAATGGGTGTGTGTGTATTTGTGCGTGCACACATGCATGTGTGTGAAAGAGAGGGCTGGGGGTGCAGCCAAGATGCGCTATACTTCCTGCAGTTGTGCAAATCCTACATTTAAAAAGTATTGGAAATTATTTCCTTCCCTGATCCTTTAAATTGTGTGTCAAACGGTGTGTGTGTCCCTGTGAGAGGCTACAGTCATCTATGGACGCTCTATTCTCTATTATGTCTGTCAGCCTGTCCGTCCCTCTTTGGGAAAGAAAAAAAAAAGTGTGCAGCCTCTCATCTCCTCCCCTTTCTCAGCGTGTCGGCCTGTGTGTCTGTGAGGATTCATCATGCATCCTTAGGAGTCGATCAAGGGGAAAACACCTCCCTCTTTCTCCCAGCTCTGCCTCCTCCAGCTCCTCTTGCCCTCATCTAACATTAATGGCTGTTGGATTTTTAATGAGGAAGTGGGTGTCCCTGTGTAGCTTGTCCGCAGAGGGCTTGCAGAGTGTGGGGGGGGGGGATGTACCGGTGCACAACACATCCTCCGGCTGAGTAGCTCAAACGGTAGCCTAGCAGGGTGGGACTGTGGGGGGGAGTGGGGGAGAGTGTGTGTGTGTGTGTGTGTGTGGGGGGGGTGGGGGGGTGGGGTGCAGTCTCAGTAAATATTGCCATGCCCTCTTTCAGCCTTCAAAGACAAAAACAAGCCAAGTGCAGCATTATGCTTCTCTTCTCTCCACACTGTGAACAGGCAGTATGCATTATGATAATAGGCGTGCCTATCGAAATCTGCTACCAAGTGTTTTGTGAATCAAAAAGGCCTTTGTAAGACGTAGTACTGTACATAATTGCATACCCCCTTTTTCTTTTGCTTCCCTTATTGTTGCAATGTGATAGAGCCCCCTTGTCTAATTAGGAGCCTTACAAAAGACTGCAGTGAATATGCTTTTGAAATTAACATAAACAACAACAACAAAGATTATCTGTAAATACTTTTGCGTTGCAGGCTGTAGTCACTCACTAAAACAACATAATACATAACGGCTGATTTATACTGAGTTGATCAACATAAAACTATATGCACATCCAAACATCACAACATAGTTGTGGCCTTCTATTTAGAAGTCAGGGTGGTTGTTCTTTTTTTCAGCCAATGTGTCTTTAATACTACGGAATTGAGTATGTTATGATGAAACAAAAATATCTGTAACTGTTGTTTGTATAATCCCCGCCAACACATAGACACTATGTTGGCACACTAACACTATTTTCTCTTTGCTCACTACTATATTCCCCAGGCTTATAAACAATGCATAAAGCCTTGAGTGTACAGAGCGTCTTTACTCCACACAAATCTATTTTAGCATGCCACAAGTAAAAGAAGTTATAGGATTAAATGTGTTCTCATTGCTGAGCGTAAATCAACACATTCACTGCATATACATTTAAACCAGGCACCACGTTGTTCTGCTGTATATTTCCACTTGGTGCTTTTTCTGTGGGCGAAGTGTTTCAAAGAGCAGGGTCTTTAGTAACCCTTTTTACTCAGGTATATATTAAAGTTTACAGTGATGCAAAATATCTTTAAATAACTTAATATATTATTATCTTGTGTATGACTTGGCAGAAGTTTGATCTATTTAAATCAGACTGCTTTCACTGGGTGATTCTCGGCCTCACCCGCCATCTGTTGGCTTCGGTTGTGCTAGTCTCTGCCCCAAAACCTACATTTCACTTTGTCAACCTTTTTCAAGGTAAGTCTTCTTACCTTGACATCTTTATTTTTGCATTCAATGCCTGTATTCCAAATCAGTCTGTGATGTACAGTACGTGCTATGTTACAATTGATTTGAAAAAAAAACATTAATAATTATTGTTGATGAATTAAATGCAGCGTATTTTTTATGTAAATATAAATCTTTTCAAAAAATTAAAAATAAACAGCTGATCCAGCTGAAACATACTCAATCTGGTTAGATTATTAATTTATTTATTTGTAATTGCTCAGCCTCTGGGCATTATCATTCAGACACAAACAAAAGACACTTGTTTGATGTGGCTGAAGAGCTCTCAGCCATGCCCTCATGCAGCTCTCTGTGTGCTAAAAAAAATGGAGCACGCACAAACATACTGCCAGCCAGAGTCTGAAATGATGTGCAACAAAGACACAGAGATACTGGCAGCCAATTAAATAAAGGAAATGGCCTTCATCATTGTATGATTAATGGGGCACACCATTAGTGTATAATGTTGCCCCCCCCTTCCCCATCTTTACCTGTATGAATGCGCGGGCTGTGTGTTTGTGTTTGTGTGTGTGTGTGTGTGTGTGTGTGTGTGTGTGTAGAAAAGAGGAGTGTCAGGGAGGGGTGGGGGTATCAGAGTCCCCAGGGTGTAGTAGTTGGAGGTATTCATCGCTCTCTCCTCCCTCTGACTGATAATTCAGGTATTATTCAGGCAGGAGTAGGATGGGCAGTGCTGGGCCAGTGATGAAGCACCATGGCCTTTAGAAATTCATTTCCACCCAGCATTCATCTCATTCCCATTCAGTGCTGGTCTATGAACTACAATCACACAGCCGAACACACTGAGAGACTCATTACAGAGCTGTGATCCACCCTCAAAAACCTGTCTCAATCCACCAAAAAAGAGAAAAATATATATAAATATTATACTATAATACATATGAAAAACAGCTACAAGCAAAGAGCAGAAAGTATTGTAAACAGAAATGTTGCGTAAGATGGAAAAAGAACGATAGAGATGAGAGAAGGAGGTCTTTAAGCATGATCTTAGTTTTGGTTTACTTCCACTACGTCAGAGTCAGTGTCAAAAATCTGACAGTTTTTCTTCCATAATGCAAACTCCAATCGTTTTTTATTGTCAGACACACACCACAGCAGACAAACGGACCGGAAAGGGATGGGACAAGTTCTACGATTATTGTATCGAATCAATGCACCTCAATATCCGACAGTGCTGAAAAAGAAAATGTATATATTGACCCAGTGGCCACATTAACGTCATAACAGGACATGATAAGATACGTCTCTAAGGCCATTTAAAAGACGCTGAACCCACACCCAATATTCAAGTCTCCAGCCTCCCCAACATTTTTGGATGGGTGGCCTCTGAGCAACAGCAGTCTCTGCAACAAATGTCCTTTCTATAGTCCCCTGATTGCCCTTTTACAACCTTAAAAAAACATACACCCCTATAACATCTGCTCGGCAAGCACAACTCCCACCTCCCAAGCTGCACACAGTGCACCCTTGGCCGTCTTCGCTCAGCAGCCACACCCCTACACCATCTTTGCTTAGCAGTCCATCCACATCGACCCCCCCCCCCATCCCCAATGTTGCATACACACAGACAGGCCGCGCACAGAGTGGGTCTGGGCTATGGTTGGCAGCTAGCCCTGTGCATCAGGGTAGGCCTCCCTGGAGGGGTGGGGTGGGGGTAACTGTGATGGCTCTACCATGGCACCGCAGAAGTTCAGCATTGGCAGCAAGGACTGATAGGTCCCTGTCCGCCGGTGCCTGCCAATAGTTTTGCCTCACTCCTCCAATGACAAGGCCCTCGACCATCATTCAGCAAACCCTTTGAGACACCCTTAATATTGAAGTTTTTTTAATAGCTGGAGCTATGCACTAATTGTACACTGGAACGGGATCATGTTTAATAATAGAACCCATTACACTGTGGCTGTTGCAGGCGGAGGCAAATGAATTAAGACAACACATTATTTACCCGTGCATGGGGAAAATGGAGACTGACAGCACAGAGAAGGTTGACACTGTGTGCGACAGCTGTTACTCACATCTGCTGGCTGCTGTATCTGCAGCGCTCAGCGGCCCTTTGATAGGAGCTGCTCCAGTAATTAGTTGACTTGCCTTTGTTTCCCTTCTCAGCCAAATCTTGCCGCATTGGGCAACACAAAGGCTATTTTTTCCAAAATCACTTTTTTTTCATTTATCATTTATACCTGGAATCCATTGTGCGACAGTTTTTAGTGTCGTCTTTACATTGGAGGAAGGGAAAAGGCTAATTCCTTTCAGCAAGGTCAAAAGAGTAATATGGTAATATGGCATATACTGTATATATATATATATAAACATTTCCTCCTCCCTCCCCCTTGCCTTTCGTTCACCAAGTCCCTAATGAACATGTCGCTGGCAGAATTAATTTCTTATTATTTAATTGATCCACAAACAGCTCTCATCCATCATATGTCCATTCAATATCTTACTCTTTTAATCTCTGTCGGCCCCTCATCATAATTCTATAGCACGGGCCATTACACCGACCGTGGGCGCACGCACGCAAACAGGCACGCATGCACACATGTTTATTAGAATAAAATCTGATTCCATTAAATATGCATCCCAACAAGCAGAGCATTTGATGATGCAGTGGTACAGACTCCAGTGATGAGAGCTGGTTGCACGAGGGAACACTTCTAACATCTGTTTTACATTAATGATTCTTCCTCTGCAGCTCAAAAGCTACTCTAATATGCAGAAGTGCGATCTGTAACCAGAGTAATCGGGATGTGTTAAGGATGCCTTATTATGTCCCTCAATCTAAGAGCCAGAATCAGGATTGTTGGCACTTTTTTCTTCTGAAGAATCTCCAAGCATGTACTGCAGACAGTTTCGCAATAAACAGCCATGTAAACAAGAAGTACTGTGGTTCTTGTTGGGAAATAAAGTAGCTCATCTAACAATGTAGTGTAATGAATATTCAGTTGTGAAGCACAGTGAGCACTGTGCAAGGCAGATGAATAATGCTTACCTGGCTGGCTTTGTAACAACAAAGTAGTGTTGATTTGGCGACATTATTTGAGAATAATGCTTGCTTGGCTGTGCAGCAAAGTAATGGCTGTTTCCTCTTTAGATGCAGGAGCGATGGTAGGGAGGCTCGTCATGTATCAGCACCCACTGACGTGCCCATACCAGGGGGCGCCCGCCGCACCACGTCCCGTCCCCGACACGCCAACATAATGAATGGCCCCGCTAATGAAGGCTTACTAATTGATTATGGAGAAAACAGAGTATTACTCAGCCAATGATGGCAGCACTGAGGGGCGCCGAGACACTTTGTCAATGCTCTGTTTTTCCAGCCTGTCCGGCCCAGAGGGTCTTTCTATCGACCTTCTGACCGGCGCAGACACCTCGCGTGAGATGAAGTGTATTACTTATACACTATAATATTTCATTCTACCATTACATGGGTTTTCAACGTTTTTAATTGAACATTGCACAATTTTCAGTCACGCACCCATTAGCATTAATTCACCATGTGAATGTGTTGTACATCTTGCTGCAGGCAAACAGCGAGGCCAACCAGGTGTGTCCGCCAGTGATGAGAGTGAACGGGGATTTCAAGCGCTTGTTCATCGGAGCACAGAAAAGCTGCTAAGGTGGGAGGTATATGTAGAGGACCATTGTCTTAGATTAACCAATTAGTAGACATTATCAAGACTAAACAGAAGTCATTACGGGTGGGCTTTGGTGAGGAAGTACTCATTTCCCCACGGACCCGCAACCGCTCTCTCCCAGGCTCTGCCCAGTCTGCTATAGCCTAGGTCACTTATTAAATCTATAACAGCTAATTTTGCTTTTTAAATGAGCGTCTAATTGACTTTCGTCCAAGGAAAGCAATGAGACTGGTCCAGCTTTGATTATCTTGATCCCTGATTGAATCACTGATTGAATGGCAAATCAGTGGGGTGGTATTGGGTTTGAGATAGTGTCAGCCAAGCTACGGAGCGGGCTGGCCCGTTCGCTTTTTAAACACACACACGCACACACACACACACACACACCCACCCACACATATGCTCACTCATTACCATACATGCATTAATTCATGCACCCATAGCATTAGCCACGCTTTTACATGGCTCGTCTTAATGCCCCATTTCCCATCTTTCAACTCTCACCCATTATTTTCAGGTGACATACACACATCTGATGCAGATCCTTCTATGAAGGGTTAAATATGACATGTTTCTACAAACCAGAATAAAAAATAAATAAAACCACATGTGTCTGTCACTGCCATCATGTGCTTCAGAAACTGCAGAGCGGCTTGTACAGTGAGCACAGCTTGTGTTGATGGTATTTCCTAGGAAGTGTGTGACACTGCACATCCAGTGGGTTGCACACCCTTCCTGATTTCTTCTGTTGAGCTCAGACAAGGAGTGTCCCCAGGCCCACAGGCAGAGGCCAAACCATAATCAAGAAATGATCATAATTCACTCTAATGATAAGTGAAGGAGGGCGAAATGACTGAAATTAAACTTTGAAATACTGCCTCCGACCTTTCAGTAACTGCTATTTTCTGCCAGTGTCTTTAATATATGTTTACAATACTTGTGCTGCCAATTAAAACACTAACTCAGGGGGAGTGCCACAGGTTTGACTGTTTAGCAACACACACGCAAGGACACATCCTGGTGTGGATGTAGGCTGTTGGTGTGTAAATGAGATGGGCAAAGGCTGAGCGGCGCGATTGCCCAGTGTGCTGCATGGCCGTGCTCCCAGTCCGGGGCATTAGACAGCTCCACTGCAGTGGTAGCAGCATGCTGGGCGAGGGTAGGAGGCAAAATAAAGGCCCGGTCAGAAAGGGCTGTTCTGGTCTAATTGAGTCCTCTGGGCCGAGGCTCCACTGATCAGAGACTTGTTACCCGAATCCAGTTTCATGGTTTCCAAACAATAAGATTGCAGATTGGGGATTTGTAGTCCTCTGGGACTACATCCATCCTAACCTTTCTGTGATTTTGGTGGTTCTCCCTTGGTTGTCTGCCCCCCGTGGTCCTCTGTTTTAAATCCGATTACGATAACAATATGGAAACACTGCTGCTCGATGCCTACAGGGTGGATTCTTTGTTAGAACCGTTTTTTGCTTCAACATGACAGGAGCGTATCTGGCTTCCATGTGAATTTTCAGCTCGTGACACTGATTCACCAGAGCAGTAACAGGACCACAGGAGAAGAGTGTAACGTGTGGTTTAAGGATAAAAAAAAGTACCATGAATCCTATAAATGTTAATGCTTTCTAAATGTTAAAATAATAAAAGACTTATAAGCTCATACACACATACTGCACTGGCTTAGTTTGAGTATTTGCCCTATAGATTGTTGGAAGGTGGGCAAAATATCTAATGCACACTGCTGGATTTGTTTGACATTTTTTATCCAAGCTTTTAACTTTTGAAAATGAGACAATAGACAGCTGACACCATCTCCAACACAGAATTTGATTTTAACTGTTAATGGTGGCTGTGGTCACAAATTAATTCTTAGTCTGGAATCTGGGAGGAGTAAAATACTTTTGGTTCATTTTGAAACTATAGCAGCTGAGTAAGCAGTTGTCATGGGAATACATTTCAGTCCCAGAAATCAGCTCTGTATGGGGTTTGAGTATGATCTGAGGACACATTTGGGACGAGCGTTACGGTGTGTTCGTGCCTAAACACAGAACTTTCCACATGTGATCGGATGTCACAGAATAGATATTAATACTAGGTCTGAACGGGCTCTTGCGTACATAACCAAGAAATGGAAATGAAAGCATCTGCACGTATCAAGCAAAAGCACAGCTTTCAATACAATGGCCCAAATGCTGAGCATTCACACACCTACAAAGAAAGGCATGTTTTCTTGCTTCCTCTTTTTCACTCTTTAGCACTCTTGCTGTCTTCCTCTCCCTAAACAATCCCTGGGAGACAAAAAAACAACAAAGACAAATGACTTTGGCCTTTCTAAAAGACGCGTGAAAAGCTCTCCCTTCAGTAGGCAGTGGAACCAAAAAGTGTCCATGTTTCCACTCACCCCCTGCAGAGGCATTAACTAGGGGGGCAGGGGCGGGGGGCTCTACATGAGCTTCCTGTGGAGCAGGAAAGGCCAGGGCAAACACGGGCACAGTGCTGGTTTTAATAGGCACTAGGCCCACTCAAGTGTAGCAGTTCATAAATTAGAGGGAGAGCAAAGAGAGGAAGATGGGAGACTGAGCAAATACAAGCGGCAAACACGTGACGTGAGATTTGCTCGCTCCCTCTGAATCATCACTCATTTTTAGTATAATGTGACGTGTAGTGGAGTGGAAAGAAAGGCAAAAGTAAAAATAAAATTCTAATATATCGCACACTACAGTAAATGTTTTTTGTGGTTGAGAGTCAACAGATAGTGAGGAGGGGGGAAATGGGTAGGACGGGCGCAATGCCTTGTCCACCTGATGCCATAAGGCTTCCTCCCACGGTTCCCTTTTGTAGCCCAAAGTGCTGGACGGAGGAGAAAGGCGGACAGAAAGAACAGACAGGATTCTCTGCAGGACGCTCTTTGTGCCATCGCCAGTCATGGGCGGCAGGACAAAGCCTTCAGCTGCCTGGACACCTCGTTAGCCCGCTCCCCGCAGCTCTCTCGTGGCACACGGTCGGCTGTGGGGCTCCTGCTGGGGCTGGCTCACCACTACAGTGGAGCTTAACTTGCTACACACTAACACACACACACACACACACACACAATGTGGGAGTGTACAGCATTAAAACCGAAAGGAAAAAATACGGTGCTATAAAACACACCTGTTCTACAGACGGTTCAAGGCCCTCCTTTCACAAGCCTTTTCATGGATATATTTGCCTAACCGTTAAAACTGATCTTTTCAGATGCAACACATGGTTCCAGCCAGCTAGAATATGACTGGGGGACAGGGATGAGGCTTTTTTCCTTTTTTTTCGCCTCCTCATGCTCTTTTCCTTTGTTCTGACGATGTTGAATGAGACGCAGGAGAAAAGACGAAGGGTCTAAATGAACTCGGGTGTTGAGGCGACTAAATCAAAGAGAGGCGCTTGGAGACCTGTGTTCATATTGTATTATGTCGCCACAGCAGAGGAAAAAAAATCTCTATTGTGAGAACTACACACTCCCGCGCACAGACTGCAAATATTGAGCATATAATGACACAATCAGACCTGCCAACTAATTTACTGTAAGACCAAAACACTCTATTCAGCATACAAATTTGGAATCCGGTTAAAAGCTACCAGTATATGTTGGCAGTATCTGTTGTTTCATGGATTATTTCCCTTCCGCATTTTCAGAATAGCATTTATTATTTGAAACGAAATTACCCAACAAAAGGAAGTGGTAAAGCTTTAAAAATAACGCAAGCATCCATGCCCATTTAAAGGGGAATACATTATTTTGAAATGATGAGGCTCTAGAATATTTCCCACTCAGAATATTGCAAAGGCTGTTTGAGGCTGTTGCAACACCAAAAGGGTGTTCCTGTCAGCATGCCCTGGAATATTAAGTAGGGTTAGTGCTTACCTTGCTTATATCGAGCCAAATAAATATGCAGGAATTAGTTCCAGCTTCGTACGCCTTCAAAATAGGATGCACTAGTCAATGCACCAAAACAAGCCCATTCACCACACTTTAACTCATTCCAGCTACAAAGAGAAGCAAGACAAATTTCATATTGACACAGTACATAAATAAATGCCAGGAGGATTTTTTTGAGCAAAGTGAGAGTGATACATACAAATGCAGATAGAGCCTGATGAACCTTGTCTTGTATTCAATAGTTGAAACCATAGTTGAAACCATTGTTGTGTGATGTAACTCATCAGCATTTTTTTTGCCAATATTTAGTGTTTTAAATAAATAAGTATATTATTCTTTCGGGAACAAACCTTCCCCCTGTGGTGCAGCATTTATTTCACTTAAATGAACATTGAGCAAATACTTACACATGCAATCTCAAAGTGACACATTTTTAAATCACCTAACAATTTTTATTGACATTACCCTGGATTTTGTGCGATGGCACTCCCTCGATGCATACACAAACCAAAAATAAATAAATAAATCAACCTCCCCCACCACTCATTCCTAGCCAGTATAGGCTTTGTAGCCATTATAATGTACCAGAAGGCAGCAATCAGTCTGACCGGCTGTAGGCACCTCCCATGTATCAGTCTGTATACCCCTTTCCATTCAACAGCTGTGGGCTCATATGTTACGATCCTTCTACCTGTCACTGTCCATCCACGGCCGCACCAACCACAGCACACATCAATCAACCCACCCCTGTTGCTTTTTAATCTGTTACTACCCCCCTACAACCAAGGACGCTTCAAAATTACAGTGAAGAAAGGTCACCCCATCCAATTAGTATATCATCAGAGATGCACACTGGAGGGTCATTCCCTGGACCCCTGTAGCACATCGTAAATCCTACAATGGCTAAAAAGGAACACCCACTCTGGATGGACTCAGAACGGCTGACTGATTGCAGCACTAGTAAATGACTTGCTCGGATCATCTTTAACTGAACTGGTGGAGACAACTGATGAATTGTTGTTTGGTCTGATAGGAGGTGTAATGGCATGTGATAGTGCTGCGATAGATTTATTCCCTAAAGATGAACCATATTATCATCCATCCACGTATTGACCCCGTGACGACCCTGGGGTTTCCCGATCAATCGGGTCTCCAATCAGGATTAAATCAAGCTGCCCCCTGCATTTTCCCTCAGCATTCTAGTAGACTTCCCCTTACAACGATTTAGCCCAACAACAGAACATCATTTGGATCAAGCTAGCAGTGAAAGTGACAGGCCTTCTGCAAGGAGAGAGAGATATTTTGGATCACACTCCAATGGAAGGGACCCTATGGACACCATTGTCTTAGCTTGGCAGAGGGAAAGGCATAATGAGAGAGGGGTGGAGATAGGAACAGGGACACAGACGAAGAGAGAGGGTGGGTCAGTGAGCTTTGAGCCTCTCGTGGGCTGATATAAGCCTATTAGAGACAAGTGACAGCTCGGCTACACATTGATGACACAACTAGACCACGGCACCGCTTTGAGCCCCAGCACCCTAAAATACAAGCCTCTTTTGGACCCCAACAAGCCCTTTACGTCAACCATAGCCCCCCCCCATCACTAGTGACACAGGCCAAGGGAGAGAGTATGATTAACAATAAGACTGTTCTCTCTTCTCCTCTCCTGCTTGCCCTGCGCTTTAGAGCGAGTGGCCGAGAAAGGCTCTATGGCTGCCTCTGTCATGGTCAGCCAACTCTCTTGACATCTGATGCTGTTGAGTTAGCCATAATGATTTGGCAAATCCACTGACCTTTGCCCTGGAGGTTCACAACCTGTGAACCTGGGTTGAGAAAAAAGTGAAAAAGCTTACACGGCGAAATATGAAGGGTAGAATTTCAGTAAAAAAGGGAGACTTGGTTCAAATGACCACTAGCCACTGTCATTGGAGCTTTCCCTTCTTCCTGTGATCAGATAGGGATGCAGAGCCTTCCCAGTATTCATGAGGGGAGTTACTCGGCCACCAGGTTGTGGGTTCTCAGGGCTCCAGCTCAGGGCATGTGATTAACAAGCACACCACAGGGAGCTCAGCAGCATGTGCCACAAAAACTCCTGACACTTTGTGGTTGTTGACTCAACACACTTGTTTAAGCTCAATAGGACAGTAATATTTATGTTAATAAACGTACACTCAGAAACAGACATTCAAATGCAAACACAAAATACGAATGAACGTCAACGATCACGTGGCACACCCTTGACACTGAAATTAGATAAATAACCTCTCACGCATCCTCTCAGACATCCTTGACTGAGCATTAAGAAGCAGGAAAAACAGGATGACACGGAGGAGTGATGGGGTTGAGGGACGCCCAGCGGGGGGCGGGGCAGGACAGGCTTCTGCACGTCTAACGTCTGCCACTCAACAAAGCTAATGACGCCACAATCCTTGCCCAACCACCCCCCTGCTGCATGTGAGAAAGGAGTCAGTCAGAGAAATGTCTGAGAGTGGAGTCGTTGGCACATGATGCAGTTAGAAGAGGTGAGAGGCTCTTGCGAGGTGAGTTGGGGGTGGGGCGAAAATTGAAGGTCCGCGGATATTTATGACAATCAACATCCCAGTTGGTGACATTGAATGATTTTGAGATGAATTATATTGCACCACCCCTCCTTTTTTTCCCTTCATAATTACATTCACATCTCCTGTCCTCATCAGCATCTGTTATCGAGTCAAGTTACTTATTAAGGTTTATGAGAAAATCTTCAAATTTTATTAGCATTCAGTCACAGTAACATGGGGGTGGGGATTGTGCAGTTTGGCTGCTGGGCTGAAACTGTTATCATCTACAGCCAGCAAGGAAACAGCAGTTCAGGGGATAGGGGAGAAATGGAGCAGGGATGGGGGTTGCAGAGTGGCAAGATGCTGAGGAGAGATAACAGAATGTGGTCTAGCACTCAAATATGGAAGGGGTGCACAAGGTTCAGTTTGACAAAAAAGACTTGCAGAGCAGAAACAGCCTCGTGTAGTGTAAAATGAATAAACTACATGATACACTGAGGAGGGTAAAGGTTTGTTGGATGTCAGAATAGCCATCTGGGCTCAATATTTCATAAAGCAGTTTAGTTTTAGCTGCTGCAGCACTAACAGAACTTGACTACAATGATAATGAATAAGCTGACAGATGCTCATATCCCTTAGCCTTGTAATGAAATTATCTGTGCTTTTCTTCCTCTGACACAGGAATAACCCTGCCTTCACCGGCTATCTCTCCTTTCATACATCTCGGAATAACACCAACATAACGTTATTAGGCTGTGTATGCCAGAGATGCCCCCCAGACTACAAAATGGACCTATACGAATTTAAGCGATGGGGTCAGGTAATGGTCAATCGATGGTCAGTCAGAGGTCAAATCCAGAGCCGGCTATAGGTCAGCCTATCTGGGCCCGCTGTTACAAACAGTATATCAACCCTGTGAATTGCTGTGAATGGAGTTGAATCGTATGGACACGTCGATCTGTTTGGAGTCTAAGAATACGATAAGAAGAGCAACTTACAATATAATATTTAACATCCGTTAACCAGGGGTCATAAAAACAATTAATAAATTGTCGATAATATGTTTAAAATACAATCCTAATATTAGGGATGTTCCTCTCATAACAAGGTTGTCTGAGGGAAAGGATAAGTGAATTACTGAAAACAGGCAATTAAACTTATAACACATCAGTTGCATGAACTAACAACAGATTTATTGCACATTTATCCCACTAAACATCTTTGGAATAATGAATCATGTACCTTCACCTCCTGCACAGCAGCAACAGGAGCCAAATCGATATTCATGAAGTGTCAAAGTTGTAATTCATGCGTCTGCGCCGCACAAATACCACAGGGACATCTAAAAGAAGGACAGGAAAGAAGCTAACGTGTACATTTCATAGTTCATGCCTGGGCATGGTTTACATTGGCCAATTTAGATGTTCTTTTTAGCTCAATTACAATGCGGTGTCTTGGGGTTAATTTTCCCTTTACTATGTCATTTGGGCCTCAAAAAGAGGCCGTTTAGAATCTGTCAGTGTCTACGTGTGTATGTGTAAATGTGGGCATGTGTGTGAGTGCATATGTGTCCTTAGAAACCATGTATGTGTATAAGTTCCTGACACCTATGTGCCGCTGTGCGCGTGTGCCTTCGTGTGGAGAGGCCCAATTTGTGCGTGAAACAGGAGAGCGTTAATGGCTTTTAAAGATCGGTGGAGTCAAATGAGCGCGCTCATCAGTTAGCCGCACACCCCTTGGTGATCACTCAGTGTCGTTGGGTTTCATTTCCTGTGAAATAAGAAGATCTCGGTGGATCCAAGACAAATCCCTGCAATTACAGCCAAGCTTAAGATGATTTAAGATGATCATTTCTGTCTCGCTGGTCGGTGAGCCCTGTTCCTCATGGCATTATTGTGTTTAGACTAGTAAATCAACAGTAATCAGTGGAAACAAATTAACGATACAATATTTTTCTTAGCAGTGTATTTAAGCAATATCTACCATAACACTATCTTGAACACGACCGAGCAAGACACACGCATACACACACATGCACGCACATTGCAAAACACGGGGCACCTGTATGTTTGTTAATAGCTTTGCCCTGGACAGTGTAGAGCACGAGGGCCAGCAGCAAGAGGCGCTCAGATAAGATTCTGCTTAGCATTTGAATGGGGTGTTCCGATTTTATTCAGCTGGCCTTTGGCCACGCTGGTGCTTAAGTGGTCTGGGTGAGTCTGTCTGGTCTCAACTGTGCCAACCAATATGGGGGCTCATATCTGGCTATGTGCAATGAATCTCAGGGTCCCGGTCTGCCTGTCTGTCTGTCCCTTTGGCTGGATGAGTGTCTGGCTGGTTCATAATCAGCCTGGCTAGCTACTAATCATCCTCCCAGCTGCAGAAGCAGGTGGCCACACATACCACAGCTCCCAGTCCCATTCACTATGTGATGTCATCTCACGGCACCTGGTCACACTGCATTGCACAAAACTGAGGTAGCCAGATATGGCTTCTTTGCTGAAGCTGAGAACCTCTGATTTTTCTGGACAGAGCAGATGCAGCGCCTGGTGTCTGCCGAAACAACCAACATCCAATCCCCGTGCCCCCTCCGTCAACCTCGGTCAAGCCTGGGACACATCCCAGAACAGTCTAACGAGCGGAGGCAGCAGCTAGTACATGTCGAAATGGGAAGCCATTAACTCTGCAACACGCAAGGTCACTTTCTGACTAGACACACCAGCCACCCAACTTCCTCTGCTGACATGCCCCATTGATGCAGCAGTGCAGTCATGTAAAGTCAGGACTGTAAAATGCAATGGAACCACTGCTGTCTTCGGAACCGCTCTTAAACATTCGATCTCGTCTCCCTTCACTTTTGGAAGTGACCAAATCGGTTTGAGTATCATTTTCAAACAACAGGAAAGGAGGAGAAGGATAGAGAGAGGGCGAGAGAGGGAGGCAGCAGAGACTGGATGATCGGGTTTCAGCTGTGGTCTGCAGCTGTTCAGGGCTCTGGTGGCTCATAGGTGTCCCTTACAAAAAACGTAATCCAAGCCAAACACAATATCTGTCTGCGCCGTCACGAGATCTCCAAGTCATAACAAATCCGGAGCCGTGATAACTCTGCCAGTGCCAAAGTGAAACCCTGTTTTAGAGGACTGGAGAAAAGGATTAAATACTGATAACCACATTAAGTTATTGGTGTGAAAAGGGAGAATCTCTGAATGTTATAGTGTGTGTGTTCGTCTTATTCATCTTTCCCAGGTTTCCTTCACTGCATTTACACAGTGCAGCTTTAAAAAAAAATAATGACACTGAAATGCCATGTCTCCTGCATTCTCAAAGGTCTACTTTCAGGAGAGACATTATTGTTTGCACAAAGAGAAAAACAGCCACAAAAGTAATTTGCCTTAAACATGTTTGTGTCCCTATGTGCTCTTTTGTAAGTGCACTTGTGTGCGTGTAACTGTGCACATCAGGTCCAACGAGACTTAAATCAATTGGAGGGCCGGTGTTCAGTGTGACAGTCTTAACCCAAAGTAAACAGACTGGACCTAGGGTCTGGCTGAGTCATGACCCTTTCTTAAGATCCGTCCCTAGCAGCGCTGTGGACCCGACAGTTTCGCACAAAGGCACGTGTGCGTGGGAATACATTTGTGTTTACGGGTGTGTGCGAAAGTAACCAAGGAAATAATGGGCATTTGAACCGGGGACATCAGTGCAGAAATAACACACCATTCCACACTCCAGAGGGTGAATCAATTTCAGCGACATTCGATTCGAACCCATATCAGCTAGCGCGTGAACTTCAGCCCTCCGCCCTGTCACCTCCTCCCCAGCTCCATATGATGGATTACCATCTCTGGCAGTCACAGAGAAAGAGAAGAAGGTGGGTGGGGGAGGTCAGTCACAACAGGGACACATTCATCGTAGGGGAGCTCTGGGTTAAGGAATTATGGTTTGACAGAGATCTGGGGTGGATGGAATAGGGCAGAGGGTTCTCCAGGGGTCAGAGGATCCAATCCTGGCTGGACTGAATGGCAAGCCACCCTCAGAACACACCGGTCTATGGGGATTTAACTCAGGGTCACATTTCTGATTAATATTATTATCACTCACTTGTCCCTTCGCCCACTTGTCAGCCGAGTGGCATTATAGAAATGTATCTGAATGCTTAGCACACGTCCAGCGAGTAAAAAGAGACTGAGCTGGACCCATTGTGTTCGATTATCTACTAACGGGATGAAGAGTAGATTAAGATGACGATAAAGGGGTGATAAGATATTTTCTTTGTGATATTTGATGATCATCAAAACAAACTCAAATAAAAAAAACTGAAGACTACAAAGAGTCTGAATAAATTAAAGCCACGAGTCAATATTAAAACAGAAATCAAACTGTAATCCAACCATGATAGCAGGAGCCTCGCCGCGTCTGTGTACCAAGCTGATCAATAATCAGCCCGCAGACATGTTTCAATAATTCAAAGCTCGGCCTACATTCCAACTGTCTGATTACAGAAAAAGGAGTGTCGATGCAGAGTATATTTATGTCCTAGAAGGGCACAAGGTGCTAACTTAAATAAAAAAAATGTAAGACACAATGTAACTGCAAAGATTTATTTTTCAGTCACTGCGGAGCGAGCATCCACGGTGTGCAGTACGGGTGATGAGACACGTGGGGTGGAGGGGGGAAAGGAGAACGAGGTAAAAGGAGGCAAAAAGGAAAGACAAAGCAATAGCCCCGCATTGTCAGAGTGGAGAGGCCATCAATAACATTGTCACTATAAAGAGGGAGAGTGTGAAGGAGAGAGAGTCGAGAGTCGGGTGTATAAAAGAAACACAACAAAACCCGGTACGACGGGTGCTTCATCTTGCCGGGCACTAATGGCCGTGAGAAGCGGCTGGCTAAGCATTCTTTGCTTGACGGCTCACTCCTCTCCGCTGATGGGCCTTGGCATCCATGACAGAGCGACCGCACACTTACTTAATCCAGTTTAAACTCGTGAAGGTGATACAGTGATGGAGAGCGAGAGGAAAAGACTGATAAGGGGAGGTCTGAGAGAGGTCATCCCAAACTTTGGATCTCATTAAGAGCACAACGTCTTTACCATCTTTCTATACGTCCTCACCACACTTTCCTCTCCATTACTGCTATCATACAGCAGCCCTTATTCTCTATAGGGTGTTATATAGTTCCTATCTTCAGCACTAACCACGCCGCCTCTAAAGGTAAGAGGCAAAGGAAAATGGTCCATTTCCCATGTCGGAGTTGGGTAGGTCAGAGCTGGGACACAGGGCCCGCTGAGGAAAGCGAAAAGTGCAGTCTCAGGACATAGCATGAGGGTATGAATGAGCTAGTTTGTGCATGTGTGACAGGGAAAGGTCAGCGTGCTGCTAGTGACGGCAGCATTTCCCTATGATTTATCTCCCCGGGAGAATTTGTTCTTCAGATTTCTGTTTCATTCCTGCTGGTCAGTACATTACATGCCATGCACAGGTTTTGGGATGTGGTCATTTACAGCTCCCATCTGTAGCTAATAAATGGGATTGCAACAATCTGATGCTGTACAGCTGAAGTGTGTGTGCGTGCATGTCTTAACTATGGTTGTGAGGACATGTTTTGACCGAAAACCACTGTTGTAAACACATTTTTTGGCTGGTCCTCACAACCACAAAGATCTTTTTGCAAGTTAAGAATTGCTTTTGGGATAAGGATTAGAATTCAATTTAGTTTGGGATAAGTGTTAAAGAGTTGGGGTTAGCCATTTAGATAGTAAAGTTAGGATTTGGGGCTAGCATCGTCTCCAAATGTCCTCACGACCACAGACAGACAGAAATGGGTGTGTGCACCTTTGCGTGTGTGCGTGCATGGACATTGTGTGAGTTAATCCCAGCAGATAACAACACCTCTTTACAGAGGTCAGCAAACTCCAGCTGCACAGACACAGATCTGACACATTTAATCAGGGATTTTTACTCTCGCAGTATATCAGGCCTTGATGTGTCCCACACCCTCGCCTGCACTCACCATCTTTCTTATCTCAGGACAACATCCCCACCTTTTCTGCATCTATACGGTTCCCTCTTCCTCTGTCACATGACACCTTCACTCTGATCTTCCTCACCTCCAGCAAGAAACATCAATAGTGCCAAGGCATTAAACAATAAGAATAGATGATTATTTACATTAAGCTCGAAATGTAATGAATTTGAATGAATGCATTTATCAAGTGCTAGGTGAATGGGATCCACCATGAGACAATCACATTTACAAATAATTTTGATGGCTCTATTGTGTCCCAAACAATTACTTCTCCACAACAATGTTCTGCCATTCATAGGTGCAGATAAAAATGTGTTTCATCTCCGAATGTAGCATGCATCATCAATGTGCCATAATGGATGCATTGCTGCTGCTTCCTTCATTCCCCTTCATTATTTCTCAAGGACTTTGCTGCAGATTGAACCTCTGCCTATTGGGGTTTACACAAGCACGAGGGCAGATGTTTGTGTACGTGTGCACGGGAGCGAGAGTGAGTGGCGTTTTTTGTGTGTGCGTTCGTGTCACTCCATTTTCTCATTTCTGAAAAGCAGTAATGAGTCCAGATGAGCTTGTGAAAGGCCCGGCAGTGCGGCTCAGTCTGACTCCCCACCTGGCCTGCTTCTCCTGGCCTGTCCCTTTATTAGCTTCCCCTCATGCTGGACACAACAGGAACAGCTTGGTACCCTCCTCCTCCTCTCTTCACCACTCACACCTCTCCTAACAAAATTGTTCTGCTAATTACCTTGTTGTACGAGCACCAAATGCTACCCAGCGATTTACTTAATTGCGGAAGGAGTACGTTAGATGACAGCATAGGACCCTTTTAAAAGTCATCTAATCCCATTCCAAATGGCATTTAGCACCAACGAAAGAAATCCTTTCATTTCTGTTTCATTTGCATTTTTAAAGGTTACGAATGAAGGAAGACATAAACGATACAGGTAGAGGAGATGTTTATCTGTATTCTGGACAGATGCATACATGTAATACACATGCATTGCATGACAGAGGGCCAGAGTCACATCCGACACACAATTAAAAGTGCAACTGTCCCCCCTCAGGGCGTTTATCTGGAGTATACGCACATGCACTATCCATCCACCTGAGAAGATGGGGCTAATTATCATTTTCCTTCGGAGTCCGTCGCCCCAGGTGCGCCTTGTCACGCTTACATATACATAGATATCCGCAGTGCTAGCAATTTATTCAGCGACGGTGGCTGCAGCTAGCATTCCTGACACAGGCTTCACAATGATTTATGAACCTGCTCATTGACCTAGTTTATTCAGAATCGAGAAAACGAGGCACATCCCCTCTTACACGCCGCACATCTATGGCGCGAAGCTGGCCTGCAGTCAGTTTGGGAGAGATGGGGAAGCAGACTGCTCTCGATACCCTCCGGGCAGTTTACAAGTTCTGTATCTTCTTTAGAACAGGACAGTGAACAGCAGATCCAATGAAATCCCATCCCAAATGAAAGGTGACGTTGTTATTTTTACATTCGTCACACACGCACACACACACACACCATTAGCCTAGATAATATAAGGCAGTTCATGATCTTTTTTCATCCTTTTGTGAATAATATGTGTTCAACAGCTCTCACTTAAAGGAGACACTGTTGGAGCACTGCATCCCCCCTCCAATCTGGCCCGCATCAATAATGCAGGGACACCTCTCGGAGGCCTCGTTCCCCTCGTCCTCTGCACTCCACCTTTCTTCCTGGTGCAGTAGAGAGGGCTGAGTGCTGCCCAGCTTGATGTCCGGCAGGCAGCAGCGCCACTCTGCTCGGTGGCTACTGAGTTCAATCTGTTTCAGAGCTGCAATTCAATTATCTCACCAGGGTCCTGCTCAACCACTCGTGAACAGAAGGGGGGCAAAGGTGTGTTCAATAGGAGGGAGCGGGAGAAGGAGGAGGTAGAAGCCAGGGGTGGAGAGAGACATATCATAAAGTCAAACCCAGCTCAGTTATAGATTTAAAAATGTGGCGTCTTCTTGTACGGTTAGCGTTGGCCTTGCAATCACTAGAAGGATGTCAAGGCCTGATAAAGCATGGCGTGCTCCACAAAATGGCCCCCTCCTCCTCTATGAGTCTATCAATGCATAATTTTAGCCAACAAAAAGCAAAACAAAATCTGTCGCGCACGGAGAGAGTGAGGGTGCACGATGCAAATAGCAAAACTACGGAGCTAAATGAGTCCTGACACTCCAGAACATTCCTACTCGATATTACTTGTCATTAAAACTGTAACAAGTAATTTAAATATGTATCAAATTAATGTTCTTCTCCCTCCCTCCTCCCTCTCTTCTTTCAATACTGTGTTACAGATGTGCCCATAACAGCTGATGTTAAAGATGATTCTACATTTCAGTTTAGATAGGGGGTTAGTGTTTGAGTTTAGTGTCAACAGCAGTGTTCCAGAATATGGCATGAACACCACAATCCCCTCTCTCTCTCAAATTGAGCATAACTGATAATACCATCTTACTTCTTTCCTAGCTAGCTCTTCCCTATCCCTTCATCTACTGGCCTCCCGACTTTTCCCCCTTCAATGCCTCTATTCACCCCCTCAGCTGCACAAGCTGGATTACATGAGAGAGAGAGAGAGAGAGAGAACAGAAAAGAAAGGTTAAGAAACGGAGCGAGAAGGGAAAAATAAAATAATCGGGAGACTTCATCAATTTTTCATGAATTTTCATTTAGAATGGGAGAACCCTCTTACAGCAATCGATAGATCAAGCTGCTGTCAGTGCACAGTTAGCACCTGGGGGCTGCCGGTGGGCCCTTGGGAAGGCAGGAGACCAACCTCTCCTCCTCCTCCCCCAAAGCACAGTCCATTTCCCAATCACAAATCCAACTACCCGTCGGGCTACTATTTCTTCAATTAGGAAAAATAGAATTATAGAGCATGTTTATATATGGGAGGGATAATTTCTGTTGCCTTTTCTGTTGTCATACTTGAATTAAATAAAATGGATTCCATTCCCGAAATGGGGGGGATTTGCCAATCAATAGATCCTTACGGTTAACAGCAAGTTACACCAGATATGATATAAGATGTCAAAGCCTCCTCTCCATGGCAAATCACACAAGTCATGAATCAAAAATCATCTGTGAACACTACTAAAAATACATATAGAGGATACTCCATAACTAAGACTAACAGTTCAAGTAACATAAGGACAAGGAACCTTCCCTCTCCATCTGATGGGCCGTTTGAGGCCTGAGGAGCCGCACCATAGGAAGCCCAGCCTGAGCCTGGTGGGGAAGGCTCATCTTCAAAGGTAATCTGAGCCACAGCTCAGGTTTTGCCTGTCGGTGTTCACCAACACAGTCCAGGCAGCCTGTGTCAAATGTCCATCAGGACTTTGATCTGTGCCTGTCGTTCTACCCCCAACCACCTGTGAGTGACCCCTATCTGCCCTGTCATCGTACTCCTCTCATGCAATCTGATTGTATGTGCAAGTCAAAGGTTTGCCGACTAATTAAAAAAAAAGGCCTTTAGGAATAAATTAGTCTTTGACGGGAAAACCCATCAGCATTAAATGGTATTTGTCCCTTTTAGAGCTACAGGAAATGATTTTTGTGTTTTAAAATGGAGAATACCAGAAGCAAGATGAAATTAATTCTCAAAATAGTGTCTTGCCACAAATGAAATGTTTATTTGTTGGCTGGTATTATCTACATTTTAGACGCTAAAGGCAAGAGTTGTATAATGTTGACCGGAAATGCATAATGCTATTTCTATTATTTATATATAGTTTAATAAAGGAGGTAGCAAGATCAAGACTTTTCATCCACCATCCAAATGACGTATAGAGAGAATGTCTTACAAACGAGCAAAACTGTTTCAGCAGCATAGACACAGCAAAGAGGAGAAAGAGAAAAGTAAGAGGACACAGAGTCCTGACTCACATGCTACTTCCAGAGATGCATTGCGGCTGACGGCTTCTCCCAGGTAGTTCCGTGCCACGCAGACGTAGGCCCCCTCGTCCGGCTTGCTCCGTCGTCCATGAACGATACGTAGGAAGAAGAGCGAGCCACTGGGCAGCAGCATGCGGTGAGAACGCGAGTCGTCTTTGTCCGTCTCCACCCGCTCTCCATCCTTGTACCACTCCACCGTCGGGGTGGGCCGCCCCTCTGCTTTACAGTTGAGAGTGGCAGGCTCCCCCTTGGATACAATCAGGTCAGATGGGTGCTCCACAATCCGGGGTGGGGAGTCCTCCTGGCGCAGACGGGATCCTGGAGGAAGAAGAAGAAGATATGCAATGCTGAATTTTAAATAAACACGCTTTTCATGAACACACAGCTGCCAGCAGTGAAACTGTCGGGCAAATACAACTCACAACCAATTAAATTAACTATTTACCTATGGAAGATGTCACAAAAGGAGCTACAGGGTGTGGTTCAGATACAGCTATATGACATACAACTGAATATGAAGTATGTCATAAAAAACTGAATAAATAGTAACTGTAAGGACTGAAGTTGGCATACAAGGAAGTGCATACAGGTTGTAAAGCCTGTGAAGGCAAAATTGCAATATTTGCCATATAAATAAAGTTAATCTGACTTGACAGAAAAAACATGGCCAAAAACAAAAATAACAACTGTTCCACTTCAAAGTATTTTCCTGTCTAATGATCTACAAGCCTAGGAGGAAAACTGCAGTCCAAAATGCTGTCTTGACAAGTTGATTCTGCCGTGGATATTTGAAATACAAATGCGGCTAGGAACTCCTGAGCAGCATCTTGTGTTTAAGTGTGTCTTTAAAGTTAACAATGTGTTCGGTGTAGGAGAGAAAAATACTATTGTGGCAGAAGGCTGCATGGGAGAAAGGGGTAGAGACTGATGGGGAGAGCAATCCCAGGTGTGTCAATAGACACACCTAAAGTTACTCAACAAACAGGCTTGGAGAGACCCAGTAGCCAGCACACCTGTTGGGTGATGGGCCTTTGAAAGGACTCAGAAGATGAAACATGTGGAGAGCAAAGGACTGCGCTGGCCGACGTGGACATTTTGAATGCTGTACTTTATGTTATGATTTATGTTGCAAGATTCATAAAATCTAAGTTAAGTCAGCAGTGGTCCGTGTGTCTGTGTTAGCCAGGAACACACAATCCACCTGAAAAGGAGGCAATGAAAATGAAGCAACAAAACATTGCTGGGACCAACCACAAAAAGCACAGCTGTCCGATTTGAATTTTATCATAATTTTCACCACATGATTACAACTACTATTTATTCAGTGTCATGTGCCAAAAGGGAGCTATTTCTCTCAGGTTGCTTCGACTAATACCTGAAACTAATTTACGACTGGAAAATTAATGGAACAATCTAACTAACAGTTACCTAAGCTTAAGGTAAAAGGATCTAAAAAAAAGAAAGAAAACATGTTATATATATTTATATTGAACCCTTTAATCACCAGGCCAGCCAAAAAAGCTGCCACCTGCTCTTTTCAACCATATATGCAAGGGCTTGTGGGTAATTGGACCCATGGGTGAACAGTGAATGGAGGCATACAGTCACCTTACATTTAAACTACACACATGCGCAAATTATATGTTTGGCTTTGAGAAGGGCTCAAGCGAGTAAAACTGTTGAGTCCACACTCGATGTGAATACGAATGCCAGGGTCCAGGCTGATGTCAAATGCTAATCCCCTGTGGCTGAAAGCCGTGGCCCTCTCCTTTTCACCAGAGCCTGCAGTGGGTGAGGTCTGAGGGTCTGGCAGCTAAGATAATGCTCCCCGAGTCGAAGTGCGCCGCGTGTCCATGACTGGGTCTTAACCATGGAGATAAGACGCTGTTAGCCGCACATTTACATCACAGAAGCTATGGGAACCATGCAACAATCAAAGAGTTTGATCCAGCATCAAAGAATCACGGTCGAGGGAAAGAGAATAAGGAAAAACTTTCCCCACTGCTCCTATCATCTCCTTTCTTTTGAACTACACTCAATAAGCATCAATAACTCTGACTCAGTTAATAACCAGTCACTTTGGTAATAAGTTGAGTGCCAGGGCTCTTTGTCTTAAAATTAGCTGTTGCAGCTGTGCATGTGATTGACCCGAGTTGACGACTGTGCCCTACCCCGGGGCTGTGCGGTGGGGTAATAGGATGGAGGCTGCTGTACGGAGGAGCGGTGCTCCACATAGGCCTTTGTGCTTATCTAAGGGCTAAATTCAACACGGGATAAAGGCAGTGCAGTGGAGGTTCCAGTTCTTTGTTTGGCTTGGGTTTGCACATGTTCCACTACCCCCTGTACTTAAATCTCCCTGGGGAAACCAGAACAGGCTTTGCGCCGGCCTTTTCTGTCCAAGAGTCTGCGGGCAAAAGGACAGGCGCAAGTAGAATCCGACCGATCAGCACAAAATACACTTCAAAGCCACACACACACACACACACCCAAACATATGGATTTACAGCATGTAATTGTGCACTAGTCCACCATTTGCCTTAACAGGAATCAGGCATCAGTCGGTGGCATATTGACCCCAGATCAGGAGGTAGTCCATTCTCTCTTCTTCCTAATTTGGGCTAATTCCCTCCATTTCCTTGTCATTGATTAGTCATCAGGCTTAGTATCTTGCACTAAGTAGGGTCACAGACAGGGGGTTGTAGTGGAGGGTGGTGCTGATATCCTGCTCCTACAATGCATGATCAAATCCCTTTGGCATTGCGTGCAAAATTGAAGATGTTCTATGGGTGGCCGAACGAAACCCCACGTTGCGCTGTTGGCACGTCTCTACCCAAGCTCTCTCTCACCAATAGTTGTGAACAATGACCTAACCAGTAGCTGACAGTTTCCCCCTCGGAGCAGAGAGGCAAGTTTGTATTCTGGCAGAAAGTGACCTAATAAATGAAGCAGTAATTAACACTGTGACATTGATAAATGGAGGGTGAGATAAAAGACAGACATGAAGACCCCCTTTCTCCCTCAGACCGTGTGTCAAATGCATATTTATTCTTATCTCACCGAGGCATCTGCTTCCCCCATAATCCACAGGCCCCGCGGTGGCTTTCCACAAAGGCCACTGTGCAAGCACAGCTCTAAACGACAGAGAGCCCATTCGATTTATATGAGTCTAATTTCTTTAAATGCAATTTGTATTGCAATCTATGGCCCTCTAATCACCTAAACCTTGAGTCTCCATCTGCTCCTCTCTTACCTGTTGAAATGCACACAGCAGACAGCCTCTACAATTGTCCTCTCGCTGCCAGAAAGGAGCAGCAAGCTGAATCAGGAGCACAGAGAACCTGCCGTGACCAGTCAGTGTACTTGCTGAGCGGAGGCAGGCGGGTGCACAGGTAGAAAAGGTTAAAGCACTTCCATATGCTATGAACATTAATAGTTGTTTCACTTTCAAACACGAAAATGATGTGCATGTCTTTTCTTGTGTCTGCCCCCTGAATGTGAGATGTCCAGGGAGATCAAATAAACAAAAATATGTTCATCCCCACCACCCACTCAGCTTCTCACAGAAGAAAGTCAATTTTCAGCTTCCTATTGGGTCCCCTTTCTCACTCTCTTTACGGTAAATGGGTTTTCTGTTGCCCTTTTAATGCGATCATTGGTGCTGTGCAATCAAGTGCTCTCTGAGCTGAGGCGAGTGCACTTCACTGGGTCTCAGGGCACATGCTGCAATCAAACTGCTGTGTTTTCCCCCGTCTGCAATAACACCACCATTACTTTTCACCGCTGCTGTGAAGTCGGCCTGTCGTGGGGAGGAAAGCGGCGACCGGAGAACAAACAAACAGGCGCAGAGACAGAGAATGAAATCAGAGCGGAATTACTCAAGCCGAAGCAGATTCTTTTCTGCCTCTGCTTTCACTGGAAACTGATTCGCTTTTGTTACGTTTTCCTGGGTGTTTTTGAGCATGCCGTCTCCCATTATGGCCTTTCTCTTGGGTCAAAACAACACATCACACTTTAGTTATATTTTAGTAATGAATGTCTGTGCCACAAAAATAGGTCACATTCGTTGGTCAAATCCGGAATAAAAACCTGCCTCTAACAGCTCATTTCCCCCCCCCCATTTCCCACTGACCACACACGTAGAAGGGCTTTTTCTATTATCTTTGTAACATATTTATTCATGTGTGCAACAGAAGGTCAGGCCTTTGATGATCTTTTTGTAATTATTTTTATTAGCTCCCAGGAGAAATTCTAGCCCACCAACCAAATCAATATCTACACCAGTCTCAGCCAGAGCATTAAAGGAAGGGCTCCCCAAAGAGATATTCGTTATTCCAGCCAACAGACATGTGTGCTGATCATAGGTAACCAACGGCAACCTTCCACTATGAGGCAAAAAGTTCCAGTCACTGACGCTCCATAAAACATCAAACATGTAATCTGAGGGCCAGGCCAAGACGAGTCTAACACTGTAAAATGCAGACTGAAAGGGCGGAGGCATTTCAAGCAGAAAGTGCTGAAACCCAGCAAGCTTGGCAAATAAAAAAAATGAAAACCTCAAAGAAATTTCAGGAGTGATGAATTATGCATTAGATCCATGTTGGCCATTCTAAAATATATTCTCCCCCTGCCTCCCATTTCTCCTCCACCTCCCACTCCATCTCCTTCCCTCCTCATATCCCTGCCTCTCTCTCCCAATACATTTCTGTCTCCTTCACTTGCTCCCTGTCCTGTTATATCCCACCCTCGCTGTGAGGATGACGGAGTCATATCCATCATGTCATCAGAGGGGGAATGTGCAAGGGCGGCGGGGGGAAACTGGGGGCAGCGATGGGATGATGTTACTGGCCCTCCACGCCTCTGCAGCCGGCCTGCCATGACACTCGCTCGCAGCTCGCTCTGCACCCGAGATTCATCTTCTTTATGGCCGGCTGTCAGCGGCATACCCCGATACCAGACACACAGCTCATCTCGGTGAGTTGTCACTAAGGACTGCCTGCTGTATCCGCTGGTGTCCATCTCCAAGCCCAGTGCATGCACGGCCTTTGATATACAACGGAATCCTCTCTGCGAGGACACAGAGAGTGAAACGAAGGGCGTTGGCAGGTGCAGGAGAGCCGGTTCTTCCGCTTCGGCTTCGATTACAAGGGAGGGAGGAAGTTGGAGCTGGCCACCAAGCTCATATGATGGGCTCTGTTCCACCCCAGTGCTCTGCATACTGCCCCCCCCCCTTCCTCCCGCTAAGATCTATACTCTGAAAGCAAACACAGTGGTAATTCTAGGAGCCGCACACAGCCTCTCACTGCATCCATGCTTGCCTCCAACAAATATAAGATAGAATTTCCACACCGAGTGTATTTCGGGCAGCGGCGGAGAGGGGTCATATTGACTCTGCATCTGTGTGTTTGCCCTTTCTCCCCCATGCTGTTGGAATATATAAATAGATAACTGTGGGAAACAGAATATCTGATTTTGCTGCAAAAAGGTTGATGCACATGGCTTGCTCCAGATGAGCAGCGATTACTGGACTGAGACAAGAGACAAAAGGGGGGAAAAGAGGAAGACAGGGAGGAGCGGTTGGGACTGTTTATGGTGAGGTGGAATGTGTTGATAAGGCTGCTTTAGGCTCTTTACAAATAGCTGATTTGTGTAAGGACAGCAGCGGCTCCGTGGGGCTGTCAGACCACTGGTACGGACAGTAAATTTTGTGATGCAGATTCAATGATTTCCAATGCCAGGGCCGCGCAAGCATGGAGCCCTCTGCAACTCCCCTCCCCTATCCCCCCCCCCCTTGCAGATCCTTCTGAGCAGCATGAGCTTGGCCATTTGCTTGCCTGGCCCTCCTTTGCACTATGGCTGCAGCCTTGATATTAAGTGAGTACGTAAATTCAAATCCGAGGCTGAAGTACTGAATTTAATGATTACTAGTCTCCTTTTTTCCCTTGTCCAATATCGTAGAGGAATCTTTGAGACAACTTAATGTCCACTTCCTGTGGTTATCAGAAGAAAACTGTGGAGGTAGGACACAGCTTTTTAGGGTCGTTTTAATCTCTGTAAATGTGCTATAAAATCAGATAGGCAAGCAGTAGTGTCTATAGTCATATTCTCAAATGTGTTTGTGTGCCTATGTGTGTCTGCGTGCGTGCGTGCGTGTGTGAGCGAATACAGGCGCCCCTGGGATCACAACATCACATTATAGAGTCCCTACTTTCAAGCATGGGCTACTCTAAACAGTTGCTACTGAGGGGGGATGCGATCAAAATGAATGGCATCAATTCAGTGTCCCTGAAGCATTGTAATCTCTTTACCTGCATTGCTGAGCTGCCCCTGCAGATTGAGCAGGGAGAAATAAATAAGTGCTTTATTGCTTTAGAAATGCGGGCGAAGGAGAGTAGAGGGTGGAGGAGAACGCCTCCAGGTGTCGATGATGCACTCTGCTTAGAGATGAGTGGATAATTGGAGGTGTGCTACTGGCGCTGACCTGCAGTGAACGCATGGCAGTGTCCTTGCATGTCAATGAGGGCACCATCCCTCGCTTCTCCTGAGCTCCACAGGTGAACATCAGTAATGCGAGTTGTAATCAAAGAGCATCCGAGTGATGGACTCACAGGGAAGTGTGAGGTAATCAAATGGCCCTTACAGATTACTGTTTGCTTTCAGCATAGCAACTGCAGCTGAGAGTTATTACATTTCTTTTCTATAGGACTCTTCATCTGTGCTTGCTTAGGGCTACAGCAGTGAATGGAGGAAGGACTTATTCCATTAACTATATCCATGATAACACAAAGAAATTACAACCAGCTATTACGGTTATACATCCACTAAATTTCATAGTTTTAAAACAGGCTGGGAGTAAGCTCTCTGTGACAAATGCCTGTGAGCAGATCTCCAGAAAAATCATCACCATACAGAAATTGAAATCGAGTGTACAAATGTTCAAGGGTGCAATTACGTTTTCTTTTGTATTGTCTGCCGCATTGGTTGTGACACCCGGCTTGTGCCATGTTCAAACCACAAAACCGGTCACACCAGGAGCCATTATATACAGGAAATCAACTCACCCCTGGTCGTTGTGCATCACTTTACAAAGCACTGTGGTGCCACACACCATGAGCAGGTTCCCACAACACTGACATACACGCCTGCTACACATATTCTTTTATGTGTGCAATGTATACTCCTGCAGTCTATACAATGCACCACTTACACATAGGGCCACGGCGTCAGCGCTACAACTCTACAGACGTTCGGAGAGCCTCCTGCTGTGAATGGCTTGTTCGCAGGTCAGTATAACGCATACACAAAACGAAAACACTTTTGGTGAGTGTGCAAGTTCAAGTGTACATTATTTCTATAAGTATAAATTCCCCAGTCAGCTATGGCGAACAAAAGGTGCGAAGCTGTAATGGCTGGGTGATCCACAGAGTAAGTTGGTGATGGAGAAGGTGGAACAAGACACGCATTGAGTGTCTCCACCACTCTGAGCAACATTACAGCTGCGCTGGACCACGGCTGTGTGTGACGGATGTGTGTCGTGCTGGCTGTCCATCTTCACACATCTCACGCCGGCAGACAGCTCATGCATTTTTATCACCCGGCCTGACCTCATCTCCCCAGACACTGGTGAGACTCTCAGCTCAGGTACAACTGTCACATAAACTCTTGACAGTGAAGGATAAGAAGGAATGTAACAGAAAAACACAGCGATGAAAAACAAGGAGGAGTGGGCCGGCAGACTACCTGTTTAAAGAGTATAAATATTTATTTAACAGGTATTCCTGTTGTGTGAAATTATTACTGCTATATGTATGTACCAGACATTAATTTATAAAGTGTCTTCTCACTTACATTAACGCTTGGTGCAACTACAGTGCCTTCATGTTTTGCATGTACACCATATGCACGCCTAGGCTTCTCTGTGTGTGATCTTGCACCCTTGAGTACTAATAGTTACATCTACGCATATGTGAGTATATCTGCTCGCTCCTATCTGCAAGACATCCCACCAAAGGACAAAGTGAGGGCCATGAGATAGAGAGCAATTGGAGGCTTCCCCAAACACAACATTTCAGTACAACATGAAACACAAAAACAGTGATAAGCCCAAAGCAGAGAGTTCACGGAATCACATCAGCTTGTGTTCTGCTCCATCCTGACTTCCTGTCTGCATTTTGGCATGCTCTTAAGATAATGAAGTTTTGTGGAGATAAGAAAGCTCTTCGCATCCACACTGTAACTGAGCAATCTGTCCGAGAAAGAGGCAGGTCTGGCTGGCTATTGATTAAAAAGGGTTCATTCACTGTAATCTAATCATCGGGGATTATATAACCGTCATTACATGGTTTTCTGTCTGTTGGCCCGCCTCTCCCAGTCGGCTGTTTTGGAAACAGAAGCAGTGAGAGAATACAGCAGGGATTATCTTTATGTGGTGGGGGCCCTGATGGGTAAGCACAGGTGTGTATTCTGTAAGTACAGGTGTGTGAGACAGGTGAAGTCCCTGACCGCCTGCTTTGCCTTGTAGTCAGCATGCTCAATTCATCATCACACTCCTCCCCCATCCCGACCTCCACACACACTCCCTATGTACTGCTATCACAGGTGCACAGAGGCCATCTCAGTGTTTGAATTCCACCCCCATAGACACCACCCCCGACCCATAGTTGTGCAAAGAAAATATGTGTGTGTGTATATGAGCTACAGAGCGCAAGATGGGGTAACTGAAATTTGGAAATATACAATATATGAGTACATATACATCCCATTTTCCACTGCCTCTCTGTTTCAGCATTCAACCTCCATCTACTCCTGTTCTACTTCCTCTTTTGTCTTTGTTACTCCAGGCAAAAACATCAAGGCATTAGGTATTTTTCTGCTCTGTAAATGTCAGGGGCATGGTTGGCTGATGCTTAATAAAGCAGAGGTAAAACAGGGAAAAGTGGCATTACCTTCCCGGCATTCTGCTGGTCTCCCAGCGAAATCAGCCATGTGCATTGTCTGGCAAAACAAATATTCTTCCCATTAAATTAAAAAAGCTAATGGCATTAACGTGCAGCATTTAAAACGGCAGAGAATGGTTTCATTCTTGAGTGCCCGCAGAGCAGTATTTCTAACTTTAGAAGAGGTACGCAGAGCTCACAGTCGATTCGGTTCAATCCTGAAGGTGTGGAGTGATGGCTGCTGGAATGCGAGCCACAGAGCAGCCAAGACCTGGCTGTTAAAATATCATTCAAGATGACAGGCCCATGTCAGTGGCTAAGTAACACTTATCACGGTCACATGAACGCACACAGGGAGGTGCAGGCCGACTATCATGTAACACACGCCCACCTCCTCCTATTTCTTTGTTCCGTCTTCACTCCCTGCTCACTTCCACTTATGATCACCAACCTAAAATGTTATTGCCTTTCCTCTCCTCTCACAGTTGATGCTAATGGGCGGATAAGCAGCACCGCTCTATGATGTACAGGGAAGTGGCTTCATTGACAGTGATGAAACCCTGGGAGACAGTGGAGAGGGGCTTCCTGAAGATCTCAGATGAGGCCGCGTCATTACGGGAGGCCCATTCCAGCAAATGAACCACAATTACAATACCACTGACTAAACGCAGCCAACTCAAGCAGAACAATCACATTTGGGTCGAGACATGGCGATGGCTCTTGCACAATGACTTCAGCCTGCCTCATCATTCACTTGGACTATTTTAATCCGGGCTTACATTCCATTATGGCGCAGTACTTTAAACCTCTTGCATTCAATCATGACCATCGGCGGAGCTGATCGCCTCCGAGGTCTGTTGGCAATAAAGCCTCATCCACACCATTTGCTTTAAAATTATTGTTATTAAACTACTCTCAATTATTTAATTGGATTACCCTCATGTTGATTCTCACTCTGTTCTTCCTTTCCTTGCCGTATGCACACACAAACACACCCTGACTTTAAGTTTCTTTTGAATCAGCGTTTGTGAAACCAGGGCCTATTCAAAATTGTGCACTGTCTACCACATGTAAGACCCAGAGCGGCCGTCTCCATGGCCTCTTAGGCAGATTGAAGTTGGAGGATATTTCAGCACCTCTCAGTGTGTCACCCAGGATGGACGTGATGTCACCAGCTCCTACATCGGACACAAGCATTCAGGAAATCTGAGAATAGCACAGGGTCAGCGTAGATGTCCCCTATGCAAAGCATTTTCTAATCCAGCTTTAAAAGCAGCCCAGTGGAATTTAGGAGATAGCCAGGCAGCTGCTGATCACTCTAGTCAGCGGTCTATCTCCCAATTCTCAAAAAAGGTCTGCTTAACCTGTTTTACCCCTAACTTTTCCGGGCCCGACAAAAACCTACGCAGACTTTTTCTATTCTGCTATTCTCTTTCCTTCTCACCTTCTCCCTCCTTGCCTTACACATTAGCAGTATGAATCACAGCACACTGCACAGTGACTGACGCCATTCACAGAATTTGGCTTTGTTGGCTACGCTGCCCAGTGAATACAACTCCAGACCTTTTTGTCCGCCTAAGTGGACTCTTAAGAGTAAGCTCCTCCCACTCTAAGGACACTCAGATTACCTCTGAAAAGGGCCGGGTGATGGGAGAGTTTGACCGGGATGGAAGTGGGGGAGGAGGGTGACAGGCAAATTATTGGGAAGATACACTGCTCCCGGGGAGATGCGCACCCTCTCCCTCTGCGCAGCCAGCAATGCCATCAGTGGACGCTTAGCAACCATTTGGTGTGAGTGAAAAGATTGAGAAGAAAACAAAAATGGTAAAAGAAAGAAAAATATTCAAACTCCATTATAGGGGAAACTTCATTTGCAAACCACAGAACACATGAGGATTGAACGAAAAGGCCAAGGAACCCAAAAAAATTCCAAGCTGTGAAGAACAAAAGCAGGGGTTGACAGGTGAAAGAAAAGAAAAATGGGGCCTTGCAGCCTTGCATTCAGTGGCAAGAAAACTTTGGCCTGACACACAGTTAACTTGTACTTGCAACACAAAGCAAACTTATGTTTGACTCATAACTATACAATGTGCACATATAATGCACCACTGTGCGAAGGGTCAGGAGTATTATTTCCTTGTTTTATGATTGGGAGCCTCTCGAATGTGCCCCTTTGTGTTTGAAAGCCAAGAGTAAAAAAGAAAAGAAAAAAGGTGTGCTCATTTCAGAAGAACTAATTGTGCATTAGAGGGATTTTGAAAGTGTTGAGCCTTCATTCCACCAGTGACAATTTGACCAACCCCGATGGCAATATGCAAGACCAAAGCCTTCCTACTGTTTTAGTGATTAAAGTATGTCTTCACATCAACTCTGCAGTTGAGGTAATAATATTCCCCATTAACACTCTTCTCTTACACGCCAGTGACTGCCCGAAAGCCTTATAAAATCATTAATAAAATGCTGACTTTGCAGTCATTGACAGCCCGTGCAATTTTTAAAAGCAATCATCAAGATCACCATCACCAAAGTTTAATCAAACAAATGGGGATAATAAATTGGGGCATAGTCCCATCCTGGGTTTAAGCCAGCTTACGCTCCAGTGCACAATTTAAGCACCGATTTTCTCGAGCAAAATGGACACAACCGTCTACTACTGTCTACGACAATGCAGAGGCAGAGATCACAGCACATTTGCACACTCTCAAGTCAGGGAACCTTTTGTGCACAGGTCCAAACTACTTTCTCTTTCGGCTACTTTATCTTTAACTCAAAAAGTGTTTTTTTTTTTTAAGATTATACAAAATCCTTTATCAAAAACGCAGGATTTAAATAACCTGTAGCCAGTGCGACAAAATCTGGAAGGCAAATTCAGAGGTCTTTGCTTCACACTTGCTGTTGTTTAAGGGGGGCAGAAAAAACCTTTCAAAATATATCATTTTATCAGATTTTTTTTTACTATTTCACATATCACATAAAATTGCACATAATGAATTCAAATGAACTTCTTAAAATGAAGGGTTGTATATGCCGCCCCTTCTATCTGTTGCATATAGGAAGAAAAACTATTAACTAATATCTGTTCTAATGTTAACCCTCTAAAAGGCAATAGCTGCAGTGGGTGGGGTAGTTGAATTCGAATATTTGTTCACATATTACTCGAGTTTATATGTTACATATGACTGAAAACTAAATTGATGATAACATCTAAGAAGGTGCATATACAAATCTAAATCACATTGCACATAAGGAAAGCCCAGTTATCAACAGTGTTTCCCCTGATACCAACTTTATATTTGCAGATTTAACAATTCAATGCTTAGTGAATTTATTTTTAATTATTTTCCTGTAACACATAATCCAACAACATAGCTTTGCCGTAATAATGCGTCCAAATGCAACACTCCTCCCAAATGGTTCTGCTTAAGTATGAGTCTGAGCTATACACAATTATCTTTTGGAAAGAGAGCATTTCTGGGCATGTGAGAAGTTTTACTCAGCAAAACATACGGCAACTTACCATCAGCTTGAAAATACAGTAATCCGCCAACAAGGATGAACGCTAGCGGACCCATACTGGCATATTAAACATCCACGGCGGGCGCGCAAATCCTCGAATTCACCGCACAAAAAACGTGTCCGAGTCTATTCCGTGTCCGTGGGACCACTGGGAGACACGCTAATCACTGACAACAGCCAGTTTCAAAGTCCAAACACACAGAGGATCCATTTAACAGCGCGGGTCACCCGGAACCGCGCGGGGTGTGAGTATCCAGCAAACTCTCAGCCTCTTGAGTGCTCGCCCCGGGAGTTCATCCACAATCACCGCCTGCTGCTGCTTTTCCCGAGACAGAGCCCACACAGCCAGTCAGATGAGGACCTCAGGTCCACACCAGAAAAACAACGGAGCTACAAACTAAGCACTTCTCTGCATGTCCTCGGCTCCTGGAGACGCGTCTTCGGCACCTTTTATTCAAAAAAAAAATCTTCAGCGGCGTCTCCGCAGTTCAACACATGGCTCCGCGCGTACTCCGCACATTCCCAAAAGTTGAGTGATTAAAATGGGAACCCGCTTCCCCCAAATAAAAAAAGACCCATGTGCTAAGCATGGGGGTATGGCACTGTAAACATGTACAGTCTCACAACAAGTCACTTCAACAACATCCTCCTCGCCTCTCCCTCTCTCTCGCTGGCTTTAGGTTTGGGTTGCCGCTAGGAGCGCACGGTCTCTGCGCACCCGGCACAGCCCGCAGCTCTGGATGTGCGGCGCGTGCGTTGCGCTGCGGGGGGGGGAGAGCATGGAGACCCTGGATCCCAATCTAAATTTGACTAAAAGTTATATGTGAATAATTGAGCTTCACCTTATACTCTGCAGGTTAAATAAAACAATCCAATCATGAATGTCAAACACTTAGGCAGAGAGTGGGCGGTTAACCCACACCATGTCTCCATCTCACACATTTAGATTTTTTACTGGGAACATACACCACAGAAAACTATATTTACATAACATAAATTCATTGGTTACCACACAAACTGTGAATACAGGAGAACACTTCTACATACTTTAAGGGAAATATTAGTGGGCAATTATATCGGTATTTAAAGCAACTGGCCCTCCAAAAGGCAAACAGGTAGCATATGTAATACACAAGGTTAGTTCCTCTGAAGAAAGGAAATCATTTGGAAATTATTGACAATGTAGACAGCATTAAAATATAATGAATAAAAAAATGTGGTGACACCACTTGTCAATAAATCCTATTAGATGATGCTAAATAGTAAACGAGTGTCCATGTGTTTAAATTCTGAAGCAGAACCGTAAATATGACCCCAGTCAAAAATCAATGAGTAAGTGAGGGACCGAGCCCATGCACCAAGATGAGAGGAGAAGCGGCTCCATTGCAATGGATGTGGCCTCATTAGGGAAAAGTGCAAAACAAATCAGCAAAAGCCAATACTTTTTTTTAACAATTTAGGTAATATAATGGGATACAACAGTCATGATTCCATCTATGTTGATGTACAGAGACAGAGGGAGGTATAGGGTGGGTAGTTTGCACCACTGCCCAACAGCCCTTGTTATATTGTCTCGCCAGTTCATTGCTAGGTGAGCTACGAGCTGTGAGCTCCCCCTACTGGAGGCAGCCACAGCCACCTCTGTTTAAAACTGGTGTAACGAGCACATGCAGCTACCAACAGCAATATTTTTTTTTATAAAGCAATGTGATTAATAGCATAACGTTCCATCACAATATTTTATGTAATCGCAGCAGTGGAGTTAGACAAATTTGCTAATTAGAACAGAAGGAGAGCTCTTCAACACATGGCAATATGGGGCAAAGTTGAATCAATCTATTGTTATTTTTCTTTTCTTTTTTCCCCACCACACCAACATAAAAATGACGTCAAGCACAATTGAACAAGGCCTTTCCTCGGATTTCTCACCTAAACACACACAACACGGCCAGAAAACTAAACAGCTCAGATTTCCCCCAGTTTGTGATTTGCATCAAAGTCAGTCGCAGAACAAAGCCCGCAAAAAACTCACAGCAGATGCCCCGAAGGTGTCTGTGAAAACCATAAACTCGCAGTAAAACAACACCGTGACAGTATGGCATCGGCGAAGGGAACCACTTCTATTGCCTTTAATAATAGCTTTGGCTGCTCATGGTTTGTTTGTCTAGCTGCGTGTTGGAGCCTGCCCCATAAAGGTCTTACAGGGAACTGTGACATGTTGCAAGTTTGCTCGCCTGCTCTCTTTTGCAGGCAGCGCTGTCAGCTGGCCTGCCACATTGATTTGGTTTCATATCCTAACATGTTGTTTCTTAGTGTCTCCATAGTGCCCTAGATTCTACCAGATGTGAATAACACACACACACATACACACACACACACACACACACACACACACACACACACACACACACACACACACACACACACACACACACACACACACACACACACACACCCCTCCACACACAAAAACAGAAATGTATTATGTCATCAGTGTTCCTGAAGGTTTGCAGGGAATAAAAGAGGAAAAAATGAGAATTGGAGAAGGGTCATTTGCGAAGAAGGAAAGCCCACTTCAAACATAAACAAGGGAACGTATGGCTCCATTGATTGAAATGTAAGTAGAGTGTAATGCTCCCTCAAGCCCAGCCTTTTATTCATCACTTCCAATCCCCGTATCCGTAGCAGAGGCGGTGACATTATAAATATTAGCTGAAAGTGAATTTATTTTAATTAAACTGGAGGCCGTGTTTACTCAGTGCAAGGCATGCTAAATAAAGATGAGATGGTGGGGCTAAGCTGCGGACACTGTAATGTGAGATTATACTTCATTCCATTGTTAGACGAATGTCACAGATCACTTAATAGGGCGACATTCATAACATCACAGACAAACATGGCTTTCTGGCTTAATTACCTCTCATTTCAAAAACAGACAACATGCAAGATGAGGTGTAACCACACACAAATGCATGTGATGTCAGGATGAAGAAAGCAAAGCATGAGTTGCAGATGCCAGCATTGGAACAGCAGCTTCAACAACATAGGTGAAACCCAGTATAAATATAAATCATGGGGAGAGGAAAACTACCTTGTATGCAATATTTCTTTTTTTAACCCTATTCCTGCAAAGACTATTTGAGTTTACCGCCAGATGCTGACACAGATCATTTGTTTTAACCTAAACTAATCATGTCACAATTAGTGTCACATTTTTGTTCAATTATGTGTCTTTAATTGGACCAAAACTAATAATCAATCAGATAATACCCCATTATTGTTCTCAGAACATCTGCTCATTGATGGTTTCTTGGTAGAGCCATTCATTAAAAAGGTTGATTGACTGGACCACCCATCCATCCTCATCCACTTCACAAGCAGGGTTGGTAGGGTAACTTTCAAAGTGTAATCCAATACAGTTACTAGTTAGATGTTTTAAATATATTTAGTTACATCATCCAAGTATCATTATTTATTAAAGTAATGTAACATGATGAGTTTTGGATTACCTCAACACAAAATATGCAAATAAATACAAGAAATGATCTGTCAAAAGCCCTGACTGGTTTATAGCTTGCTATTATCCACCAAAGCATGATCAGTCCCCCCTTTCACACAAAGTGGGCAAACAAAGATTGGATGTTTCTAAACTACAGCACTGAACAGGCAAAATAATAGAGGATAGCAAGGACATTAGACATACCAAACACTTATACGGTAGTACATGCCAGTATGTTTACTGCATGTTGTGAATGTTTGATCCAGATAAAAGCAGCTGTCATCATATATGTTACATATAAGCTGCATTCACTTCCTTATTCGTAGAAAACCAGCAGTAGCACCGGTATGTTAGCTTAGCTTAGCCTTAGCTCACCAGTTTTTCTGCATTTCTGCAGCTAACGTTAGCAATTAGTCTTCTTAACTGTTAGACGTTGAGCGAAAGCATTTTCATCACCAGCGGATGAAGAATGATGAAGATGAATAATCCATTTGACCACTAATTTAACGTCCCTACCTTGCATAATTTTTTCAACCGAATCCAGGAAACCCGGGTGTCATGTGCTGAACGCGCTGAAATGTGTGTGCACTGCGTTTGTGTCTGCTCCTTAGGAGTATATTACGCAATCCTGTTCACAAGTGTCATTTCAAGTTGATTCCTTGTCCACTGCATTTCAGTCACACTATTTCTTCTGATAGCACAAAAAGAAAACAAAGTAAAGATTCAATAAAAGATTTGAGCAAGCAACTTCAAAAAGTTAAACAAGGGTTGCTGTGATCACTTTATATCATGTGCTGTACCCTTTAATTACAGTACCTCTTATTTTTCTCTGTTAATGATGATCTGGTGGTGGAATTTAAATGAGACCATAAGGTTCTGCAGTGTTGCTGTTTTTCTGTAGATAAAAACACAGCTGAGCATCAATAGGTGGTCCCCAAGAAGAGAGGGTGATATCTACAAGACAATCAGCGTGTACAACAGCAACACACTCTATGGGGGTTTGGAGACTTCACATTCCAGCACAGATATTTTTCTGCATTTTAATTGCGTGCAACTGAGGCGCAATTCAAATGCGCACAATGAATCACGGGCAGACAGTGACTAAATGTTGGGTTCCGGCAGAGCCGTTTCTCCCGTGCGTCTCCGGTAGAAGGAGGAAAGTGTTTTTAATTGTGTGCCAGGTCAGAGGTTCAGGTAGCAACATCACTCACGATCAGATCTGAGTGGTATTTGGGGAGCTCTTAGCTGGATATCTTTCATGGCTGAGTATCCCCTTACTGGGTTTGGGTCTCTGTGTGGGGATGATTAGGAGCTGGAGGTGGTGTAGGCGCTGGGCTGATGTGTGGAGGGGTGATTAATGTAGATGTCAGTCGTGGGCCCTCCCTCCAGTGCTCCTTCCCCAGCATGCGTAATGACACCTGGGGAAGGCAGAACGGGTCTACCTGCAGCCCGGGCTCCCTCAGCAGGGCATGATTCTTCCCCATGATCCTCCTCTGTCAGCAGTCCTGTCACCGGGCCGGGATCAGGGCCTTATTAATGGGCCCCTATGTCAAACACAGATATTAAGCATTGCTCTGCTCTGCACTATCCTCGGCAGTAACACCAACATGGGCGCGCGCACACTTACACAATCATTCTGTGCAACACAATGACAGAGCCACACGTGCACACACACAGACACACACACACACAGCAGAGTGCAGTCATAACTCATAAACACATTCCTACATGTGGGTTAACATCCACTGAAATACCACTTTATTATTTAGGGAGTTTAACAGATTCCGTTACGGCATGACAGAGACTCCGAGGATCTAATAGATATCTCTATTTCCCCCCCGTCTATCGTCTCTTTAATACACACAAAGCAAAATCGCAGCCGGTTGAAAAATTGACAAACCTCTCACAGTGATGCATTGTCCAACAATGCACACTCCTCTGTTCAACAATGAATAAAGACCATGTGGTTACAAAAAATAAAAGGATTATGCGGCTGCAGAGGGAAGATCCAGTAAAATCCCTTTCCAGAAATGGAGCAGAGAGACCACTACGAAACTCTGAATGTTGGCGGCGTGACACCAGCATGGAGTGCTTTTGCTATTTTGGCTTGTGGCTTTCAATATAATACATGGAAGAGGTTGATATTTATAGACACCAACGTTTTCGGAGACACAAAACAGCTGATCTGGGTTTATCCGGGCAAATAAAATATTTAGTGACCTGTGTATAACTCTGCATTAGTTGATACTCCCTCAGAGAGGCTTAAGGAGGAGGCCGGACAGATGGAGAAAGTACGGAAGACATGTTACCTGAGCTCGGTGTGGAGAGAAGCTTTTATCAGCAGGACATGAGCTCTGCATGTAATGCAACGCCGCGTTTTCCACTGCATTCTCTGAAAAGGCACAGGAAGTGAGATAGGGGCTCCCTATCAAATGTTGCAAAACTGGGGCTTTCTGTCAAGGTATGCTTGCTTTTAACATTCAAGTAATGTCTTTTTTATTTGCTATTACGTTCATGTTGAGTGTATAACTGCATAAACAAGTTAAAAATGTGTACTGTATAGTTCCTGTACACAGGTGCTAGCGTCTGTATTTTTTGTTTCTCAAAAAGCCATTTCAAAGATACTTCTCTGAAACTCAGAAATATCAAATAAAAAACGTACGTGTGTAAAGTGCACTAGGCAGGATGACAGGATGATCTGTCTCCGTCCTCCAGTTCTCTAATCCACGTCAACCTTCTTGGACCACATTCCTATGATTTATGGAATTTCTAGGTGAAAAACAGGCTACCCTGAGAGCTGCGGCTAATTAGCTGCCCTACTTTTTTCCCAGAACAAAGCAGGGGTAATCTGCCTCTGCAGAAAAAAAAAACATCTCAACTGTCATCCCCCACCTAGGGCAGACCTTGATAACAGGGCACTAGTCATTGTCATGACAGGACGGGGTAAACAGTTTGGTCCAGTGAGTGAAGGCCAGCAGCCGCTAATGAGTGAGAAGTGAATACTTGAGCCCTGATGAGTAAGGAGGGATTGGAATGAGAGGAAGGGAGGAGAATATGGCTCCAACCTCCTTATCAGTAAGGACATTGTCCTTCCCTTGTGCCGTCCTCCTCCTCCTCGGCCCCGCAGCTACAGACATCATTAGTTAGACTCTAAGCGGGATCGGTTTCCTCTGGTGTGTAAACCCTGTAGCCCTGCACTAACTGGTTTCCACGTTTGTCACGTGGAAACTCACTATGTCGACCTTTGCATACTTCTACGTCTTCGTTAAGATGGGAAGTTAAGCATTTCAATTACTGCCTGGCAGGAAATGATGTCTAATAAACACGCATGAAGGCAAAATAAATCAAATTTCCTATCAACATCATTTACGATCTCATTAAAAACACCATTGCAAGGAAGTCTCCACAGGCTTGGCGGGGGCAGTCATCAATCAGGGCCCGAGAATTTACAAGTCATGTAGGTGAGAGTAAACGTCACAAGGCAGGCAGCATGACACATATATCTGTCTTAGATGTACGGCGTCACCATAAATACCTATATGACTTTCTCACCTGCCTTGACCCTCATAAAAATGCAACGTGTGCCCTGTGTTCCACCTCACAGGGTTCGTTTCAGCTGGAATTATAATCTTTCAGTGTCTGTATGTTTTGTATCATTATTATAAGTACATACTGTCCAGCATATTCGCTGTGTACATATTGTACTACCTGTAAATGACTACCGGTATGTTGACATTCATCTGTGTCCCTCAGCCCATGTATGTAGCCTACAACATCAGTGTGAATGTGTTTGTTGACATTCCAATGTCCAATGACATTCTCTTTGCATTAACTGCTATAAATATTTCTTAGTTGGAGTAGGTGCATGTTAGTGGGTGTAAGCATGAACTAAGACTTTAATTAAATCTCCTCTCCAGTGGTGGCATGTGATCAATAAACAGTATTTAAGCATCGCTAGATATCCAATTACTGGATTTCATGTAATTAATTTCACCACGTGGCAAATAAACAGTGGAACTAACATCATACTCTAAGCTTCATGGCGGCTGTATCTCTCCATTACAGGGAGTGTTTAACCGTAATGAATTGCATCACGCTGTATATTGGATAGCATTACATCTTACACTGGCTCATTGTACAGACCAGGAGTCAAATAAAGCTGCCACAAACCCAGCCATAGAAAAAAGTGACTCATCATGATTGAATTCATCTGTACGTGTCTAACATGACAGCTGTCAACTCACAGTTCTGCAACGGAGAATAGAACATGATGGCAACTTTTCAGGCTGCAATCCTAGAAAGATTCAGCGAGAAAAAAGAAAACGCAAGAGTTTGCAAACAGTGTTTTTGTCATCAGTACATTTTTCATTTAATCTATATTCTTATAAACCTAGTTCCAAAATGTGTTGACAATCATTTGCTTATACAGTATGTACGTGTGTATAAGGAGAATACATAAAACATGTATTTTCCTTAGCACTCAACCCAGACTCAACTATTTTGATATTTCACATTATAATGCACCTCATGCAGCACAAATATACTGCATTTTCAGCAAATATGAGCGTGTATAAACACCTTTGAATAAAATTCAGCTTTCATCTACCAACAGGCTGTTCCTTTTAAAAGCACAGTCAAGATGCATGCCATTACACTCTCACTATGCGCTCACTTTTGGACCGGAGCCCAGCATTGAAACTGCTTCTGTTTTGTCTCTTCTCAAACCATTTCAATCGCCCTGTCCCCTCTGTAAACTGTAAACTGGCTGTAATCAGGACTAGAAAAAACAGCACTACCCCCTCACATCCTCTAAATCTTCTGCTATGCTCCTCACTTCCAGTCATGCGTTAGAGGGGAAAACATTAATCTCAATATTTGCATTTGGAAACCCTTTGGCCTAGGACAGTTTGAACATCTGCTGCCCTCTGTTGCCAGAAATAAACAGTTATTGCACAAGTTATGGTTTGTGTGATCCATGGAACAATTTGCCATGGTTTGGACTAAACTGACAAAGTGACAATGACAGTGCCAAGTTCCCTGGAAAATGTATATATATAAATGACCAACACAACTCTGAGCTATGTATAATATGGGAGGACACATTAACATTTGTGATGTTTAGTCTGTAAATGTAAAGCTGTTGCTTAAAATTGGCTCACTCATCAAAACATGTGGACAGCATAAACAAATGGATTGAATAAAACACACTGAATATAAAATTGAGGGGTATTCCACTTAAACAGACGCCCCACCCCTGTATGCTGAGTGCTATCGACAGAATCACTCAGATGTCGTACAAATCAGACATTCAAACTTAATTGTCCCCCAGAATGGAAAGTGATTTAGGGCTGTAGGTCAAATTCAATCCCAAATGACACATTAGGGCACTCCCTTCCCCATTTCTGACCAGGGCCCTTTTGGGGGGGAGAAAAATATCCAGACATTGGGGAGCCTCAGGCACCCCTGCTGCCATAAATGCCTACATTTCTCCAATCTGAAGTGATTGATAGTCTGACACAGATCACATTGGAAATGGCCATGCTGAACTACAATTATTTTCACGACCGGCGAGGCCATAGGACTCGGGAGCACAACAAATGCCTACAAGCAGCAGGTGATAATGTCAGAGGGGCTGGCAAAATGCTCTACAAAATATTCGGGATATACAGGAAAATAGGATATTTTTGCTCCGTAAATGGCACTTGAGTCGGCGCATAAAAAAGAAGACACGGTTCAGCTGCATCACAGAGGCTGTGGTACCTTCATAAAAACAACGGGGGCATTTAGGTGGATTCCACAGGGTGAAAGTGGATTTCAAAGCAAGCTAGTGTCCGCGGCCACTCCTGACCTGTGACCTCTCTCTGTGTCTGCTAACCGTTTCACACAAATAATCCTAAACCCCTTCGGCCGAATGAATTACACAGACAGTATGGATCGTCCCAGTCTCTTCAGGCCCTAATGAAACTGGGCTTGTGCCCCTGACATTTCCATCCCCCCCGGGGCCAAGCCTCGCCCCGCCGCAGCCTCGCCATACCCTGGCCTTGCCACTTCACACTCTAATTGCTGCCTCATAAGCAAGCACCACAGCAACAAATCCAGTTAACGACAGTGGCATATTGATCGCTGGCAGGCAGGCAGGCACGCAGGCAGGCAGCGTGCAGCATGCAGCACCCCTGTCCCTAGGTGTGGGAGGAGGGGCACCGTGGCTTTTACAACCTGAGGGATGGCCTGCGCCCAATAAAGAGCAGGCCTCTGTGACAAAATAAAAACCAAAAGAGGGTCAGGGATACAATTACTGCTCGGCATCCCTGACCCAAAGTGTAGATGAACAATGGACCGCAGGATGATGGTGGAAGCTCGGGGGGAGGGGGGGAAGCCCTCATTATAGAGCGAGACTGGGAGACCCGTTCAATTTGCTCCATTAATGAGCGCTGAAGAAGCACTTTCACGCCGTCCCAACAGAGCCATTACAAGGCCTAGTCTGAGCACTGAAGAAGTCCGACTTCGCAACAAGCCACAAATACTGCCGGCACAACTGGAACATTAAGCCAAACAGTCCTGAAAGCTATGACTACACCGGGGCTGTTCAAATAGGTGCCTATAAATCCATGATGTCATCAGTACGAAAACGCTGCACTGGTACTTAAGGTGCTTTATTGCTACATAGCATGTTAATCAGAATTTCCATTTATTTCATTGTGTTTTATAGTGTTTTAAATATTGCGAACAACTAAACGTGTTATAGCGTGTGCTTACCGGAGTTGCAGAGCTGTGTGTGTTTTATGCAGCAACAAGATCCCTAATTGGATGTTAACGTAGCACACGGAAAAATAAATGTTGCATTTTCAGGTTATTTGTCCGTGGCTCTAAACTGTAATAGAATGAAGCAAAACAATGGGAGGCTTTGTTAGTCTGACTCAAATGCAATGTCCGTCAAATATCCTAGTTTTTCATTGGTAATATATATATACATTTACTGAAGGTGGTTAACACCCCACTATAGACTATTTTAATGCAACTCTAAAGGACTGTTTTATCTATCTTAATTTAAACTCACACTGTACTGTCTTATTCTCCACCTCTTTTACAGCCTTTACAAGCCTTTACAACCAACTGTAGAGATTCACTGTCTTTTTCTTTTCTTTTTTCGCAGCAACGTTACAAATGCCTGGCACTGGATAGTATATAGTATAATAACATTTTTACAGCCACATTTCCATCAACTGTAAAAACTGTGGTAATGCGTCTGGTCAGGTTGCAGTATATGTTGTTCTGCAAAGAGAGAGCCTTATACGTTTTATTTGCTTCATTAATTCATGAATCAGGTTAGGGGGTCTCAATGGAAATGCATAGACTGCGTGAGCAGTGACAGAGTGGAAAGCAGACATCTGGTATTGCCACAGTACTAAAAGATTGTCACATCTGGACTAATAAAATGAGATGCTGATTCCTTTGGATAAATCTCTGTTGTTACTGCATAAACCCGACTCAGCACCATATTGTTTTTTGCACCATACCTCTGTCTCTCTAAAAAACACATCTTTCTCTCTCTCTTTATAGTATTAACCCATACCCGGTCCATAATATATAAAAATTCTCAAAAATATTAAAATGTATTTCAAATTTACATTTGGCCGTTTCTGATTAGCAGCTGCTTCAAAGGACACTTCCCAGACACAGATAAGGCCACCTTGCAATTCCATTTTCACGACACAGTATTGCATATTTCATGGTATAAAGGGACTGCTGAGGCCGTTAAACCACCACATACAGAGCTAGATGACATGTGCCAAGGGCTAACATCAGTTGCATGCACATTCATCCTGACGCTTTTATTTATATACATCACATCATCAATGGTTTAACTAAGGTGGAAAGGAAGGAAAGTGGAGAAGGAAAAGATTTCGATTTGAGTATCTCTCTCTAAATACACAGGGAAGCTGGAAGACCTGTTCCTGTTTCTCCATTTTCTTTGGAATATGATATTCTGCCACTGGCTCTTATACGCAACTTCAACTCCAAAGCCAAAAGAATAGGAATTCAAAACTATGGCAAATAAGAGCACGATATACTTTTTGTGAACAGTGCATACAAATCAATTTAAAGAGGCCTGACACCATACGTTGCATGGGAGATTGAAGAAGAAAAGTAAAAAAAGAAAAACTCTTCTCTTCTTGAAGATAAGAGTTGCATTTTTATTTTAATTATGTAATCGTGCGCTCCTATTATTCTGCAGTGAGATTTATTTGAAACACATTATCTTTTGTTAACTATGTGGTAATGAGCAACATACTTATTACAACATTTGGGCAAGTTTAGCATAAAAGGTTTGCCAGACACAGTATGTGTGTGTGTGTGTGTGTGTGTGTGTGTGTGTGTGTGTGTGTGTGTGTGTGTGTGTGTGTGTGTGTGTGTGTGTGTAATTTATATATATATATATGTATTAAGAATGTACTTGGGTTAGTGTAATGCCCTCGCTTGGCATTATGAAACACATCTCTTGTCTCTTGTTTTGATTAACAGTTGACACAAAACAGATAAGATGGACAGGCAAAATCACACAATACAAAATAATACATTTGAAATGCTTTCCATGCAGGAAATTCAGAATGGAGGTAGAAGCAAATCAGAATGCCTTCAAACGAGAGAGAATAGGTTCTGCAGTAAGGCTGTGAAATTATCAGGGGAGGAAATTAGCAGTTTGAAGGCTGATGTCTCTGCATGTCCACAATGTAGCCATTGTTGCTATGGTCATTGTTAGAAATTTATAGAAGGAAGAAAAACAAGTGCGTGGCCACGCGGCCTTGGGTCAACAACATTATTTGGATTTTATTATGCTGATCCTGCTGTGCGGTGTGGTTGGCCTTGAGACTTTACTGTGAGCCATTACAGTGTAACACATAAAATCCCAAAGGTCATCTCTGCTCTAAAACATCTAGGCTGTTACCTTTACAACAGAAGGAGAGAAAACGATAGAAGGGAGAGAGAAAAGGTGACATTCATATTTGTGCACCTAGTCAGATAAGGGGCATTCAAAATCATTATTTGCTGCATTATCTGGGAAATAGTAAATCAAGTCAATCTGTGTTGCCTTTTAATCCTTGTAATGGCTCTATTAGGAGGAGAGCTCATTTGTTGTGTGCTTCTTATAGTGTCCAAGCAACATTCTCGATAAAAAGAAACGCGTGTCTATACAGTCTGCTGTAGGATAGGTATACCGTACAACAGATGCCGATTATACTCCCACTATCTTCATGATCAAAAAGAGGATACTAGAGACAACAGCAGAGGATGTGTGGGTCAAAAGGGATTGTACCAATTTAAACGTGGTGAGCGGTTTGAGCTGAGCCTAATGATCTCTTTGTGACAGTGTCATCCCAACACCTCAGAAAAAGGAGCTGTTTTAATATGGCCCCTTGTTCTGAAAGTACCTATTGATTTTCACTGTGGCTGGTTGCGGGGCAGTGACCTGATTGGGTGCCTTGCTCCCACAAAAGCTAAATTGAGCCATTTAGATGCTGGGTCCTCTCTTTAGAGACTCCGGTACAGTACCGGCTCCCCCCAGCAAATTTGTTTCCATCAGGTGGAACTTTTTCCAGAGCTGTAGAAATACCACCACAATGGACCCGCTGCTGAAGATCCTGACACCCAATTTCCTACTTCTTTCCATCAGCCTTAGTTTGGGTCTCACCCCTGCACTTTATAACAGTTGAACAATACACTTCTAACTGTGACCCAACCGCAGCACAACGTGCACCTATACAATAGAGCTGGGTGCTCTTTCTAAAATAGCCACCATGAAATATTATGGCCAGCAAAAAACTGAAGGAACACTCTGTATTGCCGCTCATTTCCTCCCACTGCGGGCTGTCAAAACTAGTGGACCACTGCAGCCGAAATAGACTGACTGCTTGACTTGACAAACAATGCAGCGAGAGCAAAACAGCTGGCGACGAGGTGAGAATGTGAAACAGAAACGATGAAGGAAAGCACACTGCACTCAAACACAAGAATGCGTGGAGACTTGCATACTTTGCATGGCACATATGATTTATGATGGCATATTATTTATCTTTGCCTACAGTTAATTATGCCTTGCTAATGATGATTAATTCCTTATAACAACTGCGGTGTGTAATGTGGCTACTGGTGAGTGGGGACCTAATGGAACAAAATGTGATATATTCACACGTTTTTACGGGCAAAATGGCTGTCACTGCAGCCGGTCCACTCGAGTTAGCAAGCAGCTCTGATAAAGTGACGAGTTGACCTGATGTCAAGGTAACAGGCATAATCAGATCAGAAACATCCTCGCAGATATTGCGTTTATAGAATAAACACCAACCAAAATTTGGGAGGTGGTCAGGTTGTTTCCGTATTGTCAAAATAAAGCAAAAATCTGCAATTAAAAATTGCTTCATACATTTATAGTCTAATGTTGCCCTGATTACTTCCTATTATCTGGCGTGTTCATCCACTCACTACCCATATGCATATTACTGTATTGGAGTATTGATAAGAGATATTCAAACCAGACTATGCCTTTCCTCATTAAAGCAGTGTTAATTATACACACATCTGCATAAATAAAACAAGGCAGCTATAGCTGTGATCTTTCAACTGTCTTTACTAATCAAGATAAAAGGGGATAAAGTGCGAGTGATGCTAGAAATATTGTTGACTGATTATTGCATTGAGAAGAAATCCATACTGAATGGCTGATAATGAATCGCCTGTCAAGGCTCCATTCCCTTTCACTTAAGCGTAGTGTAAAGTCAGTGTGCTGTGAGAGAAGTGCAGCAGCACTGTTGAAATCCTGGTCAAGGATCACACACAAGCACATAACGTACTTTCCATTTGGATGACTCTTGCTGAAAGAGATTAAAAAAGATGAAAGGAGGCAGAAAAACCATCACATAGCAGATCTAAACCTGGGATCAAGCAAGCGCTGCTTCATGTCATTTCCTCAATCAAAGTTAGGAACAAATCCAAAAAATAATAATTCTCCTTTCAAAAGGCATGAATAGAGAGAATGATTCTGGTTAAGATAATGTGAATTCCCTGCCATAGGTCACCTAAATAACAGCGTATCAGAAATAACATGAAAGAGTGCTCAAAGGCAGAATGGGAAAAAAAAAGTGTGAGGGGGAAAAACATTGAAGGTCACCCTCAAACACCGCTCCAGGCTGCAAAACATTTCAGTGTATAGTGCTTCAGCACATTCATTGCTCAAACCAATTTTACCAGAGGAATCAATATGGCTGAAACATTGGGCTTTTATGAGTCGCTACATTCAGCTGGGGGCCATGTGAGGAATGCGTTCAGCTAGATTAGATTTAAACAACCTAGACATTGAGGAGGGGGTGAAACAAACTTACAAGAGAGCAACAAAGAGAGGCACAAAGGCTGTAGTGATTTTTATAATCACTAATTATCATTAAGATTTGTATTATTATTATTAATTGATTGATTCAGTCTAGCTCATTGTGTATGGTTTAGTCATCTTAATCACACTGTATATTTTCAACTGCATACCATCATTTTCCCTATAACTTTGTAACTTTTCATCTGAATACACTGTAGCCATGGTATATACTCAGGACTGTATATTGTTGTAATTTTTTCGCACACCTTTAGTTTATTTCTATTCTCTGTTCTGTATTTTTCTATTAAGCTGTACTGTTTATTCTCTGCTGCTGCAACGCCGCAAATTTCCCCTCTGCGGGACAATAAAAGAATATCTTATCTTATTCTAGCATATTAAGTTAAAACCTATTCGATTCAGGTATAAACTGCAAATTAGAAATGAGATGACTTTAAACAAACGCACGTCTGTGTAACGGTGGTGGTGTTTAAGGCCTAAGAGCAAACCATAATTAATTGTCATTCATATTTGATGTTGTTTGATTAGGTAAACACAAGGCCCATATTTTCTTTAGCGATCTATTATTTATTGAATTTTGTTTCATGTGTGTCAGCATACTGCCGCAAGGCGAGGGTTTAATGATTTGTGAGGTTGTCTGCATTTCTTTAGGCACACGTATTTGCCTACTGCTCTCCATTCGAAGAAATGAAAAAAGCCACACATCAGGATTTCTCTTAAACTATAAATGATATGGTCCTCGTATACAATACTCTACACAGATGCCCCGTGTCTAATACATCTAATGAGTGTTTAATGCCCGCCCTGTATCTACAGTGTCTTCGGCAGCATGTCCTCTATATAACGTGGTGCAGGTGGTTTCTGACAGCGGGCTGTGTGGGACCTCGTAAAGTCTCAGAGGTGTGGAAAAGAACATCATGTCAGCTGCACTGCCACAGAGCCACTGGCCAACTAATATCTGAAAAGAGCAGCCGAGGAAGCCATTACACAGCCGTAATGCCAGGGAAGAGGGTGGGCCACTGGGGCCTGCTGGCAGTGCTACAGTCATTAATGCCCTCAATTTGCCTTAATGGCTTTCTCAATCCCAGCCCTCAGTTCCATTCGCCCCCATGCCAGACTGTATTTCGTCTCCTCTCACTGCCTGTAATTAATCCATTCATCTCTAAAAGATCCGATCAATGCTGTCTGGGATGAAAGTCGCCATGCTGTGGGAATAGCACAGGAGAGAACACGGCGACCACGCTTTAGTCGGACAGCGTTTGCAATGCTCCACATAGAGTAAAAATTTGATTTAAAAGCTGATAACAGGAAAATGTAAATACTAGTGGGCTATGAGTGCACATTCAAAAATTCCTAGGTGACATCCATGACATATTACATCGAAAGGAATGTTGCAGGAAGGTGATCTCCGTAAGTATGAGATCCGTAAATGCCTGACCTCCCACCGTGAACTATTACAAAACTCAATGGGATCATACAGTGAGCATTCCGATTGGGACTGGAGAGGATTTTTCAATTCCAGTCCCATCACATTACTTTTCCGAGCTAAATGTCATGCGCAGTGTGTATATATAAAAATCAATTTTCAATTTATGTACTTTAAGGGGAAGAGATTTAGTGTGTGGGGCGTATTGAAAACCAGATCCAGTTACTACCACTTCTCTCACAACTCTTGTGAATGAAGGGCTTATTATAAAACATGTTTGGACTGTAACTGATTCATTTCAGGAAGGGGGGGGCGGTTGAAAGGCACAATACACATATTTATGTGTACCTTTTACATGATTCAGTTCCGTTGGCTGGCTATCAGGCACCGTGGGTCCTCCCACTGACCCCATCACCAAATCCCCCTCCATGGTATGGCCTGGGATCAATAAGTAATTTTTTGGAGCTGATTAGTTTGCAAAAGGAATGTGGTCAATGTCTGATCTGTCCTAAGAATAATCAAGCACTAAAAAGTAGCATTATTGCTGCTGCGATTTGAGGAGGGCGGGTGTAATGGTATGATGTGATGCATGTTCTTTTGGAGAACCCATTGGTGATTATGGGTCATGATGCAGGTTCACAGGGAGGAGACAGTTCATCCTGCACAAATAAGCTTTTCACCATTACAAAGCTAAATAATGGAAACAAATCTCTAAAAGTGGAGGATACTCTGTTGGTTAGGGTATTTTCAGTAAAAAAAAAAGAAAGAAAAGAAATGCAGACAAAATACGTGGATGGAGGTGATGGCTATTAGAATGTCATTCTGGGGCCATAAAGCAGTGAATTCTGCTGTGACACCAGCACTGAGGTCATAAAAGAAAATTGTGCTTCAGATGAACTCTCGCTTCTCTTTAATCGGAGAATGTCCATCGTTTTTTATTTCAAAATCTTCCAGTGAGACTGTGATCACTGTTCTGATATATGCCAAGTAGAGTTGATCAAGATATAGATAGACTTGATAATCTGATCACCATAGAAGGGTTCACTCGATAAACAGACCGATATTTAGCAATATATCAACATAATAGTGTAAAAGTAGGACACAGCCTCTTGTGCAGATATTTACAGGCACTCCTAATATAGCGGTGACCTGATTTAAACAAACATTGTTTTTTTCTCAAGAAAAGGGGAATTAGCATTTTTATTTTTGACACACTTCAGTTGCGATAATCAGATTAGTCAATCCAGATGAGACAATGAGACACTTCATGGCTCTACACTAGTGTATGGTTGGATTATACTGACACAAATCATTGGCCATAAAGCAATGACAGTCTGCAGAGTACTGCAAAGAAAAAGTCTAGTTAAAAAAATATCTTGCTTAATTTAAAAAAATGTCAAACAAAACATACATCTAAAACTGTTTATTCAGAAAAAAATAATTGTATATCTTATATACCTATCTAAAAAAATATATTTTTGAATTGTAATCAGCAGAAAAGCCTTAAGCTCAGTGCAACCTTTAATCCATGTCATGTGATACATAATATTTGCAGTATGTTTCCTCCAACACCGAGTTCAATCTATGCTGGATATCCATCATTTAGAGGGGAAAACAAATTGGACATGTAAGACATATTTGTCACCACTTCCATTACTTTGTTATTGATGTGTACTATTATCTACTGTGTCACATATTACCAAGAGCATGTTGTCTTGGGGAAGTATATTAACAAAACAGGCTTACAAAACCTTTATTATTCCTTGTTGCATGTGAAACCATCAACCTCGGCCCATGTTCTTATGCATTCAACAAAAGCACTACATTTTATAGCATAATATCAGCTCTATGCAAATTGTGTCCCCCCTGTTCACCTTTGCAGCTTTGCAAAGAAAATAAAATCCCCGAAGAGAAATGTTGAAGGTCTGTATTTCAATGCTTCTGGACTGAATGATAGGGGGTGATTCTACACGTGTTATTGTAGTAATTCCATTAACCACAAGCAGTACACATTAATCTGGAAATAGTTTTGTCCATGATATAAAACAATAAAAAAATAAAGCTGTGTATAGAAGGTATATTTTTTTTGATACCCTCTTTAAATGTATTATATGTAAGTTTCTATAGGATGAGATGCTATTATTAAATAGAGCAAAAGCGGCATTCAAAAGAATTTATGTCTGCAACCTAATCTTCAAATTCGTAATTTGCCATAAATATAGCAAAAGTTGAATAAATCAATTTAAACATTCATGTTACGAACCACGCATCCTACATCCTACAGAGAGGTATTCAATACATTTGTCCTTGCAAGCTGCTGCAATTCAAGTCGGCTGGAGGCAAACTGCAACCCACACAAATACCCATTTTTAAAGGCCAGTGAATCTGCTCTAATGGGGGCCGTGAACTCCGAGGACCATGATCTCTCCAGAAGAGAACTGTCACTTAGAGAGCTTATTCACAAAGCTTAAGTAAGCAGCATATGCTGAGTTGTTTTTTTCTGAGATTAGTACTGAAAATATCTCTGTGAGTTTCAAGTATTGAACCCCTTTGGTCGTGTACCGGGGGGTGCAATGCATTTTCACCTTGCCCGAGTGTTAACTATTTCTCCCAGGATCCCCGTGATGGTGGTCATAAATTAGATATGTTTAACGCAGAGGTGGCCAAGGATCTCGCAACGCTCCTCATATTTGAACCTAAATGCAGGTACGCCGCAAACGATTTACAATCTGACCGTTAAAGTGTCATCTAAAGAGAAGCTTTAGGTTTAAGAACGTTGTGTAACTCAGCCTGTTAGGGCGGCTTTTCTTTTTTTTCCTTCACTTAGCTCGCACACCAAATGGATAGTTCTTTCAGCTCAAATCATAGGTTTCACCTCACAGAGGAAAATTGAGGAGAAAAATCTATCAAATGTGCAGCATGTGGAAAAAAAATGCTGAAAGCTTTAAATGTTTAACAATGCCGTCATCAGTCACCTCAGCCCTATGAGCTCAATATCTTACTTTACATTCAATCACAGTAGAGCAAAGAAAATATGTGAGCGGGACACATTTAAAAACAAAGCCATTATGTAAAAAGAAAACCAGCTGGCAACATGTGCCCTCTACTGGATTCTGACTGTAATGTTTACAAAGGATTCTACAGGATAAACCTCATTTTAACACATCAGGTAATTACAGACTTGGTTTGAAATAATGTGAAGGTGTGAATATATATACATATTGAACTCAGCGTTCAATTTTACAGGCCTAGAGAAAAAACAATGGCCATACCAGAGAAATATGGACACAGTTGAGGAAAACAATAAAGACAAGAAGTCTCCTGGTGACACTGCAATTGTTCTCGGAAGGAGATGAATGGCCCGGCACAGTCTTTGACAAAACAATCTCCCTTGATCAACCACATAAACAAAAAGAAGACTTGGATTCAGCCAAGGGAAAAGGCTTCTCTTTGACGACAAGAAACAAGAGTTCAATCGATGAATCACATGAAATCAATAATAAATCAATAAGACAGCGAATGCTCTGCATTTACAGTTTCATACTGTGACACAGTAAATGTATGCATCATGCTTCCTTACTTAAAATGCATGCCCTTTTAAGTCTATCACAGATTATCAAAGATTTCAACACTTTATAAGGAAAACATAGTTTGATAACAGCTAAAGGAATTATAGTGTCATAAGTGAACTGGCAAAACATGCAATAAAATTGCAAAACCACTCAAAAACAGCCCTTGATCATCAATGTAAGTTTGCTGATTACGTCAAAGACAAACCATGCATTTAAAATTGGCATGAAATATGTTTATTATTTTTTATGTTGGTCAAGGCAGATGTTTATGTCTGCATTTTGTTTTGTTGTCTGTCCACCAATATCCTGCAGGTACTATAAAGCTGGATTCTAAGAAACAGTAACAAGCTTACTTCAACCAAAAATGGATTTTGGATTTTTCCCTGACAATAATTAAAATACAAACAAACCAGTATCTTGCAACTTCTCCTTGAACACTGCTAGTATTGAGTGACTTTTCCACACTTTTACCAACAATGAACTGTAACAAAGGGTTTGAAGCAACAAGGCAGCACTCATTCAGAGGTGTAGTGTGGAGAATGGCCACATACTCAAAGCTGCAACAGAGGTGTGGTGGGAATGCATTCCACACGCATTACCTGACTGTTCCTGTACCACTTGCCCAGCACAGCACACAAATCTGTCTCCACCGGTGTTTAATCTATTCCATGTCAAAAGATCAGCCCCCAAGAGACCCACAATACAAGTTGTTTTATGTGGTGAAATCACAAAGGCAACCACAGCACACACACTCGCACACACACACACACATGCACACACTTGCCACGTTCAGGAGAGCAACATAAATTCACATCACTTGTAATGTATGAAAGCTACAACAATAGAATGTAGCTGAATAGAGTTTTTTTTTTCTGAAGAAAGGAGAGCTTGTGTGACCTGTTCATCATGAATAATTACAACTTAAAGCCTACATCTGTGGAGACGGTTCTGGAGACAAGCCTTTCTTCCTGCTCATCTACCAACAGCAGTGCATTGTGGGGGGGGTTGATGGATTGTTCTTTGAAGTGAGGAGATGGTCTAAAGAGCACCACCACAGGTTTGCTTTAACAAGCAGGATCCAAATCAAAGCAATTAGACCATAATGTGCTCCATAAAGCTGAAAGAGAGGGGCCACTAAACGGGGTGAAATGGCAGGGAGACATTTACATATCTATATCTTTAACGGGATTACAAGCCATATTAAAGCAAAAATAAAATTACGGGACCATAGCTCTGCGACTACACCTCATACTCTTTGCTTATACTGAGCAGTATAGCCCTGCATGTACACACACACACCCACAAATACAGGCACATGCTCACACTATGCATCACCGCCTACCCGTTGCTCCCTGATAGAAACCACAGGGGTCTAAATGTGACGAAAGGATTTTAAACAATCCAGAGGGCCATTTAGGGAGGTTAATTAGTTGGTCTGGTGCCAAACGGATCCAATGGAAGCTGATCTGGGATCTGAGCAGGGACCTTTCTGAAATGTTAAAATACTGCTACAAAGCAATCAGGCACTGGAAAGGTCTGGTCAAAAAGATGCTCCTCTTAAAAAGAGGAGGATAAATGACATTAGACCAAAGTGGTGCTATGGTGTCCAACCAGATCACAGATAAGTTCCTGATAATACAATTAGGGATAAAAGAGCTGTATGTACTGTTGGAACAAAGCAGTTAGGTGGAGGAGCTCAGCAGACAATGAGTGATGGCCAAATAGAGGTGGTTTCCTCCTGGTGACCCCACCTAGTCCACTACCTAAATGCAGCGATAAACAAGGCCGACTCACTAATGATGACAGGAGCAGCCAAAGACCAGCAGCCATGTTGCTGCAAAGCCAGACTCCTCCGAGACTGTAAAATCCAACATCGCTCCACCCAAATGTATGAAAGGCAGTCTCAAAGACAGGTGCAGTGTATACAGAATGTTTTATGTTTTACAAAATATGACGTTTTTGCGGAATCTCTGCTGTGATTGCACTGTAAAAACTCTTACGCTTCCCGTAGACGCATACAGTATGTCTTCAACCCCGTCTCACCTCGTCCCAAGTTAGTACTGAATGAACATTCATAGTGAAACTCCTTCCCAGAGGTATTACATTTCTCCTAACTTAATCGCTCGCCAGCACAATAAGAAGCATAACAGATAGGGGCCACATCTCATCCATGGCCCCATTCAGGACCGGACCTTATCTGCAGGGAAACACATTTTAGCCAGGGTTTGTCCTGCCCTGCTGACGGTGGTCTCTCGGGGCTTAACCTGGGCATACTGCACCCCCACCCAAAGATACACTGCCCCCCCACTCAGCACAGGATCTAGTCCCTGCACCTGTCCCTCAGCCAGGCACAAGACACTGGCTCTGCACAAAGGGGTATTTACTGAGCTCGTCGAGTTATTAAAGTTTAATCCCACTAAGAAGAGCATATTCTGACAATGAATTATAGATGACACAGGTTGGAGTGTCCTATATGACCTCCATTCCGCCAAACCCACCATGGTTGGTTTTAATAAACTGTATTATCAACTGAGTAAGGATGCCGTCTGCGCCTAGATGGAGTTTCTCTATCTTTCTCTCTCTCACACACACACACGCACATGCGCACGCACTGACACACACACACACACACACACACACACTCATATATAATATATAATATATAATGTGAATTACAGATAGGGGGCTGGTTGTTGATGGCAGGGTGTATCGAGCTGAATCCTACTGCATACACTCTGGAACAATAATGAGAAGGGCGACGTTAATTCAGTCACAGAAGCTCGTCAGTGACCCCATTGTGTTTCATTTGTTTAGTCTGTGGGGAGCTAAACAGAATTACCACTTTCCCATCTGGTAGAAATTGGCAAGACAGTGAGTTTCAAAATTAAGAAGATACCAATTGTCCTTTTTTGGAATTGTACAATGATGGTATGTTATTAGTTGTAATCAGATTACATTATATTATATATATGTAGATTATTTTACCAATGTATTTTACAATTTCTTGTACTGTTCATCTAATCAAATGATTAAATAGCTGAATTTCATGGAAAATACATATTAATGCTGAGGAAAGCGTCAAACATTGCTTGAAGGTTAGTTTACGGAGACGATTTCTCTTAAAAGATTTCTGCATAAAAGAAAAATACAGCCTCCACTCTATACAGACAGTAATGTATAGCTACATTAGTGAGTGACGTGTAATGCCTTATCTCCACAATATGAGCCATTGTTTTCTGCTGTTCTTTATGGTGTGTTTATAACTAAAGAAAATGTTTATGTCTGCATCCAAACACTTGATGAACAGTATATATCTTTCACACTGAAGTCAGTGTGTTTGTTGTGTGACCTGGAACCGGGGTAACTTCCTGTATCACGTGGCCGCCCCATGCAGTCCAGACCAGGGGCCTCTCATTACAGACTGGTATCCTGCTTCTAAATTGTAGGGCACGGTTGGCAACTCCCTGATTCTGGAGTAATAGGATCCAGGGTCATCATTATCAAGTACACAGGACCTACATGATGGAAGCGTTTACGCTCTTCAAACAGCTGCTTTTTACTAGCAAAAACCACATTTGACTCCCACCCTCCTTTTGTAGAACCTCCCTTCCCCACAGTGCTAATCCTGGTCAGTTGAGGAGCCTTGTATTTATGCAAAGCCCTGAAGTAAACAACTTGCAGCTGTAGCCATGCTGGGGAAAGAAGACAGCTCGTGGAGCCCATCTTCATACTTATGACCGTACAGTCTCTACCTGAGGTCTTCCTGTGTTCGGAGGGAGAACAGGTAATGGCTTGCATCGCAACCTCCAGCAATTTACTTACTCGATTTACAGAAAGAAAGAAAAAAGAAAATTGGTGCAGATTTTGTACATGCACATCAAAACAATATTGGATAAAGTATGTGTTTGTCTCCTCCTGATGCAATGGGTTCAACAAACAGATAAACATATGGCACATATTCTGAGATGAGGCTTGCGGGAACCAGCGGTGGCTGTCATCTCTGGACATCGCTGTCAGCATGGTGGAGGCACAACAATGCGGCAAACACCGTCATTACCTAGTCAGAGAGCAGGATTGTGTTTGTAGGTAAATGGCAGGTGGTTATGATAAGTGCTGAGGCTATTGTGCCAGCAGGCCTTGTCTAGTCCTAGTTAAAGGTGGGGAGTCATACAGGAAACAAGCAACTTACTACGGCATCTCTGTCTCATGGGCTACCTGCATATGAGCCTCTGGGAAAAAAAAGAACAAGCTTGATAGCTTAATAGCTGCCATTTTTCCTTTTTTCAGCACATTCAGAGGCAAAACACACCCTTCCATCCCCAAAGAAAAGAAAATAGAACCCCAGCATCACCAAAAAAATGTATGCTTGACATTATAACGTCTCAATTCTCTCATCGCAATGATAGAGTTTCAAGGGGGTTGGAACTGTACAATTTCCATTTAAATGAGGCCGAAAGAAAACACGGCTGGGTGCTGAAGTTGCTTGTGCTTTGAAAGCGTACAACATGTTAATGCGAGCGGAGAGGGGAAAAAATTACCCTTTGAAACAATGCAGCAAAGTACAAAAACAATGTAGGAGTCTGACGGTGTGACAAATGCAACGGGTCATGTTTTATACCAATATCGCCTGGGGTACGCTAAGGAGGGTTATCATCTAATTCTTCTTTAAAACCTCATCCCCGTAGAGCTGCAGTTTCAGCTCCCACGGACAGATAGCGACAGGATTGCAGCGGGGTTGTGAACACGCAGCGCGTGAGGGCTGCACAGCGGGGCCCCTGCAATTGGTTGTGATCTAAACCCCGAGAGGCCAAACTCGAGCGTGATCCTCAGGTCGGCCGAGCCCCCGCTCCGTGCTCCCCATTCTCTGCGGCGCTCCTTTCATCCGGCTCTCTCCACCAGTCATTACAGGAGCTACTCTTCCCCTTAGGTGGAGGCCCTGTGCTACACAGAGCACATGGTCGGCGTCGATGAGAAGGCTGCAGCAGGCTATAGGACGCCAAGCTTGACTCGGGGCAGGAAACTGTTAGAAGCGGTAGGTGTATTTGCCTGACTTTGGCAAAAAAAAAAAAACTTGACTTTTAACCCACAAAAGCGAGCAAAACACACAACAGTGCAAAGGACCGACTGCTACAAATGAATTGCATGCGACACAAGCCTGATGGATTGTTTCTAAAAGTGTTCATTGTACGTACAGACGTGCAATTATTTCAGGGCTGCCGCAGCGCTGTGTACGAGCGTGCCCTCAGTTTGTGCTGAGGATGAATATTGTGGGAGTGAGCGCTCACATTTTATGGGCAATCAATCATGAAAATAGTCAGATGAAGACAAATGCATTTACATACAGACAAGACGAAGAGATTTTCTTTCAAATGCATGGTTGGTTCGGGATATACATAACAACAACAATCCCCCCATCTGAACACACAACAGCACTTTAGCCACACAGATTTATCACGGATCTTCACTACCCACTGTAATTGATGGCTTAAATGTATACGGAGTCACAAAGGGATTTACAAGGTTGAGCATACTAACACAATAAAGGATCTTTGTGGATTCATGAAGCTGTCACTCTGTTACAAATCTAACGACGATTAGACTTGAAAACGAGCGCTCCCATTTTGCTGCTTTCAGCAGGACGGCCTGATGGAAAGATTAGAACGTAAAGGGGAGGGAGGGAGCGAGGACGCCGAATGGCCATATTGTTAAATTACAGAGAATTATTATCGGGACATTACATAGGTTATTTATCCCATTAATCATTAATCGTTCAATATGTGTGACTTAGGTGAGATGTGGAAATTGTCTGGTCTTTGTCAATATTCTTTCATCAGTAGGCAATAAGGCCGTGTTGTGTGACCATCTCCCCCCTTCTCCTACATTTAAACCTGTGGGGGTTTCATCACAGTCCGGGGCTCAACGACCAAGGGAGCATACGCCACGGATCCCCTGCGCATTGCTTAGCCATATTACCCAGCACCCACCAGCCCAAATTTCATTACTAACTCATTACTGAATCAAGCTCGGCCATGAGAGAGCAGCACTGAATCATAAAGCACTAATTTAGCGCCACATCCAGCTACGGATTGTCTTTTATATTGGCCTGGGCCAAAAAAAAAAAAAAGGTCATGGTTTCAACTGATAATCCTCAAAAGTCACGAGCAAAGTTTTACAACATATCAAATAAAAAAAGGGAAAATGTTGTTGTATCGTCATCATTTGTATGTAACCAAAATGTATTTTTTATTATATTAAATCAGTCAAATCCAATTGAAAAGGAAAAAGTGCTTTATGTGCGACTTTAAACTTTATATGGGTGAGCCAAAAATGAAAAGATAATCAATTAATTACGGAATTGTGAAGGCATCTCTGCTAAAATAATTATGACAATAGAAATGCTAAAACCTTATTGGGAAGGACATAAATTAATCGGATGCACTGAAATTGATCAGTATTGCTTTTGACCGAAGTAGGAGATCAATCACAATGGCAGCCAATCAGCAGTGACTCATTAAACTGAGAAACCCCTTCTACCAATCATAGGCGCTGACCTAATTCCATTGTGATCGGCTAGCTTCCAGTGTTTCCTTTGGTTTATTACGCATATCAAATAGTTGTCACAGCAATGAATTATGATAATAGTATTTTTACACTTACCTAGTCAGGGTTAGATCACAAAGAATGCATCCAGAAGCAAAGCAAGAAAAAAAGCGAAAATAAGAGTTTAAAGGTTAGTGATTATGTTACACCTGAATGAGCATCACCTATTAATGCAGATATGCAGAGGGGTCGTTAAAGGCGAAAGGCATTAGACAAAACATAAACAAGCTCATCTTGGGTCTTCCAGCATAGCCACACAGCAACACGCACAGTGTGATCTATTCAGACAAAAATCTTTAGTGGCTATTTTACTTAACTATTGGGGATCAAGGCAAAAGAGAAAAAAAGGTGATCTGCAGGAATTTGGAGTGCGACTGCTGCTTCCAGACATGCAGTAATAGTCTCTTCATCTCAAATCGCCTCCCAAGAATGTATGAGTAATGGTGCAATAAATGAAAAATAAACAAGCATTCTGGGGGTTTCTGTGTGTGAACAAATAACTTGTCAATATGAGGCACCAGAGGAGATGTGTTCAATCTCTGCATTGCTCTAGGAAAATGCCAGCGATTTTATTTTTACTACAGTGGCTTACAAGGCCTCCAGATTGAAACCAACACGGGGTGGAATGGAAATTTGGGTGGAGCAGAGCGAAAAGGATACCTAGCGCAAATGCGAGGCCAAAACAATTTTGGAAAAAATGCATTACTCGATCCCTCTATCGGGATGAATGGGACATGTAGCCAAAAGCGTTCAGGTGCCAAAAACAACATTAGTGTTGTCCATCATGTATGAATGAAAAAAGTCAGGCGATATAGAGTTTAAAAAAAACACAAAAAACTGGTCAATTGATACCGAAAAGATCAGAGAAGAAGACACTTTTTGTAGACATGTTGACTTATTCAGGGAATGAAATATCAGCAAAGAATGAAGAAACAATCCTCTTTTATGTTAGTGGCCATTTCCCCTTTCCATTTTTAGAGCCGGAAAAGATCTGTTTAAGAGCCACTGTCTGTTCTAATGAGATGTCACTTGATTTAGGGTCGGGCCGCGTGAAGACTACAGTGTTTCACACAGGCTGCCCTGACAGTCAATAGAAATCAATACGGCCGATGCAATTATTAATACAGTCCTAGGCAGTTTGATGTGAATGAGACAGATGACATTAGGCCCAGATTGATCTAGAGGGAAATGGATTTCATAAAGCACTCAATGCCTTCATTATATTCCACACAATGAAGCGTCTGAGGACGAGGACGCTGCACAACATGGACGCTGCAATTCTAACATGACGGGACGTTACACTGTTAAAAGTAAACGCTGCATGGATATGCATCCATGCATTGTGGCTTTATATCGTTAAACTTGTTATCGTGAACTCAACATGGTAATTGGCACTATAAAGATTTCCAAATATCAAAGGCATTTCCACCAAGTTACGCAGACAATGATATGAAACGAAGAGCGAGGTGAATATGAATACGCTGACGACGGAGGACAGTCAGTCAAAACTCCTTCACATCCCAGAGGAACAACAAGGATGCGCGGGGGATGAGGGGCCGGCGAGTCTCAGGTGTCGTTCCCAAATGAATATTCACCCTGCAGATGAACCTTGCCCCCAAAGGCCTGTGGCACTAAACAAGAGAGAATTAACCCTGGTAAACAAAAAACACAGCTCTGTGTCTGGATGAAGGGGGTTTGTTTAAATAACCTCTGCCTCTGCAGCTCAACACATATAGTACACCAATAAAGCTGCTTATTGTCACCCAATCCCCTAAAGCTTCATTAACTACGCACACCCACACACACACACCTGCACACACACACACATTATTTTCATCAATGGAACATATTATTAGAGATGGTATAGCGTGAGTGAGATGGCTGTTAGTGATGAACCCACAGAGAATTGTTACTCCACTTGGATTCCTGGCTCATAGTCCCGCTGAGCCTTTTAACCACTGATTTTGTTTCCCAGGACATTACACACTAACCCCTGCCAAGCCTGATTTTTTCCTGACAAACAGCACTGATAAACACTGGACATTACCTGGCTAACACCAAAAGGTGAAAAGACGTCATTGGAGACAACAGCATGTGAACACAATCAAAAGCCAAGAAAGCTATAGAGAAAAATATATTTCCTCAGGAAATCGGTGGAGGTTAAGAGAAGTGCTCACAGCTTATCAGTTGGAAAAAAGCCATAACTTCCAGACAAATTGTGCTAAGAGGATGTATAACCTGCATCTTGGCCAAAACACATAATATTGCAGTAAAATATTCTCATTTCAGTTCAAGTTTGCTTTGATGTAAGTTTATTTTCGGAATAAATTAATATGCATATCATGCAAATTTGTGAGATATACCCCGGTATACTTTGAGTATTTGTCCCATTCACATTCAGTGATGTCAGTTTGGGACCCCTCTGGAAAGGTGAAAAGCCCGAGGAGGTGTATGAGCAGTGACGGGTATAAACTCAATGAGTCACGGTGTGTCCTGAACTGTGACAGAATCCGGTGAGTGAGCCAAGCAGCAATGTTGTTTTCATTCGAAATTTCTGTAGGCTACCGGCATTTTTCCCCAGTTTTGATCCCTCATTTACTTGAAGCAGAAAATCATGTGATGCTACGGCAGTAATAAAACTCAATGATCCAGTTTCTACTGAGTCCTTCCCCCTGGATTCTGTTTGGCCCTGAATTCTAAGTCTACGACACGTCAACCCAAGGAGTCATCGACAGTCAAATTTAAAAATGCTCCATATTACACTGTACGTTTGCAACCTAACCTACCGTACTTTAAATTGTGTTTCTGAATACATGAGTATAGTGTAAAAAAAGAACGTGGCTAAACACCCTCATCCTCACTCAAAGTATTCATCGCGAGGTTCAATTGTGTTGATTCATTGTTTTTAATCATACAATATGCTTTTTTTCAGCCTTGATTCATGATAAGAAAGAAGACTATCATTTTTATTCTAATGTAAAGCTTATCATGAATATGATACTATATGTAGGATTTTAACTGTCCAGGTCCCAGTCCCAGTTTATCATCTATCTATACATCCAGTTTGACTGGCATTAGAATAGGGAAGCCTTCAACTCAATTTACAAAATTAGAATCTGACAGTAGAACAAATAATGAGATGTTATAATGTCAGCAGAATTCAAATCTAAATGATACCAACCACTGTAATTATGCATCAGCTTCAGATTAGAAGAGAAAAAGCTGAACATTGTTTTTCATTTTAATCACCAGCGTCTGGCTACATGCGTGGAACACTACTGTAGGAATAGCAAAGGGGGGTCATTATGCCCTTCCCCCTGTTCAGGCTTATGTGATCACTGCTTCATCACTCTACATCACATTTGGTGTTTGGTGTTTGGCGAAACATAAACGAGTTAAATCAAAGGTCTATTGTAAAAAGAAGTCTTTACATGAGAGCGTGCAATATATCACACTTTAACTCTGTATGACCCCTCCACACTTTCATCGCAGTCAAAAGGAAAACATTACGGAGTACTACACCTGCCTTAAAGGAAAGCCAAGGTGGATGAAAAACTGTGGTTATGAGGAGGGACACACTCATCCATGTTGGGGCACATATAGCAACGGTAAGCCATATTTAATGGTTTGTGGTATAACCACCTTCCTCCCCCTGATTTACAATGCTTTGGGACTTATTGTCACAGTGACTTGTTAAGGGCTTTTTTTTATTTTTTTTTGCATCTTTCGCCCTGCCACAGCACAGCTGCACAGCACTTCAATCTCCTCCCCTGCTCCCTCTATAGATGGGAGCAGAGAGCGGCTGGTGAAAAGAGATAAAGTCATGTTCCGAGCGCGACAACCCTTCCTGTCTGCGTCGCACACCACACCCCGGTTCCGGGAGGACAATAATAGAAGGGAGAGAGCCAGAAACGAGATTAAGGAAAGCAGAGGCTCTAATTCCCATCATAGGGCATGTGAACACACTGAACTAATGTTCTAAACCCCTTTGTGATATCAGTGGTTGAATCAATTGGATTGCCCTTGGCCAGATACCCTGTCTTTTGTATCCCTGCTCCTGCACAACTATGCACTGCTCCTCCATTACCTCTCACTCCACCCCTGAATAAGTCCATAGCAAAACCCATCCCCCCATGTCTTAATGAAATTAGCTTTTGCCTCACTTGAAACAGTGCTGGTGGCTCAGAGAGGTGACAAAGAAGATCATCTTCAAAGGTTACTCTTTACTTCTTTGTTCTTATTGCCTTTCCTCTCGCAATCAGTACAAGTTCATCGATCGCCTAAAGCTACACTCACACATTTCAGGGAGACTTAAATTACCTCGATAAAACATTTCCACGTAATTCCAGCACATGAAGTGAATGATGAGAATGGTATAATACCTCAATGATCACGTTCCTGTTTTTAATAATTCAAGATTGGCCGCCATAAGAGATTTGTCCTCCCATCGAATGGCATGTTATTATGTGGATAGATGCCTGGTCTCTGGAACTAGTTAGACCTTAGCCATGAAATATAGCAAGGAAAAAAATATTGGAGGACATTTGCGCAAACTTAAAAAGCTACATCATGACACAGATCAAAGTGAACACATGAATAATATGACTAACTGATTTTCCATCTTACATTTAGCATTTAAAACTCACAATCAACAAATCGTAACACAATTTAATAAACCCTACTATTCAAAGTAAAAACAAGATATTTATATACTGTATGTTACACATTACATCCATTTTCATAGTCCTCATGCTGCATGTATCATGTGACTATTATGGTCCAATCATGGTCGCACAATTATGTCTAGGGTAAAGTTAGACTAGTTTAATTAGCCTCAGATTGATGACTGCGACTTTAACAATTTAGAGTCAGCAGAAAAAAGCAGATGTGCATCTCAGCTGCAATCCATCCGTCACCACTCACAAAAGGCCATCCAATCAGCCAATCAATCAATCAATTAATCAGTCAAAATCTTTTGACTTTTTCTTCTCTTCCGATTTTAGGCAAAAATCCAACATATTGGACCAATGACTGAAATTGATGTTTGAAATTGATCTCATGTTTTGTGGCTACTCAAGTTCAGAAACCTGTCAGTGGAAAGTCACTTATTCATCACCTAGCCCCAGAGCAGCCAAGTGTGGACCCAAAGGACTCTAAATGACCAAGTGGGAGCTGTTCTCCCAGATCAAACCTTCTACGTATTTATCAATGTTGTCCTGGATCCAGTAGTTTTTAGGGTGCCCTGCTGGCTGCTGTCCTGCACTGTGGGATGGCGTTTACTATTCAGTCAGGGCAGCTCCTCTGTAGCCAAACAGATGTAAGTAAACCAGCTGGTCATTGGTGAAATGAATCTGCACCTCAGTATAAAGAAATTGTATCTGCTCATGTGAGCTCATAAATCTGCTGTCAGAAATGAGCACATATGGCAAAAGAACCAACATGTGGCAAATGGGCAATTTATCTTCGATAGCCTTCGCTGTAGTGCCAGTATGAGGCGTTACTATAGCAACAAAACAGGGAAAATAGTCTCCAATCATTCAAATGACCCTATAGTTTCTCCCATAGCACTGCAACTAAATATTTGATAGAATAGCTTGTCTTATTTGGGCAAATGAAGGCCTGTTTTACATTTTAAAATAAATGAATACAAAAGTAAAGGTTATTTGCTGCAGAATGGCTGTTGGCACATATCACAGAGTTGCTTTCCTTTGCCTTTAGAAAGATATAATATGAAATGATTGAATAATATAAAATATATCGGGAGACAAAAATCTACCTATCCTCAATATCCACTATCCTGTCCAAATTAAAATTCCAGATACTGAAAAGTACCTGCTTCAGACTCATTTCAACGAAAACATTAACACCCTGTGTTAAAATATGCTTCGATCAACATGCATAACTCCCAACACGAAGAAACATTTGCACCAATGGCATTTGGTTGTTTTGTCTCTCAAGAGTGACACAGTCCTTGCGTCTCTCTCAAACCAGCTGTTTGCGTTAATTGGTTCTCAACTTGCGACTGTCAGACTAAGATGGCACCATCTTAACTGCTTACGAATTGACAACACTAATGGAAATCAGCAGGGACAATGGAGTGAGATTGCATGCCGAAAAGGCCAATTTCTCAAGTATTACAGCGGCATACAGAAGGATCAGAAAGGGCTGCGTCTCCTAAAATAGAGCCTTTCATTATATGCTTAACCAATGCAACAGCTGTAGAATTAATCCTAAATGGGGTATATAGCTTGCACTTAGACCATCTGGTACGGCGGGGTATTAAAATGAAGTCTGAATTGGCAGACTGGAGCCGATGTGCCCAGGATGAGGACGACGCCTGCTCTGTTTGTCAGGCCTGCTCATTGGGCAGAAGGGGATATCGAGCACAGCTTGAATGCTGACTAATGGAGTCGACTGCTCACCGTGGTTTTTTTAAGGCAACAACGGTGCCCTCTGTCTCGCTCCCACACAACGCCGTACCTCTGCGACACCTGGTGCAAAAACCTCCACACAAAACACCAGCAACACAAGGGGGGTATTCGGAGATGGATGCAACGCAATGAGAAAGAAAGCAAAGCAGGGATTGAGAGATTAGGAGTCCACCTCAACACGCCAGTCATATATAGAGGACTATGACATTAATATTTAGGTTCACTAACCTCCTCATACAAGTGTTTGAACTCTGGCTTCTCTGAAACATATTTGCCGGTGCAGGGAAACAGAAATGTCTTGAAATGAAGTTTCCTCACCGCCAGCATTATGAGTCTACTTTATGAGAAATGAATATTGCATGTGATGTGCCTCCTCGCCCAATGTTTTGTTCTCCTCTCCACCCTGCCAGGCAGACACAAAGAAGCAGAAGATTGGGTTTGGCCCATCAAGGACATAATGGTGCCGGTGGAGGAATATTAGATCTCAGCTACAGCTGGGGTACGACGAGCATGTGGCTCCTCCACAGGGACCAACTCCTAGCACCTAATGCAATCAGCCTCACAAATCACACATACGCACGTTTGTGTGCGAGCGCGTACCCGTGCACGGAACACAAAGACTTCTCCGTATGTCCTGCCGGAACAGATCATCACTCAGATTTGATTTGGATCCAGAGTGTTCTGACTGCAATTCCCTTTATTAAAACAATCAGACGTACATTGGAACCTGTTTGGATAGTTAGGGTTGCACAGCGTACACAAAAGGAAGTGGAATCTGACGGGGTGGGTGTGTTGTCGGGGGGTGAGGGGTGCAGCTGATGTTGTATTTCGCAATCTGTTTAATGACACGTTTGAATGTTGCTTTAGAAGGCCACAGGTGCACACGGCGCACTCGTTCAAACGGTAAAAAAAAGGGAAATAAATGTGTGGGGACGTCGGTCAGCTTGGAATTGGAGGTGCAGTCACGACAAACACTGACATCTGGCACAGCACTCGCTCTTACCATTTAAATCATCCAAATGATTCATGCATTTGGTAAATGTGCTATTCGTTAATAAAATGAGTAAATAGAAAGTCACTGCTGAAATGAGATTCCCCGGGAAGAAACCGAGGGAGCTCGGACAATTTCCTCATATCAGGCAAGAAAGGCATGGTTCACTGGACTGCTGTATTTATGTGATTATTATGTGTGTTTTTGGAATTTACTTTGGTACTTCTTAATTCAACACTGACCTTCAGCGACTGTAATTTCCCCCCGATTGCAAACACCGTCTGTTTGACTGAGACAGTGAATCATTTTCAGGGTAAACAAAACAAAATGACCCCATCACTTTATGATCATGCAAAGCACACAACAACCCCCGGGAAGTGACAGCACTGAACATGCATCCAATCCCAGAGTGCCAGGATGTCCATCTGTTGTTGTAAATTATGAATGAGCCATTAAATTTTTATCCACTTTAAATGTCTTCCATTTTTTAATTATGAGACATTGGGCAATTTTGCCCAGAGAAATTAGATTTTTAATTTCAAAATATGAAATGTGCAAAGCCCTATATCAGATCCTTGCCAGGTTATATGGGTCTGTTGGTTTGAGTTCAGGTCCACTGAAGCTCTCGCCTAGTCTGTACATAAATGCTGCCACCTGGTGATATATCACAGGCAACCCATGTGCATGCAGTAAAACTGAGCTGTAAATCGGTGGAAGCATCGCACAAACATCCTCCATGAAATTCTCATCACACGTAACATTCCCACTTTTCATCTGAACAATGACCAGCTTAAGACAGAAAATTAGAAAGGTCATGGCGACACACACACACACACACGCAAGCACACACACACACACACACAATTTAATTCATTTCCCTGGAGACTGTAACCTTAACCATAACCACTACCTGCATAACCCTTGCCTCAGTTCCTTACCATGACCTAACCTTAAAATGTGCTTTTGGTCCCCATCTGGCATCAGACCATATGAACTAACGGTGTTAGCTGATTTAGGTCCTCACAAAATGAGAAATACCAAGCCCCAACACGCGCACACACACACACACACACACACAAACACAAAAACACACGCGGGTGCGCACACACCCACCCACACACTTGCTCCATTCACTTTTGTTCTCCTATCAATCAAAATGGCTGCTTCGGGAGGTAGGGTTAATGGTATTATTTGTCATGCCAACCAAGGACACGAGCATGCGTGCCCATTGGATGTGATGTCTTTATTAGCACACATGACAGCCGCCAATTTACCAGTCGCTCTTCTTCCATGTGGAGCAATGCCAACCGGTTAAACCCTCAGGGTTGTTCAACCAGCACACGGCAGCAACTGAGACAAAACACTCATTCTCAGTAAAAGAAATTAATTGGTTAAAACATTGTCAATGCAAACTGCATGTCTCATTCAGAAATGATAGAGACTGCAATTGTGTTTGGTGACACAGTGAAGGATGACAAATTATAATTTCCTTGATGCCTGAGTACACATTTGTTAATATGCATAACATGTAAATTAAACTGCCCATTAACACAATTGTCTTAATCACTCCAGATATAGAGTAGATCACACATCAGTGAAATGATTTTATTGTGAAGCTGTTTCATGTTTCAGATTATATTAGCCATGAAGCATTTTTTATTTATTTTTGATCCGCAACACAAAGGGCTCTAATGGTGTCTATTGGTGCAAAGCTCCTTTTTACATCAATCCATTCCTGAAAGTGATGCTTTCGTGTCTACACCTGTTGTGTAATGTTATCACTCCAAAAGGAACCAGCTTGCTTGATGGACTGCCGCGAGGGTGTGCTTACACAAATCACGCGGCAGTGTGAAATTCTATCATTTGTTTTGATATTGCTTGTATTTGCACCTGCACACTCTTATTGCACATACACGCCCAAGAAACTGTTCAGGCGTTTTATACAAGAAGCACACACACAAGCACACACATCCAGCAATCTCTATCAAGGTCACAGCAAAGCCTTTGTGCGGCTTGTACTTTATATGTAAAGTAATGGCAGTGGTGGCAGTTTCACTAATAGGGATACATCACTTTTTCCAGTTCTAATACTGATAACAATAGCTGGACTTTGGGTTTGGCTGATACCAATAAATCAATAAACTGTGCAAGATACTCTTCTTTTATGTGTAAGGCTTGACTGAAACATTGTTTAATAGTTACTTCGGCATTACATTATAGCCAGGGCTAAGCGTGACCTTTGTTACAACCTTGCATTGGATTTGCGAACTGTTCGCCTATGTGGGGTTGTACCAGTGCACTGTGAATGTAGTATACATATAAATATGAAAACATAAACATAGAATATTGAAAATGTAGTGGAACTGGCCCCTTCGATTAACCCTGTCGTCCCTGGTTCCCAGATCCAGTTATTTGGGCAAATAGATGCAGATGTGTCAAAAACAACCAAAACAGATAAATGATAGGTGACAATGTCTGGACAGGAATATGCACCCCATGTCTCGTAATAGACTAGAATTGAGAAATATTTGAAAACCCACATTAAGTGTTAATTAGGCTCTTAACTCATAAGTAGTATGACTAGGACTGTTGGGAATGTGCTTCCATTGTTTTGGTGATGAAAAGGGGAATAAGAGGAATGTCTTCTTTTAAAATATATTCAAATGTTTAATAAAAACATGTCATAAATGAGCCAGCTCTATGTATGGAAAAAGCTTCCTGAGGTGGAAGTGAGATTGCCCTCCCAATTATTGGCTATCCTGGGGGTCTGTTTAACCAACTCAAAATAGGAAGAAAAGCTGAGATGAACCTGGTATAGCCCAAAAAAAAACAAAAAACACACACATCGTATTTATGTCTGAAATGGCAAATAATTCATTGTTTTCTATTTATGTAAATGTTCCATTGCTGTAGATGCGGCCCCCGTTGATGCACATGTGAGGGCCACAACCAGTGAGCGGGGGATGGAGTTGTTACTCCTGTTAGTTTCCCTGCACCACCAGCCTCCAGCCTGGGAGGACGGGCGGAACAATAACCCAGAGACACCAGGTATGCTCACTGCTGCAGGCTTGAAGTCAGCCCGTGAAACCGGCATCTCATTCTGTCTTGTTAAAATGCAACTCTATATTTCTACCGGTATAACGGTAGTCTATAGCGAAGAACGAGAGATACTGCTGATTGCTGGATTTATTTTTTTGGGAGGTAAAATACGGGATAGAGGATGTACTGCTGTCAGGAACCTACAAGGATTCATGTTACACCACAGCCCTTGTGAAACGTACAGCTGTAATAGGATTTTTCTTGTAGTCGCAATTTGAACAAAGTGGACGAAGCAGCCTGCTATTCAGACCAAATAAGAACTTGAAACTATTTGAAGTGCGGAAAATGATACACAACACAATTGTTGACGTGGGAAGCAAAATGTACACCTGATTAGAGCAATCATTTCTTTCATCTGTCAAATCCGGTCCGGAGTGTCGGATGATTCCCAGGAAAAAAAAAAAAAAAAAAGTCGGCGTAAGGAACCAATAAAATGTGACTCAGGAAAACTCTAGGGAACTATATTGATGATTGATAAATTTGACTGCTGTCAAAACACACACACACCTATATTCACACCAGCTCCTCCTGTTTGGAAGTGAGCTGTCTGTGTAGGTTCACACACCTGGCAACCGCTTTGAGGTGACTTTGAGCTGTAACACCACCAGTGGATTTTCCATGCCTCTACTTTGGCTCTGTCCGATTCAAACGTGATTTTCACTTATTTATTCCTTTATAAGACCTGTTCCGCGACACCACACCATTCTCTGTGGATGTATGTTGTTGCAAGCGCACTTGCTAATGTTATTTATATCAGCATGTACGTTTGCCGTTAGATGGATGGCAAAACCAAAGCCATTAGCTGATAATATGCGGTCGGCTTCTCGCCGCCGCTGATCTCCAAATTGCATTAATGTGGCGAAACTATTTGTCTTCCTGTCCAGCGACTGTGAGCCAGAGCGTTCCCCTGTGTTTATGTTGGTGCGTGTTTGGCCGTCGTTCAGCCCTTTGTATTTGTGGCCGTGTTAATGTGTCTCTTGTCAATTTTATGAAAGTTTGTGTCATACTGAAATTCCGGCTAAACATTCAATCTCAGCATGAGCTTACGATTGATGATTGAACTGCTTCCCAAACACGGTGTTTACATCTGCACCCCCCATTACTCACCCCAAACCTGCCTCGGGGCGCAGTGCCCACTGGAATCTATTCCGGAACGAAAGGAATGCATGTCGCTATCACCGGTGCGAGTATAATGCACGCCTTTTATATTATATGCCATTAAGTTTGCTTTCATGTCGGGAAAATATAGATGTGCCATGATAAGGGAATACATTACAAACAGCTCCTAACTATGAATCCAAATCTTATTAATCAAGACAGATACAATGCAGAACGGCAGTCTCTCAGAAATCAAAGCTTAACAAATGAGAGACGTGTGTCCATTTGTACACTAATGGTGTGATGCATTTGAAAGTATTCCCACGGCTGCTGTGCTGCAGAGTGTCGACATATGGCGGGTTATGTGTGCTCCTACCCCACCCTGTGGTGTGTCTTTGACATGCTCACGCAGATAGGAAGCAAGACAGAGAGCCCAGGGAAGGCAGACAATGGACTGAACCCGATCACACGAGTGCCACATTGGCTGTATTCTCAGCCCACTTTGTGATTTATAACACACGAGAAGGTGAATTTTTCATCACAATGCATCTAGGTTAATATTCTATCTCGGGGTCCGGAGCATTAAAGCAGGCATGAATCTACAGAGTTTGTTTTTGGCCAGGTCCTAATCAATCAGGGCATATGGTGGGTGGAACAGCTTAGAAAAGAGCTCTGTTCTCATTACCCAGACAAATCATACAGTGCATATTATAAATTACACAGCAGTCCCGGGCTCCGCTCTAACGATGATCATTTGTTGAAATAAGATGGGGCTTGATGTAAATATTGGGTTTGACGTTCAAATGTGGGCAGGAGGAATAGCTTTAAAGTAACAAATCCTGGATGGTAGACGATGTGTAAAGGTAAGGTATTATTTAGAGACATATTAAAAGGTCATAACCATGATAGGCTCCTCATTATGGAAACAGAAAGCTTTGAGCTTTGACAAGAGTGGCCCCCAGAGGACAGCCTGCCCCGCATATAATATAAATGTTACCATACTGAGGGAATATAGAATGCTATGAATAGAATTAGATTTTCACTTTTCAAATGTATTGCTTTGCAAGGGCACAGAAATCTGTCCGACAGGCAAACAATATTTTTCAGGCAGACTACTTCAATCAATAATAATGATACTGCTGTTTCGTAAGAACGAATACAAGTCCATCTTGTAGGCCTCAGCGTTGGTTAGAGGCTCATATGTGCGTGAAATGTAGTCACTGACAAGAAGAGAAACATAATGTGTTCACCTTGTGTCTCAGACGACAGGAATAACATTTGAATACAGAGAAAAATAGCATCTTCATATGAAAACATTCTATTCTCTGAAAATGGGTCTAATTTGCATGTCTATGGAGTTGAAACTACATGACAAAGTACACCTGACCAAAACTGAGAGCAATCCAATCAATATTTTTTCTTTCTGAAACAGCCTTCACCCAGACACACTTGACTTGTGCTATAACTATGCGCTCAGTGAAACACGGTTTAATATACCATGAAAGCTCAGGTAACAGTTCCAAAAAGACACATGACATGATGTGTTTTTTCCAGTTTTTCTATGCCGAGAATGACTTACAGAGCAGGCGAAAGCTACTCCCTCGGGTATCAGACTCTTGTTTTGACTCGAGGTTGAACCATTGTTTCACCACATCTGCTAGACAGTAAAAATAAATAAGCACCACTTACGTGTTAATGTAGGGGGGGTCTACACATCATTACCAGTGTTTACAACTACAATAAAGCTGAATGAAACTGGCTCATGCCACATAAAGTCGCAAGGTAAAAATAGTAGGTAATATAGCGAATATTATTCATCGAGTCATAGGGCAACTGGCTTCATTATATAAGACGGTGTAGAGCAAATAGTTTTACATGACATGTGATTAACTTATGGCCCCTTGCATTAAACTAGGTGGTGTTCATATATTTGCTTGGCGGTGACTTTTATTTTTTAATCCTCATTTCACTCGGCACAGCCCTATATTTACTTTTACACACAAGTTTAAACTGAGCGGTAAGAGAACAGGGACTCCAGCCAGGAAGGCAGGATGGGGTTGGCACATGGCACTGATCAGCTGCTAACTTGACATTAAGCTTTGTCACTCTTCAAATCTACACACCTCAGCTATATTTTTGAATCCTTTACGTTGGAAGAGAAAACGTGATTTCGTATCAAAATGCAAAGCCCTGATGTAAAGTATGAAAACGACGTATGATTGATGTGTGTTTAAGTGTGTGTGTGTGTGTGTGTGTGCGGCAAAAGACATGTGCTTATGTGAATTCATGTGGCTGTGTGTCAGTTCGTAAGACTTTTTTTCGTCCACCGTGCCAGTCAGGCAGAAGGAGCAGGAAGCAACTACGGAGGAAGGGAGCTTGTCAGAGCTGTCTCACTGGGTGATGTTAATATGGCAATGCTAAGCTGGCACAGGACTTAAGCAGCTTACAAAGTACAGGGAAATAAACTTGATGATTCCACAGCAGTTTGCAAGTTTGCTTTTTAAATCCTAAAGACATCCCACGTCATGCCGGCCACATAACGACACAGTCGATGGGGGGGAAAAAAATCCACATTTCACTGCAAATGTACACTTTGCATCATCGACACTGAACCACTCTGGATGTCGCCGGATCTTTCAACACTCTCCTCTTCCCATCCACTGCTTCGATGGCCTGATTCACCTACACGACAACAAAAGTCTGGTTTCCATGAGGAATCAATATTCATCTGGGTCATGGCAAATCCCTCAATTAGCACATAGAGAGAGAGAGAGCGGGGTGGGGGCGGGAATCCACTTTATATCAGTCTTTTCATGTAATCTCTTTTATCTTACCTAATGATGGAGGATAAAAAATGGCTGACTTGCAGTACAGGATCAAAAGCCAATGACCTGATCAATAGGAATTGGCAAACTCATCTAAAAAAGCACCAAAGCTGCTCACCCGCCCGTAAATCACCAGGACCGACCCAGTTGTGCCAGGACATAGGTTTTTTTCAGCGCATAATACATCACCACACACGCCTTGGTCCCATACTGATTGCTATTAAAGCAATCAATCACTTTAATGGTCCCAGCAGTTGTGACGAGATGTAATTCCAAATGTTAGATACTGTATGGAGAATACTATATGTCTATCATTGTTCAGTGATCTGATGTCATACTGAGCTGTAGGAGCTGATGGTTTATTGTTTAAGCGTTACGCTTTTATGGATTTCCTGTCAGTTTGCTGGATATCAGCAGCGACCTGGAGATCGACCTTGTCAGAACAGGGGTCCAGTGACGGCAGCCTCTCTGCCGACACCACCTCTGAGCAGTCGGCCCCTCCCTTTCTCGCAACGCCGCACATTCCCCAAACCATCTGCTCGCATCTGATTCCAGTTGCCCACACTTTCCCCCCAAATTTCTCTTGCAATGATAATACCCCCCAATAACAGTCATAATCCCAGCACGCGGCGCTGCTCAATTACAGTCTTTAGGAGGACGGGATTAGGAGCAGAGGTGGTGGGGGAGTGGGAGGATGGTGGAACGAGTTGAGCTGAAGGGTGAGGAGAGGAAAAGGATAAGGGGGAGGGAGGGACTGCTTTTACTGCCATGAAAGGCTGCAGATGAAGAGACAGGCACAGCAGCAGTGGGTAAATCCCAAATAGCCTGTCACCAGCCGACAGCGCACTGGAGCGTGTAGAGCACAGAACAGCACAGCAGACTGGCAGACTGGGTTGAGAGGGAGGAGGTTGTCTGATGGGGCTGCAGGAAATGTTAAGGGTTGGCCAATTTGACTCTGGCACAGAGAAAGGAGGTTTGGAGAAAAACACATCGGGTGATGGAGACGAGGGACAGGGTTGCTCGGTTCACCATTTCAAGCTCGGCTCATAAACATTTCCCTCTGATTGTGGTGAAGGGACCCGAGGAAGGTGGGAAGTGGAGTCGAAAGCTGACAGCGAGAGAATGGAAAAAAAGGGAGTCAGAGAGAGAGAGAGAGTGGAGAGAAAGAGCGAGAGAGATAGAGGGCGGAGAGAGAGAGCGAAAGAGAGAAAGGGAGAGAGAGAGAAAATTGAGTTTAGGAATAAGGCACACGGCTTATGTCTCCAAGGGGACATTAGCAGAAAGCAGGCCAAAAAAAATTCGCTCTTGCCCGTCCCTTTAGCTGCGGATGTTGATTGAGGGCGCTGGCACGCAGGTGAGCCATAATCAACCACTCATCACAACAGCAGCCATCTCACACAGTGACACTGGCAGCCGTGCAGGGGATCCTGCAGCCAAGAGACAAATGGGGGGTTTGCAGAGCAGATTAGATTTACAAACTCGTTTCCGCAGTCGGAGCACGTCAAATAAACTTTTGGAAAAGGTAATCACCATTTGAATAGGAAACTAGTAATGAATCGGTACTATACAAGCAGTCACATTGTAAGACATCTCTCTCACTAAGCAGAAAATGGTACAATGAATGCAGTCTAATCCAAGAATATTCCAAAATCAGGAGTGACCAAAGTTATCAATGTGAGGCGCTGTTTCCTTATCAGCAGCAAGACCTCCTTTACACCTGTGAGTAGTAATATAGAATTGATGAATGCATTTCATTTCATACTCAGGCTCTAACCTCCATCGAACTGTATGTTCAAATAATTTTATTTCACTTAAAAAACACTGTTGACTACAAGGAAATGATGTTTCCCTCCTTCATTTGTCAAGTTGTCAAGCATTTAATAAATAAGCTTTCAACTGCTGTAGAAAGTTTTAATGGCAAAATAAACCCTGCTCTCTCTCTGACCACTTCTGAACTCAAATGCTGTTGTTTGTATCCTTTTATGCTTAGTGCTGCCCGATGCTTCCTCTCAATCATCTGTTAATGAGATACTAGTATTAGATTGCCACGCCTGATAGGCCTTGGGCAGCCGAATGATACCAGAGCGTGTGCCTATTTAAACACGATGACCTCCACTTCTTCTCGGGCGACTCGCAAGAAACAGAAATCCGGGGGTCAAAAATTAAAGCAGGCAAGATTCACACATCCCGCTATCTCCGCTATCTCCGCTAAAACCGCGCTAATATACTGTGATGTGATTTTGACTTGCAAAAGAGGTGGATTTCCCCCAATGTTGTGGTCCTTCATCATGCATTGTTCATCCTCGGATTGTATTTTAGAGGAATAAATGAATATTTCATTCCATATAATGTAAAGAATTCTCGGGGAAATAATAGTTCTGAGCTATTCTGTCACAGTTGCAATGCGAGGCCATCTGCATTCCAGGCGCGGACTCATCCGAGGGAGCAGGAGAAGTAACAGAGGATCAGACAAATGCTGAATGAAATGTCTCCCCCATGGAGAGAGTCTTTTCCTGAGCCGTCATGTTCTCATGTCGAGTTAGCTTCCACTGATCCTGCACTGTCCTCCTGTCAGGCCCAAAGTACACACACAGACGGACCCTGGTCAACAAAGCTGCGAGTACCAAAGCATGAAGTGAAAAAAGGAAACAACCCCCCCCCCCTCCTGACCACCGAGCCAGGTGAGAGAGCACAGCACCCGATAACCTGATGGAGCTGATGAAGTGGCGGATGGGATACAAGTGACGGTCAGTGGTCCAGAGTGGCTGCAGCGCTGTGGAAAGGGAGTGTAGACTCAGTGAACAAACACGCACTCAGAGCACTCCAAGCGCAGCTGGCAAAACAAACTGTACAACTACTGGTGACATGAATTTGCACAGTGGATAAACACCAGGGCAATGTGGATTATTTATTGAGGAGTTTTTAATTACCAGAGTAAACCCTCTCTTCTACGGAGGGGTAATTGCCTTCGCCACAAATGAGATGACTGGCCTTTTTGCTGTACATGATGACATTACATTTTTTTGAAGCGAGTCTGTTTTCAAAGGGTTTTTGGTGGCGGAAAAAACTTTTTTTCTACACTATTGTTTACTTCTCGTAATGGATTCAAATATCAAACTGTTAGGAGGAGGTTGAGAGCAGAGCCTCTTTTACAGAAACTGCTCCCAGTCACTAGTTCAGATATTGACGACACCTGGGTTAAAATGAAGACACAGGGACAAGAGCCTTCTCAGCGCACATAAAAGCCGTGGACAACAATAGTGAATTCACCTTTGGAGAAGTGAGGGGAAACAGCCTGGCCTTTCTGGATTGTGCAGTGCACATTGAAGGAGACAGAAGCCTCCACATCTAAGTACACAGGAAACCCACACACACGGTCCATTACTTACTCTTTGACTCCCAACACCCTTTGAGGTCATCAACCTCAAACTAACAAGCCACAACCATACCCACAAGCACCAAGGAGGAACAGAAGGAGAAGAAAGGAACACATCAAGGTAGCCCTGAAAACCCGTTTCTACCCAAACTGGGCCCTAAAAAAAAATCTAAGAAATGGACAGACAGAGAAGAGAACAGCAATAAACGAAACATTGTTGAAACTCAGGAGAATCTGCAACAAACACAACGTCTCTGTGAATTTCAAACCCACCAACACTCTGAGGCAGAAACCGGGTCCACTCTGAGGACAAAATTCCAAGACATAAGCAGAACAATGGGCTTTATGCAATCCAATGCAATGAGGATTGCCCTGATTTATACTTTGGACAAACCAAACAACCGCTACACAAACGCATGGCACAGCGATGGAATCCTGTTTTTGAGAAAGAAGCCTCTTTGATATGAAGTGAAACGACTTCCAACATATAAAAGGAATACAGCAACCTGCTTGGAACACTCATCATTGCGATGGAAAAACAACATAAAGGTTTGTGTGCTAATTCATTTTAAGTATTTTGGATCAGGCCTATGAAATAATTAAGGGGTGCACAAACCGAGGTAACGAGGAGACAAAGCAAACACAGACTTCTTTTGGCAAATAGAATGCAAACTACTTTTCTTTTGAATGTCGGTCAAATAAACAACCGAGCTGGATTCATCCAACTGCTTGATAAGAAGGGGGATCCTGACCCAATCAATGGGTCACCATACAACTGGCAAGTGGAGTCCACTGGTAGAAAGTTGTAGGCGGGGGAAGGACTCATTGCAAGTGAGCCAAATGAATCTACAGACAGCTCGGATCCTTCGAAGCGGGGGGTCATGGGAAGTTGCCATAGTGATGTCCTAGCCAGGCGGCCTTGATTATATTCCAGCATGTTGGTCTCTGCCAGCAAAACAACAAAGTGTTTGAGATTGGAGTGCGAGGAGCAACCGGTGCATCATCATGTTACACACTTAGATACAAGCGGACAAGATGTATGTGGAGTGGATTAGCATATCTATCTAAGGACTTTAAGACTGCATTCCAATTATTTCCGAAAATAGCCATGCCAAGACCAGATAGAGGCCTTGATCATAAATCCTTGAAGATTTGCACATCAGTATTAAGGCAGCCTCTCTTTAGATTCAGTGTCAAAACATCTGCACCCTTACACACAGAGCATCACACACACCCTCAGAGGACAATCTATTCCAGGACCCGAGCAGACCCACGTGTGCTCCAAGAGGAGGAAAGTATAACAACTGCCTAAATCTACTTGTCCGCTGCTGAGCAGAGAGAAGAAGAATGGACGGAGGCGGCGCCCTGACAGCCGAGAAGAGTAAAGGGGAGCCGGTCAATGATGTCAGCTGTCGGGCTGAGTTTGAGAGTGAAAACATCACGACACAACGCAAGGCAGAAGCCGATGATAGCGGCGCTGGAGCTCCCGCACACCGGGCTTTCCAGCTGAGGAGGGGAGACGCACAAGGAGGGGCATCAGGACAGGTTTGCCAACACATCAATCTCACCAAACCATCTGAGCAACACGATCCGCAACAAGGACGAGCGGTGTCGCGCGCACGCCGGAGGCAGAATTATGAAGGACACACACCTACGCAGACAGACGTGTTGTCAGTGGGATCACGGGGTAAATCATCTCGTCGCATTGGAATGATTACCTGTGAATGCGCGAGAGCGGGCAGATGATAATCCACCGTTAAGCTGGTAAACAGATTGTCAGAGATGCAGGTGCACCTGTCTCATGTGGAAACAGCAATTCTCTAAGGTGCAACTATGTCTATGTGTGTGTGTGTGTGTGTGTGTGTGTGTGTGTGGAAGTGTTTGGGGTTTCTATGAACCAGCTGGACTCCGAAGACAAAAGACAGCAACCTCTTCACATGCGATGACAGGGCTCATTATTTGGGGATCCAGGAGTCTATGGTGGTTCCAGACACTCAGTCTGCCACTTCACAGGAAAAAAAAACTCCCTCACACAGGCACTGCAGACTGGAGTAGCCGCATATGAAGCACAGATAATGGTAGGATTTGAAAAGCAGTCATAAAACAATTCAAATAAAAAGAATCTATTGAATCTCTTACGTATTAAAGCATTGAAATGATACATGTACATTTCGTAATTTCGCACACTCTCTGCAAAGTGACTTAGCCTCAGTACGGTGAGGCCTTCGTGCTCCATCTGTTCAATAACACAAAGTGGAGGTGTGCAGGTCAAGAAGAGCACCACGAGTGCAGAGTAAGTGCTACTTAGACATGTTAAGATGCTGGAGGTGTTATGAGCTTCTCCCACCAACAGGGAACAACAAACGGTGTGGACCGTGATTGCCTTGTGTGTAGGGACAGCCATACCGGATAAACGTTACTCAGAAGACAGCTTAAACAGCAAGGTTCACAAAGTGAGGCCCATTTCAGCCTCCTGCTTTTCATTTCCTACAACCTATTAATGCTCTACTCGCAGTCCCAGTTCAGTGATGGTGGCAAGGAGGTGTTTGCTTTAGTCAGCTGGCGGCATGGTGAACACCGAGGATGTGCACACGGTCAGAAGGGGAACAATCCAAGTCAGGCCCCTCTGTAGATGTTAGCGATAAATCTTTCACGCACGTGTAGTAGGTTGAGGTGAAATAACATGGTTAACACTGACGATGACTCCATCCCACTGCATGACTTCATCCTCCGATTGGGCACATGACTACATGTTTGTCACACGATTGTTCATTAAAAGCCTTTTAGACGTTAAATGTGTAGTTTCCAAGGTCACAAACTTAGTCATGGCCAACAGAAATGCAAAAGTGCCAGAAGACACACCACGTGTTACATGCCTGTTTCGTGGGATGTCCCCATATCATATCATACATACATACATACTTTAACATGCTCCCGCACACACATCTGTGGCTGCGACACACAACTACGCACCAAATAGTCTTCCAAACCCTGCTCAGGACAAGCTGTGCCTTTGACGCTCCCAACATTACTGTCAACCTCTGTGCTTGAATACTCCACTGAGCTTTCAAAGCGCCCTCTACATTATTGAATACATTGGATTTTAAGTGAATTGCTCAAGCATTCCTCGTGGTTGCTTATCTAAACGCTCCCTCTTCCTCCACAGTTCAGTTATCTATCAATCATGGGATTTTTGACATTTTTATTATAATTCCAGCTGCTACTGTATTGTAACTGTGCGCAATATACGGTCGGTGCCCGTACTTGGCGTGTAGCATGAGCATTGATGTGCGTTTTACACACTTTTCAATGCAGAGCTGAATTTAAATAAAGGTTGCCCTACGCTGCGGCCCCAACCTGTCCAAATATATAATGCTGTGAGAAGCTAGTAACTGGGTCAGCAACATAAAGATGTTTAAACAGGAGCTACATCCTCCATGCTGCTCTCACAGACAAGATGTAGAGTGACACAAGAGATACATCTCTGAAATATGGATGCACTGGGACACAGCCCATAATCCCTGTACCCAGAAATGGTGTGTGTGTTTGTGTGTGTGTGTGTGTGTGTGCGGTGTGAGTGTGTTCCTGTGCATGTGTGGGAGTGGGTACGTGTGTTTTTTTTATAGCTGTAGCGGAGCTGATGGACAAGGGGGAAAGCCAAGAGTAGAGGATGTTATCGGGAATGAGAAAGCAGATACGGTGACTCGCTTGGAGATAAAAGTGTGGCACGGTCTAAAAATGAGGCAGCTCCCGAAAGGTTATTCGCTTTTAGTGTATAATTCAGCTTGGATTCTATCATCATTTTCTTAAAAGTAACATTTTTGTTAAATAGACAACAAAAAAACGTCACATCGGACTCCTCCAAAAATGTAAATGCAGGTATTTTAATGCCAGTTTGATGGACTCAACTGTTGACATACTTTATTTATGTCCTGTGGGTAAAATAATACCGACATTAGTTGATCATTTAATAAATGTGTACAGTCTTATAGTATAAACAGACAATTTATGTGTCAGTGCTTTTTGACGAATAGCAATGGAGTCCATGCATCTAATCTCTCGTTTAACAATGAAATCAATACTTGCATAATCAAGTACCAGGAAGTCATTACTACACAGCGTGAGAGGCATAAAGGATGAGAACGGAAATGTGGAGAAGAGAGCCTGGGATAGCAAAAGGTTCCCACAAGCTGGTGGGTTGAATGGTGTGTAGCCGCTCTGGTCCCCACCCATGGTCCCCGCTCGTGTGCTGCAGCACTGCTCAGGCAGGCTAAAATGAGAAAAGACTGTAACGAGACTATAATAATACTAAGAGAGTGAAATACAATTGCTACCTGGGAGGGCTACCCATGTAGAGCCAAAATGCTGGATGTAAATAGAATTGCCACACGGGAACTAGAATTAGAATTCCACATCGTCCCACACAAACAAGCACATGCAAACACACAAGTCGGGGGAAATGTGTCTTCTGCATTTAACCCATCAGTGGCCCACAGAGGGAGCAGATGGGGTTGGTGCCTTGCTTAAGGGCATGAGAGGTGGAATCTCTTTTGTTACTGGGGGTTTCGTCCATCCTTCCAGGGGGAGACCACCTCGACTGGGCCTCGAACCGGCAACTCTCTGATGCGATGCATTTCTCCCTCTCCACTAGGCCACCTCTCCCCAATGCTGAAAGTTGGAATCTAGGCTTTAATTTGTCCAAGACAAGAGTAAATGAGAATTTGTCTACAATGGGATTTCATTTGCCTGCTGCTCTTAAGCAAATTTAATTTGTCACGTCTCCTTCAGAGCGGAACACACAGAAGACCAACAGTTCAGACAGCCCGGGCTGTGTCTAAACAGACGCCCAGGTGAAACAATAGTGGAAAAAGTCTTCAGGAATATGTCAAAGGAAGGAATTCCACTGAGCATAGATCGTATTTCAATATTCCGCACGGTTATTGCTGAAGTTAAAATTGCTTTTTATTCTCTAAACAGTGTGAAGAAACTCGTTAACACCGCTTCTCTGCAAATCCATAAAAATCCTCACCCCACTGAGATTGGGAATGTTGAGGTAGGAGAGAAAATAATACTTCTATCGTCAAAAATCTCCTAAAATAGTCTGAGATGCATGAAATGTCAGATTAGCTTCAGTTCTCAGCCACCAGTCTTTGAAGGGAGAAATAAATGTGGGAGAAAACAGTTTGTCTATGATATTAATAAATCATTTTCAGCACACACTACGCCCCATGATTGGCAGATTTACATTTTTATGAGCCTTAAGCGAATGTGGAATAGCAAAATGAAGCCAGTTGGTCCAATCTTTTTAACAGTAGGTCTTATCCATGCTGACTGGCCTTTAATTTCAGGAGGTGAGTATCTGAGTGGCAGTGTTATTTTATGTATTTATCCCTTTATGCAACATGAATGGTGAAAAAGAGCTTGTGTTTTATTAAAATGCAGCAAAATTCTATATTGTCATTCTCTGCTGCTGAAATCTCCAACAAATTAAGAATTACGTTGCACGTTGTATTTACCTAGGTGGCACATCTGCATTGCATCTGCTGCAACGAGCGTCCACTGCATTTAAACTGTGTACGTTTTAATAGTGCGGGGACATTAACGATATACGTTTTTTTTTGTTTTATTTTGGCCCATAATACAACTTTTCTATAACGGGACTTCCCCTCCCCCCATAATTAACCACATCTGGCGTTGGGCAAACGGAATGTTCAAAAGGTGAATTCCAATTAGGCATTAATTCGTCACACAACCTCACACTGTAATTAAATGTAGCACATCAAATGGAGATGTGAAATGTGGGGTTTTTCATGTGATGACCGATAATGGGTGTTGCCAAGCAGGGGCCTTCACTCCCAGTATAAGTCTGCACCCTCTGAGGACTGGTGGCATCACAGCTTAGCCTTAATCCCTCTGCCCATCAAGAAAGACACATTTTCCTAATTGCCTTTTAACTTAGAAAGAAATTAGCACCTACATAAGTTAAATTATCACTGCACGATGTGGATAATGGAGACCGGGGAGGGAGGCTTCTGCAGTGATAGGCTGGTTGAGCTCATTAATTATTGTGTTGCTAGGGCTGGCACCGGGGAGAGGAGAGCATAGCGCCTCTCATGGGGGAGATCTGGGGGCATTAGCCCTTCTCCTCCAGGGATTATCCACGCAGTGGGCACGGCACTGCCGAGGGAAGAGTGCGCTGAGGAGGATTTCGGATCAACTCCATCAAAGGAGGAGGTGCCACGAGAGAGAGTCTACTTCACCCAAACTGTTGTATATACAGTAAGTGGTCAACCTGAAAACGGATTTTTGTTGTAAAACCATACACGCTACTTTGAGCCTTCCCGTGGCTAAACACACAGATCTCTAATGAATAAAAGAAAACCCAGTTGATCGTAACAGATTGAGATGAGGGTTTTTACATAATTTGGGATTATGATTCAAAGGGATTATCGGGATTTACTGTAAGGACTGGAATCATCACTAAAATTAGTCACGGAAAAGCAATTCAACTGAGTTTTCAGCCAAGACTCCAAGATTATTGATCTGTTCAATGTTTACGGTACAGTCGCTAAAATGCTCTCTAAGAAATATGCGAGGGTTATTCGATTTTTAAAATGCAGTGTTTGAAAGTCAGATTGACCTAACTAAAGAGACACATGTTTCTGACAAATCATTTTTCAAGCACACATTCCCGAATTCCCAAAGCAAATGGACCATTTGTCCATCAAGCCCTATTCAAGGACTGAACTGAATATCAAGAGCCTTGACTTGTTTTTCGTATAATCTCTGTGCTGTTAAGCTTTTAAAATTAAACAGCAACCACGATAAGAGGTGTGTATGTGTGAAATATTACTATTGAACTAATGTACATAAGCATATTAAAATATTTAAATATGTCATCATATCACGACTAATGCTGTAAATGTAAATAATACGGGAGAGGCACATTTAAATAAGCTCTGTTGTGTACTGTTCAACAGAAACCTAAGTCTTGTGTCACTCCAGGCTAATCGTCCTCTTCGGAGCTGTTTCCTTCATCCCCATAGCAACGACTAGTCTCCTTATCCTAATCACTACAAGTTAACCTTGATATCAAACGTTGCCCAAGGGACCCCTTACACTTTTGTACCAGCCTCTGACGACAGACGCCGTTTCTAATAATAGCCATAAAAGTGACATGACGCTGTGCAAATTATGGGAGTCATGCAGTAAGCAAGTTGCTGGGGGAGAGAGTTGACGATTTGGATGTTTTGGATGGAGGATGTTCTTGCGGGCAATATCAACTAGGGGTTGGATGGATTAAGTATGTGTAGGCTGGGAAAAAAAAGAACATATTTATCACTGCAGACCTTTTATTAATCAGAGGATGTTTATCAGATGGTTAAACAGCTTGCCATAACGCCGAGGGCACACGGCTGTGATACACTGACACGTTTGACCTCAAAATTCATAATCGTGCCCTGTATTTTCCTCTTTGCTACTATTTGTCTTGCAAATTTACCGAGCAGAGCCCGTAATCCTCCAGACCGACAGCTGTAAATTAGAGTTATATTGCAATTAGAAGAAACTCCGCCCTCGCTTTTGCACAAAGCTCATCATCGGCTTAATGATCACAAATGCAAAACGAGGCATCTCTCCCACCACGTCACCCAATGCTTCAAAGTTAATGCTTTTGTGATGCAACTCCGGATTGATATTCCTCTTTAAGACTCCAGCTTTAACAATATCAATTGTTTTCAGTTAGTTTTGCAGGTTTCCAATAAAGACGTGCTGCATTATACATGTGCACCTGGGGGGCCATCACGGAGCACGGATAGTCCAGAGTCCATGAAGATTTAAAAGAGATCAGAGCAGACATAATATTACATGGACTCCTTCACGCATCAGTAAGTGATGGAAATTGTCAGGAAGGAAAAAGGGAGAGTGTATGTTATTTTGTATGGCAGCACTTCCATGGGGGTCGCAGAATACATTTACAGCCTCGCAGTGCCGGAAATACACTTGGCAAAGATGACCAGAGATCGAGATGAACTCTGGTTTTTATGGAGCCCCCGGGCTGCAGTCTGGGTAATTATGACTGACCCAAGGAACGTGTGGCCGCTGTTCACCTCTGGCCCTGAATGGCCTCTGGTGACCCGTCCCTTCCATTAAACATTAGGATGGAATGTTTACAACACGGTGAAACGTTTTGGGCTATTCAATACACCTATAAAAAACAGAAGCCATTTCATATCCAGCCAATCCAACCAACTCTTTTTCTAAGCCATTTCCATAAGCACCATGTCTTTATGTTTAAACCAAAAGCACCAGCCCACAATGATGTATGTCACATGTTTGTCATGGAACTAAATACACGTACAATATATATAATTTTTGGTACATGCAACAAAGGTGCTCTTTAATAAGGATGGATTAATACCAGAAATGAATGCTTTAGTGGAGAAAGTTGCATTGCTACAGTTTTGAGAGTCAATTTTATAGGTTTGCATATGAAAGATTTCAGTGTAGTATCATCTCCATAATCACTGCATATGAAACTAGAACTATGGGTTGACCTACCCCTAATTCTGAGCCTACCCTGAAACAGTTATCGCTATTACTGGATATTATGACATCATTTGGTCCCATTACATTTATAATTCACGGGCACATAAAAATTGCAAATTCCTTTTGTAGTTGAAAAATACGACACAATGAACCCTTAATCACCACATTAACCAAACACCCATTACTGTTTTCTGAGACAGAAAGAGTAATATGGAGGGAATAGGCAAAATTAAACACAAAATCTGCCTCACTGTTTACAAACTCTGTGACCGTTAACCTCAACCCACAAATTATAATTACTCCACCTTGAATGTGTGGGCGCGTTGATTCCAGCAACATGAGTTAATGTTCCCCTCTGAAACATAAACAACACACAGGAGGTCAGTGTGATATATCTGAGGTGTTTTACTGTGTATTTGACCTCACAGCATAATATCCTGCTACAACATTCCGTCCATTCTAATTGCACCCACAGCACGGGCCCAAGTGTAAAACAGGGCTGTTAAACAGGAAATAATAATCCACTAGGCTGGAATACTACCCCAAAGTAAAACAGAGAACAAACGTTTGTAGCAAAACATCCTGTTCTTTTTTTTTTTATTCAGCAAATTATGAAGCAACTTAACCGAAGTGCATAGGAGAGGTGTGTTTTCAAGGCAAATTGTTATCGCTGTTCTTCAAAGAGGACAGAATATTTCCAAGGAGAAGGGACGAAAGAAAGAAAGACAGGTGGGGGGTGTGTGTGTGTGTGGGGGGAGGGGGGGGGTGGCTATTGAGATTGAGAGGAATGTGTGTGTGTGTGTGTGTTTATGTGCCATAGACTAGAAGTAGTAGTGAGAAGTGGCTCTCCACAAGGCCATCAGGTAAACTCTGTGGGAACTGTGGCTCCAAGCCAGCGGTATTGAAAAGGCAGGCGATAGAAGTAATGAAAGAAATGCAATAATAATGCAATAATGCTGGTCTGGTGAGTCAGCGGGGCCTCCGGCACTTTCTCCCATGCACAGTAGATGACCTGGTTTCTTTCCTCTGACGTTCCCCCATTGCAAACACAGGGCCAAGGTGCTCGCCATCAATAATAAATAGCCACTGTTACTGCTGCCACAAGCCCCCGGAGCTACGCCGGGGCTGAGACGGAGGCTTATTATAGTTCCTCCCCCTTCTGTTATTGTTTAGCCCTGAAAGAAAGTGGTGTTTATGAAAAATAGGACAACAAACAAGTTAATGGCTTGGCGAGGTGTCAGGATCACGCACGACCAAATTGGCACTGTCCTTGGATAGAAAAAATTGTGGCCGAGCCGGGCCGTACATTCCAGCAGCAACCCTACCGCTGCATCCTTCTTGTTGCCAGGGCGCAAAGAAAGCGCAGTCATAGCCGGTGAATTGACTTTTGTGGTGATTTACTCAGGACTCTAAAGCAACCTGTTATAACTCGAGCAAACTTGCTCTGCAGATGAAGACTCTGAGATGTGTGGTATCTTTCAAGTTGCTTTCATTGTTTGAGGCTGTTTACTGTACACTATTATCATCATAAAATATACTTTTTAGCAATTACACAATCATATTATATATATATATATGTATGTTGTTGTAACGTTGAAAATGTTGCAATGTGATATGGAAGGCCACATTTTTGCACCTGATGATGTGTGTGTTGCATGTGGCTGCTTGGCCATTCACCCGCACTGTAATCACCGCCATCAAAGAAACAAGAGCCAATGATAGACAGGCAACTTGCAATAAAGGACACATGTGGTGGTGTAACACCCTCCGCATCCATCAGTCAACCACCTTTCACACACTTTTCTCCTTCTCTGGCATTCCACCTCTGCTCCTCCTACAGCTTTCCTCTCGGGGGAAGAATTACTCGGACGGACAAAGGGATTGATCGAGCTGGGCCGCCATTTGATGTTTATTTCAGCTCGAATGAAACTGTCTTAACCCCCTCAATAAACCTCTGCCACAGACACGTTGGGGCAGAAATAGACTGCCGCCACATGATATATATCACATTATAAAATTACCCCTTTCCTGCGTTCTCCCCCTGTCTAACGGCACCCGTGTTTCGCCAAGAAAGACCTTGAAATTAATCTGCACTCGCCCTGGCCCACACCTTCCCAAATTTACTGCTGGAGCAGGGTTCTCCGTAAGATCGATTTCACACCATATTCCTGTAAATGATGGCAGGCATGTCAGAGTCCCCCCGCTCCCTGCTGAGACAGGGGGTGAAACAAAGACGACCACAGGTGGGGGATGAATGGCGGCAGGGTACGTGGTGCTAAAAGAGGGACCACAGTAAAAAAGAAAGAAATATATATATATATATATATATATGTACGCTGTATATAAATAGGAAAAAATAAGGTGTTGAAAAGCACCACAAATGAAAGGAAAGCACTGAATACAGCGAGGTTAGAAGATCAGCAGAAAGTCGAGCTGCTTGAGAAGGCAAAAAAAGAAAAAGAAAATCGGGGCCAGAGCTGAATCTGTTCTTTCACAAACATGCAGAGGTGAGGTGCTGTGGGCCCCAGAGCGCCGCTTATTTATCTGGGAGGAGAGTCGCGTGTCATCCTGCTCCCTGCCAGCCAGAAAGGTCATAAATTACCTGTCTGTAAGCCATCAATCTGCACCGAGGGGGACAGCCTACCACAAGCTTACACCTCATTTCACACGCAAACACACATGCACAAATATGAACAGTACAAACACACACTATTTCAGCAGTGCCCTATAAAAAAAACTTAACTCGTTTACAGATTAACCTTCTATGGTGGAAAAGTCTATATTTTTAATTGCTGAAAAATGGATTTTGATGCATTGAATTCATTTCACGTACACTTTCATCCAGGGAAAACAGCAACAAAGAAATATCCCTTAGATTTGTGCTATTTTTATTCGAGGCAAAAGACGAAAGGGCTCAAACAAAAAATAAAAAGGTATCATTTCTTGAGGCGGTGATGTGAGAACACACATACTCGTGTACGTGAGCACTTTGATGAATTTTTCGTTTTTACTGCTGCAGCACCGGCAGCAGAATACTTCCAATCCCATCCAGTTAGATCCCTTCAGCATTAATAATGCACAAGCCTTTATCTTCCGACTCTGACCTCTTAAATCACTATCACAAAGCTGCTGGTCATGAAGTTAACTACCGCCACCCCTCCCACCCACACACACACCAACGCACACACACACTCTCTCTCTCACACATACACACACCCACGTTCCTCTTCATTAGCAATAATCTTATCTATCCACAATTTTTTCATGAGAATCACCAGGATTATTCAAGGAGAACCAGGGAGACATTTTTTTTTCTCATAGTGGCTAAAGCATTAGGTGGAAACTGTAAGGAGGAAATCATCCCTCTCTGGGTGTATATCCAGGCAAAAGAAAAAGAAAAGCAGTGCTCCAAAGTGCAATTTCATGCATATTTTTTATATTATACATTTTCGGGTTTTACGGTACATGTGTATGCTCGTGTTCCTGTGTGTGCGTGTGCACATGTGTCTGCGTGCCTGTGTGTGTGTGTGACTGCAAATGAGAAAGAGAGGGAGACAAACTGATGAATTGTCTCATATATGGCATCCATCAGCAGTGTACTGATTTATGGGGTTAATAACGAAGTCTATTCACAGGCCTGCAGTCCTGTTGTTTTTTTCTGTTGGCGGCGCAATGACAGAAATACTACGACCCAAACACCCATTTGCTCCATCCCATCTTCATTCAAAAACCCATAAACCTAGTCCTCGCTCACACATCTGTACCATTTTGCGCCATGAGCAGGACTGTGTGTGTGTGTGTGCGTGTGTGCACTGAGAGGGTGGATCCATTTTCATTTGCATACACTTCCTAAGCAAGACAAACACAATTACAAAACAAAAATAATCCTCCCAATGTAATGCAATGCTCAAGGCCTGCAAGACAGAACACCAGACAGGGAAAGAAAAATAGGCTGAGGGGAAATTTAAAGAAAAACACTGATTATTCTGACATTGGCAGGGGCATAAAAAAGCGACAAATGCAAGGGTTCCAAACACTTCCTCAATGTAATGCTGACACACAGATTGTGCTCTGGCTTTTATGATTTTGGTCTCCTTCTCCTGCCTGATCCGTGAATCCTTTTCAAACCTTCAGTCAGGTAAAATGTGTAAATACCCCTTGTTTTAAACAATAGATAATCCTTTCTCCCTTTTTTATGGTAATCAACAGCACATTTTAATGTGTACCGGCTACAAAAGGTGCTCTACCCTCTACAAGCCCACATTTTTTATTTGCCACTAGGTCTCACTGTTTCCCAAAATGACACATAATTCATATAGTGTGGTGACAGCTTTGTTCTCTCTGTGAAGTAAATTTCATTCAGTCATTTTATCCGAGAAACTACAGTAGAGAAAGAAAATGTATATTGTAAGTGTAATCGTGACCAGGTTTATGAGACGATGGGATGGAGAGATATTTGCATCATGCCACACGTTTGCCCGTCAATCAAATATCTCGAATGAACATGTTCCCAAAAGCCCATCGACTGGAATGTACTACAGGCGCACCTGTTTCAGAGCTGTCTGGGGTAATGTAATTGTGTACATCGTCTTGGGTTTTATAATGGGGGCAGTCATTATACATGCAGAGTAATAAAAAGATAATTATGAATCCCCCAGCCGCGTTCCGTCATTTGGCAGGCTCCTTAACACAAAGCATACGTTCCAATGAGGCTCGGCTAATCTTCACAAGAGACGCGGAAATGGGCTCTCCTCGAGCGACTGCGCTCAACGTTTCATGTGTGGACTTGCCAGTTTTGAAATCAACATGAAAGATCGGAGGACGAGGGCACAACAAGTGCAGGGGAGCGCATGAAAGCAGAGAAGTAAGCGAGAGCACGGGACATGGCGCCTCAGAGAGACGCAGAGCCAAACCAGAATGTGTTGGAGGCAACTAAAAATCAATAAGAAAGGTAGGAGAGAGAGAGGTGGGGGAGAGGACATCAGCAGGCCTAATATGTTTACCCACTTAGTGTTTCAGAAGAAATGATTGCCTTGTCGACTTGTATATGAGATGGAAGAATCGCAATCAGCAAGATAGATGATACCGGTGTGTAAGAGCAGAACGTAAACATTTCTGCAGAAAGTGTGACTGAAAAAAAGAAGCGACAGAGAAGAGGCAGAGGGAGAGAGGGTGAGGCTGACGCAGCAGGCTACAGGTTAAGGGATGTGACTGTGGCAAGTAGGAGGGAGCTGGCAAGAGTTAATGAGGAGCCACAACCTTCACAGCTCGCCTAATTGCGGCATTAAGTGGTGGGTGGGAAGATAAGAGGGAGAGGTGCGGGGCTAAATGTGCGAGGACTCATAATCTTTGAGGTGCGAAAGGGAGACAAATGAGCCTGTTGATAAAGGAAGCCCACCGTGCACTTGGAACAGTGTCCCACGTTGATTGAGCACTTGTCGCTTGTTTGTGTGTCTCTCTGTGACTCTACCGGTTTTGTTTTGAAAGTACATACGGGGAAAAAAAAAGGGTGCGTGATTAATTACTCATGGCACCACTCTACCGAGGATCTACCAGGATGCAATTAAAGTCAAAAACAGCCACGGACATCGACTTGTACGGTTGCCTAAATGCATTTACCTACCTAAAACCCCAATTAAAACCAGGGCAATAATCAGCCGGCACCCACAACCATCAGAAAAGGTGGAATTTCAAACACAAACACAAGAAAGCACAAGAACGGTGTTTGCATACCATCTGAAAAAGAAAAGTGGATTTGATTTAAAAAAATAAAAAAATTTAAAATATTTTATTCTACTGACGTCCCGACTCCTGTCTGCTTTCAATGAGCCCGAAACGCCTCTTGTCATACTAATGCAATTCTTTCTGACAGAGACTCTTTTAGCCCAAAATAGATTCATCAGCTCTCTCATGTTCTGCACGTACACCGACACACTGGCGCACAAAAACATGCACCAGGAAGTAAAACCGAAATAACTACAGGCCCGTATTGTAGATAATGCTTGCACGCGCACACACACACAAACGCACACACACACACACACACACACAGCTCTTTGAGAATCAGGAGCTCAAGGCTTTGATATGACAAAGACCCAGCCTCGAGGATAGAAAAACACTTTTGCCTGGCCGCGGCTGATTGCTGTGAAATGGAATGGAAACAATGATACCTATAGCGCACAACAAGCGGGCGGACGGACAAACAGAGGGAGCGCGCTCACGCCACATCAGTGCCGCCGCCACGGCCTCGCTTTATCGACAGTCGGCGCCATTCGGACAGAAGCCGTTAGATGGTCAGAGCCAGCGCTTCAGAATCCCGTTTATCTGCATTAAGGATTGAAGTGCTGGGGACAATCAGATAGGGCATGGCTAATTCCGCAGCTGTCTACCCGGCAACATTTAGCAACACAACAGTTGATTATTCCTCAGACTTATCTCCGCGAGGTTTCTAGATGAAAGAGGCTGTTTGTCTTTTCTTTTTTTTTTTCCTCATCCCCCTTGTGTTTTTCCTACGCTTGTTTATCACCCAACCTTCGCGGCGTATCCCGAGTCAAAGTGGCTGGGTTCAAACAAAATGCCATTCTGCTAATTATCTGCAATTCCTCATCTTCATAAGACTACTCCCCCCCCCCCAACTCTTGCAATTGAATACATTTGCATAATAATTCATACTTGTCTCAACGCGGTGTAAATAAGTGGCTGGTGCCGGCTAGCTATCCTAATTTCAGTTATTTTTGGGGAACAGGTTAGGCTCCTTGAGGACTTAAAACAAGGAGTTCCCTTTTTTTTTTACTAAGAAGGCCAAATTACAGCATCAAATATAAAATTCTGATAAATGCACATTACAATCCAACAGTTCAAACACCACCCACGTTCATGTCACCATAATATAATGGACAGATTTAGCAACAATGGCAATGAGTGCCGACATGATCAGCTATGTAATCAATGACTGTGAACCAAATTGATGGCCAATAATTTATCATAATTCCTTGATGTTTAAACAAATGAAAATGCATTCTCGTGATGAATTGTTTATTGTATTAAATCAAGGAGTTCAGTCTCATCACCCAACGGAGACCTAATAATAAAAAATGTTACCAACAGCAAATGCTTGAGTGGCATTTAAGTCGTATACCTTTGTATATTATACCTTTTTATGGAAGCTATATTTGTTTTGCTTTTTTATGCGTTTCCTCTCAGGAACGACGGGCTTCGATCCAGCTGTTTTTAAGTGCAATTTATATATAATACTTAACCCATCGGTAAATGCCGTTTGATACTAGCAATTCTAGCTTTTCATCAGCCACTGGCCGCGCATTTTATCTGTCATTTTCACAGGACTACATATTTCAGTTGACAGAGCACTGGCCCCTAACCTGCTCCCAAACAACAAAAAACATATACAGAGGCTTATCTCACTTACACTATTCATTATGTCTCATTATTGACCTTTATTGATCTCCTGATGATTCTTAGAATGGGGATAGGTAACCTTTAGACACACATCAATAAACTGTGTATTCTGACTAGTTGTAATGGACTGGTGACACGAGGGTGCCGCCGGCAAGAAAACACAAACCCCCTTCAGCTTCTGTTATTTATGAACCTGACTATCATTAACAAGAGCAATGAAGATTGATGCTCTCACCTACACCCACGTACACACACTTTTGCAGATTAGAATGTACGGAATTGATGTATTAACCATTCTGAGAGTTCACTCAAATGTAAATAATGTTGGTTTAGGGTATTTTTCTTCCCGCTGACAGACATTAATGTTGTACGATGCAGAGGATGTCAAGGCATAAGTGTTTTCTTTTTGCCAATATATTCAATGAGGGTAAATAATAAGATACTTTGAAGTGATCATTGATTTCTTTCTGCAATAAGTGTGACCGCTTTTGTCTGTTGTCAATAAATCCCACTTGGTGTGTCTTTTAAGCCATCGCGAGTTCAAGTGCAGCCAGGTGCAATGTAAAGCCATAAACAAAGATGTATTTATTTTTCTGCGATATCTGTCCTCTTTTATTATCCTTCTCACGCTGTCGATCAGATCATCGCATATGTTTTAATGATGCATCCTGACGGAATATTAGAAATTGCGACCAAACCCATCCATGAAAACAACCGCACCGTCAATTTGCGTCCTCCGTGAACGTGGCAGCTTTCAGAAGGAAGACAGTTCATACATTTCTCTTCTCTGGCACCAGGAGGGACACTCCGAACTAAACTCTGGAGGCTGCCGCGTTCTCACTCCTTCTTCAAGGGAATCCTTTATTAGCCCCAAAGCTCCATATCAATCGAAGAAGATTTAAGCCTATCCCTTTTTGGATTTCAAGCCTCCCATCTCTGTATTCTTCCTCTATCCCTGCTGGCCCTGATGAGAGCTGTCCACCCTCCCCTGGCGCCCCGAGCCCATCTCGCCACTGTATCGCCTCCCTCCAAACTCAACTCTGCACAGTCCTTCCTCTGCTCTAATCTGCGATTCAGACTCCACTGTGGGCTAATGCCATTGGACACACTCCTACCCAGTTCCAAATCTCACCTCTGGAAACAGATGAAGACGGGTTGGGTAATGTGCAAGGTAGAGTCGGGCGGCTCGAGCCGCGTGCAACACAGCCGTCGAGACAGCTGTGTGCAGGATGTACGGAGGAGTAAATCAGGATTACTCCAGGGACAAACAGCCTCTCGCTGTTACATGGCTGAGGAGGAGCACTTGGCCGGGCCTACGCACGCTTTACGTGCGAGTGAGAACAGGTGACTCTGATCACAGCAGTGCAGCAGGAGAAGGGGATCTGAAGGAGACCTTTGGAGATTAACCATTGGCTAAACTGGGATAAAGAAAAGAGTCGCCTCTTCTTAATCATAGCCAAAAAACACTTCAGTACGAGCCGCCTCCTCAAAAGGAAACTAGATGGTAGGGACCAAATGGTACAGTAAGCTTGAAAACGCCCAGTGTTTGTGGCACTGAGGTGTGGGTCGAAATCCCAGCCTGTGTTGGAGGAGGACAGAACCTAAAAATAAGGTTAAAATACAAAAAAATATAACAATAAAATCTCAGGCGGATACACACATAAATAACTGCAGGTGAGCAACATGCAAAACACAGCAGTGGTGTAGTGGAAAGCTTGCAACGCTCAAGGCAACTTGTGTGGGGACCGCACTGTAGGTTGTTGTTTTTCACTTTGGTGCGAGTGAGTGGGAGTTTTGCCCAGAGGTAATGTTTTTCTACCTCAGTCGGGGACTTTAAGTCTCACATAAACTGTTTAAAACTGGGACACCTCTTATTTGAAATACAGGACTATCAGCAGCCCATAAAGTATGCTCTCTAAAGTGCAACTTCTTAAAGGAACCTTTAAAGAAGTAGTACAGTGTTTTTTTTATACATATATATATATAAATAGTTTTACTGTTACTGATTAAATCCAGTAAAGTTCTCATGAAAGAAGTTTCACCAAATTGTCTTGTTGTAAATTCTTTGCACTCTATATAGTGTGAAAGGGCATCACGTTCAATCAATAGTTAGACAGGTTTCCCCACATCTGCCTTCACGAAGACCACGATGAAAACCAAGATAGAAAAAGGAGAGTTAGTATGATGGAAGGATATATGCAAATGCGTTTGGTGGTAAGAGGTTCAGTCACTCCCCTCATAGTAATTGCACATGACATTTAATTTTGAGAATGGCGTGTTGTTTAATCAGATGTATCCTCGAGCATCTAATTGGTCTTCGACCGAGAAAAGAAATAAAGATTCAACAGCAAACAAGGCCTCATTGGGTTTGTGGTGCTCAAACACACCCGTGTACTCTGTTTGACACGGTGCAATCGTTTACAGGGTGACTAAAAGGATGTCACCTTGTTTTGACACACAGAAAAGGTGCGAGTGTGCCTGTGTGTGAGTTATCAAGGTATTACCCAAACTGAGGGGACCTAAATCTGTACACACAGCCGAAATAAAGGAAATGTGTCTTCCTTGTGGGAACAAAAAGAAAGTCCCCATGATGTCCCCGCTCTGATTTTAGGTGTACATATGTTTTAGTGTTAAGGTAAGGTTAAACTTGAGTTAGAGTTAAAGGTAAGGGTTAGGTCAGTAGTAGTTAGGGTTAGGGATAGTGTAGGCCTGCAAGAAATGACCTGCGACAATGTGTGTATTGAGTTTGAGTGTGAACGACAGGAACCCTTTTCCACATCTCCACCTTGCAAATAGAAAACTTCTGGCTGACTCCTGTCCACATTCATTACCAGCCTCTTCAATACCCAATCTCGGGCTCATAAAGTGACACTCCCGAGTTGAAAAAAAAAAAAAAAAAAAAGATTTCCAGTGTTTGAGAAAGGCAATTAATGTCAAGTGTAAAATTGTCAACGTCGTTGAAGCCTGGAAAGTATGGCTAATAACCCTCATTAGTATGATGAAGGTTTTCACTCTCCTTCAATCACCATCAAGGCTCACATGCTCCTCTGCGGCTGTAACGCTAACCCGGATGTACCGCATTCTTAGGTTATGCGATGCTATATTCGCGATACACTACACTAAAAAAGCCAAACGTGTTTCCCAGTTCTCTAGCATTGTGATCACGTGGGGCCGGAGAAACCAGTTCAGCCATGTCTCTCTGACATTAGCATGCAGGTCAGAATAGAAAGTGCACGGGCCCATAGCTAATGACACACGCTCCCTTCTCCTCCCAATGAGCTGTGGCTGCGTTCCCATAACCTTCTACCACTCCCACTCCCACCCGGAGGAGGAGGAGGACCACACTCCCCCTCTCCTCCAGCGACAGCCTCCCAACCCGCCGCTCACCTGGAGCCGCTCACGCCGGCGACGCCATAATGGAGTGTGAAGTGTGAAAGCATTTAACCGAGAGGCAGGTTCATTTGGGCCGCATCATTTCCAATCCACCCGGACGGGAGACGTGTGGCTTTCATTACACTTAATGTTCAAACAGACACGAGCGGCGTGCTGGTGCTGAGCGCCATTTTTTCTTTTTTTGTCCATTTGTGTTTTACCCCAGATAAATAAGAGCCGGGGCAGGGGGGTGGGGGGGGGGGGGGGGGGGGGGGGGGCTACAAGCATCATGCATTCATATGTCAGCTCGATAGGTCTACAACATCCTGCCGTCAAACCCGCTGTAGTCAATTTCATTCTTGGCTCGCCTTATCAACGAAGAGCCTTTGAACCCTTGAACCCCAGGGTGTTTATTTTAACTACCTCGCAGCCTCACCGCAAGAGGCCTTGTGCTGTTACTTCATTCCTGCGATGGCGTGTGCACAGAGCCTGATGCTGCAGTCTGGCTATCCCCATCTAATATCCACATCCTCTGGGGGAAAAAAAACTTTACAGTGCACTGCTGACAGCGGGGGACATTTTCACTGGGCATAGCAACGGCGTTTCCTACCTGCTTTACAACAAACAGCGTGATCAGCTGTGACACGAGGCCCTTTGATTACGGAAAACCAAAAAACTGCCCGAACCCCATAGTCGGCACCCTTGCCATTTTAACCTCTTCGGATGATGTCATAAGGTGGGTTCCCCTTTCCCTCTCGCGTCTGCTGTCACCGTGGCAAAGTTCCACCGCCACACTCAAGAGAGCACTTCTGTCTAATCACAGCTGCCCTTCAGAGTCTCCTCTCTGCCCTCAATCCCATCTGTATGTCCTGCTCTTAAATTACCCTGGCTAAGCACCCTCTCCCACTCCCACTCAAGACCATTATGCCGTCTGCCCGTCCGTGTTTGACTGCCACAGTTTCAGTAATGTGCATGCTGGGAGGATTGCCTGACGAGCCAGGGGTCAGACAGCCAGCGCGTCCTTTTTTCTGTCAAATTACAGCTGCCCGCCAACACGGGCTTCATCACGGGCCACCACGGTGGCGCATCAGCAGCACATTGGGGTTGTAAAGACTTGCACTATGTGGTGAAAAAAAAGGGAATCAGAAAAAGCAAAGAAAAAGCTCGGGAGAAAAACTGATTTTCCTTTTTGCTGCTTTTGTAAGGGTTCTAACACACACACACACACACACACACACACACTTGTGATGTGTCATTTTACTGTCACACAACTCGTCGCCATTCCTTGTGGCCATTCCAAGTCAGCCATGGCACAGGCTGGTCTGATGATGTATAACTGCTTTAATATTTCAGTCCCCCACTCAAACCTACAGGCTCTCCCTTCTGGCCTTCCAAGCCAAGGGTGAGAGATTAGACGTGGTGGGATTCTGGGCCCTAAGCAAGTCTTAGCCTTTTCTTTCATGCCTTCCTTTGTGCAAGCTGTTCCTGGACTTTCGCAAAGCCCACTGTTTTTTTTTCTTTCCCCCTCTCACTGTGCTAATTTATCTAAAAAACATAGCACCCTGACAGCCAGAAACCCCGAGCTGCCTTTATGGGTTTGGAGGGGTGATTCTTATCCAAAGCCACTTGGCCCATCCATCTGTTTGGCCCTGGAACCCAGGCATCTGCTCACTGCTATTGTTAGGCTCCGTCAGATGACAGGCCAAGACCCTCAGGGGGAACCTTGGTCCACTCTCATGCACAGCTATGCGTGTGCCCACACACACCAACGCGGGTGCACATGTGTCTGTGATTGACTTCAAGGGCCGCAGAGAGGTGCTGGCTCCGGCCACCGTCTTTGTTATGGTGGCCGGCGGTGGACGCGGCAGCAGCCAGAAAACACGCTGGGAGCCCTTGGATCGTCCCAGCAGACCTACCTGACTGACCTCCAGCCACAGTAACAACTCTTTCCTGGGCTAGTGGCTCTCTGCAGAGTCACGGTGAGACATCAAAAGATTTTGGAGGCGACCAGCAGTGTTTATGCTCCATTTTTACCTCAGAACGACCTTCAGAATAAATTCAAATAGAAACCATTTGCATGCACGAGCGTGTGGGGTGGAAATACAACCGATGTCAAGGTGACTAATAGAGTTTGTTTCATATTGGTGTTAGCCTAAAATAAACACAACACACTGTATATGTACACAAACAGTCTAAGAAGAGAATACGCGGCATCAGCATGACTATTTTTTGTTGAAAAATGGACCTTTATGATTTGCAAACATTGACATTGATGGAAATTAATTATCTTTTAGTCCCATGCGATCAGATCAAATTAGATTGCCCAATTTAATGAAAAAACAGCAGTAATAATTAAAAAATTCTGTATTATTCAGTTACCTGCATCCTGCATATGATAGATAAAGACTGGGCTACAGCTTACTTGAGACATTCCACACTCTGTTTCTACTGATCTAAGTTTCTCATCAGGTCTGACGTTGAATAATTACTTTTAAATCACTAAACCAAACTTTCTTTCCTGATACCCGTACGAAATGATGAGAGGAGTTGAGAGAAATTTGGCTGCATACTGTCTGACATTAGACCTCCACTTCATCACCGCCATGTGCATTTTGTTTTGCTTAATCTTATATTCATCTGTTCTGCCTTATCAGTGTTTATCTTCTGATACATCTTGCAGTGTTGAATAATTAGAAATGCTGATTTCCAAACCATGAAAGATGCATGTGGGAAGGATGCATAATTAAGTGCGTTCATTCTAGGTTTTCTGATGTATTCCTTATTTAATTACCATATTTGGGGGAAGGGTTGAGTATAAGGGTGGGGACAGATCCATTTCATTTGCACCATGTTGATCTAAAAAAAAACAAAAAACACCGCATTCCTGAGAAGAGAATGTGAGGATTATTTCATAAGTTAAATGTGAGTGTGTGAGATCTGACAAATATTTTCCAATCAAAAGCAAACAATATGGCATTCTATGGAGAAATCTTAATCTTATACTTTTTAGTAAAGTTACTAAAAAGCTATATTGCATTATGTTTGACTTCTCTCAGAAAATATTTAATAGACACAGACTTTGAAAGATTCTTTCAGAAAAGCCTCGGAGCCAAATACCCAGTTCCAGCAGCTAATTTACCTCACGTTTAAATGATAAATGGAAACCATTATACAATGAATAACAGGAGTCAAGAGGATTTATTACTCACTGCCCGGTAAAACTTCGATAATGAATTCAGCGCTTGCTATACACAAACATTAGCAAACAACTTCCTTTATAACTGGCTGCATCTTTTATGTTCCATATAGTGTTGGCAGACACAGTTTAAACAAAATGTCCATAATTCTTGGTAAGCATGATAATTAACTTTCAATACTTCTATTCATACTTGACATACATACATACATACATACATACATACATACATACATACATACATACATACATACATACATACATCCATACATACATACATACATACATACATACTGTGTTTTCCTACAATAGCTCTGTGGACGCAAATATTGAAAAAGTCCCAGCTTGCCTGAAAATTCAAACATATATCTTATATTCATAGACAGTTGATGCATGGACTGATATTCGATATTACGTGCAGGAACAAGGCATATGCGCATTAAAACATCAAATGAATTGCTTAAGAGATGATTAAACTGACCGACTGATGTATGTAGATTAAAGTCATCCGGGTCTTCAGCATGTTTACTTGCACTCTAATGTAGGCCATGTATGCATTAAAAATGTACATATGTTGTTTCCTGGAGGTCACAATATCAAATTTCAAATTTCAAATTTCAGCTATTACGTATAATAAAAACATTTGTGTGACGTGGCCCATTTAACCTAGGTGTTAAATAAGCTGCAAAACACACACATATCTGACAACTTTGGCAGTTTGGTCTACATTCACGTTCTTGGTAATGCGTAATAAATAAAAGCAGGAACAGTGCCACAGTGGTTGGTAATGGTTTAGTTTAGATCTTGGACAATTCTACTTTTAACTATGTACGTTGAATATTTGTCTCAGGGTGTGTATGGTGGGAAGAAAGTGAGTTGAAAAATTAGTAGATCTGAGAAAAAAGGACAAGATCTATGCGAGAATATCCAGTCGCTGCAGTGTGTGTGTGAGTGTGTGTGTGTGTGTGTGCATGTGTGTTATCAGGTGGTATCAAAAGTAGCATCCTCTGCCCTGGGAGGAGCTGTGGAGACATAGGGATCCTGCTTTAATGTAGTTGCTGGTTAACTTCTCAGCCTCAGCACACATTAATTAGTACCCAAAGGAAAAAAGGGAGGGGGAAGTGGGACAGAGAATTGGTGAGGAGAACAATTGGGAGTTCACAGCGGTATCCCCAAACAACAGGTACAGGGTAGTACTTACTCTAGAGGACCCTACTTATTATACTAAAAAATAAATAATGTTCTGACTCTACTATTTTATTATTACCATCACAGCTTTGAGACCAGGTGGCTGGTATTTTTCAATATTTAGAAATAGTCAAGATTTTAAAAGTGAATTTTTAAAGTTATGCTGTCAACATATAGTAAAATGAAACAATGACAATTACAATAATTGTCTCCTCAATTAATCAACGACCTAGCATAAGGGTTTAGCCCACTCTATGGCTTAATCAATAAAGTTCCAGACCTAAGACTGACAATGTCGATGTTTCAGGTCAAAAATACGGTTCATCTCTACTCTCAAACCTGTGAAGTCATTGACATCTTTTTTATTTTCATTGCAGCGCAGGTTTGCAAAAGTATCCCCAAGATCTGACATCTGCTCCTTTGGATTAAAACGATGTCACTGCTCTGTATTCAATTTGGGAAATAACTGCTCTGCAAAAAAAAGCCAACACCTCAGTTTTGCAGTTTGCACACTTGCAGTGTAGTACAACTAAAATGTTGAATGTACACAGAAGTCAATGCACCACTTCGTGTACAAGTACATTTATGTATTAACTGTATAGTACTGAGTGTAAAAAAAAAACCATCAGTCTACAGTAGTGTCTTAAAACCTAATATTGTTGACTATGCGACTTGAACTGATGTTATTCAATTACAATTTGGGGCTAAATTTGATAGAAAATAAAATTGAATAAAGGACCATAATCTTAAGGGAAGTATACCGTTTGAATCAAGTCTCCTGTTCTTATAAAAAAGCTAAATTAACTGTTTGTCTAACTACAAAAACAAAGGGCTTATTGCCAGCCGTAACCAGTTTGTATGGATGAACTAAATTCATCAGATGCCTCGCAACAGCTTTGATCATGAGTCAAACAGAGATGATGTTCCAAACAATTTCCATTTTGATGCCAATGTTAGAAAAGTCAAAATGGTATAATCCAAACACAATCTGAAATCTTTTGTGGAATAATAAAAACCTTCACTTCACATGCCAACACATTCGGGAGAATGTTTTGCCGTCCTTATGTGCTGAGAAAAATGCTATTTAAAAAAAAAAAAAAAAGAGACAGCGAGTGCTTCATTGTTGCATGTCTGTGCCTGTTTTGCACTTTGTTCATGGGAGCTTTCAAAATGAGTTACTACAGTTAATTACAAGCTGTCATACTTGAGACAAAATGAAGATTGTTCCTCTTAAAGTAATAATCAGAGGGGAACATCCTGACACAGATAAGTCTCAATGCGCCACTGTTGTCTAATATCAGAACGCTTACAAGCGCTGAATTAGAGCCATTATAGACTATAGGAATCTAGATAGGGCTTAGATGAAATGCTGGAGTTGAGCTCATCACGTTGCCCAAAGGCAACATTTCTTTCTCAGAGAATAATTAAGCCTTACATTATTAGTACCAAGGGTGTAGCCCTAGTAATTATCACCCCTCAGTGCTACTCTCAGCAAGACTGCATGAAAGCATCTTGCCTAATGCGTTCCTGTTTTAATATTCCACTGCTTTTTTTAAGAAGACACCCAAATGGCGAGATGAGCCTAATCCCGTCGTGCAAAATTGACACCCTCGTATGCCATCTGTTTAAATACAGTAAATTTGGTGTAACATAACCGCCACATAATGAAAAGATTGTAATCCCGTGAATTGGGGCAATGAGATGGACCAATATCTCGAAATGAAAATATTCCATCTCAGCCTCAGTGTTCCATATTTCCATCTTGGCAAGTAAGAGTACCAGTGTGGCCTAATGATGCTTCGGATGGGTTTTCATTTGTTTGATGTGTATGGGGGATACACAGGTACACTTTCCATTAAAGTGGGTCGCTCAATGTGTAACTTAACGCTGAATATGCTTACAGTCCGGCGATTAAGGGTGGAGGCAATGAAGCAGGTTATTAGCTACCTGCTGCCAGTGAGTCACCACGAGCACGAGAGATGGAGGTGAAGGTGGAGGATGGGAGGTGTTGGGGGGATTTTTTTTTGCAATTTATTATCCTCCGGCAATTAGCCAGCGAACGCTACAGGCTCTTTGATAGTGGGATGTTTCAAAATGGAAAAGATAAGAGAGAGCCACAGATGCCTGGTGGTAGACACTGGCTGCGAGCGCAGGAGATAGCGGAGGCTCAGATAGCCTCCGAGTTACACAGAGAGGCCCAGATAGGCAGCGCACAGCTGATCCACTGCTGATAACTCCCGTCAATCAGGGTTTGATTAGTACATGCGGCTCATGGGAAAATTAGGCCAAATGGGCGGTTGGATTTGAGGGGGGGTTACCAATGCCGAGAACTGAGTCGCAGAGTAAGACATGGAGGTGCAGCTCACAACAAGGAGTGAAGGGGAGGAAAGTCTGTCGGATCAACAATTCCAGGGTGCTCCTTCTGGGGGAGGCGTTTTGACTGGCTTATCCCTGTCGTGTCAGCATGGGTCGAGGTCACCCTGAATCTGTCACTGTCTTATGGTTTCAAATCACAATGTTGATGAGGGACTCGGTATTGTCCACAACCCCTACCCTTAACTGTCTTTTTTGAAGTCCTTTTTTTTTCTATCTTGACCTAAGGGACAGCTGCACTGGATTGGATTTGAACGACTTTTTCCCAAGACATTTAAATCATGACCTATCGTTGCATTGTGACCGGGAAAAAATCATGATATGAGAACTCCATCCATCTATTAACTGAACTGTTTGTGGATCTTTTGGCGTCGCTTGATTACCTGCATGTTTTTAGTCTGCAGAAGGAAACTGCACAAGAAAACCACACATGCAAGGACTCGAGGAAAGGACATGCAAGAGAAAAAACGGTCTATGATCCAAAAAAAGGCCTTTTTTGTAATACTTTCAAATTTCATGATGTCTTTTTTCCCAGTAGTAATGGTATTTGGCAAAATTAACACTAAAACAACACTAAACGAAACAACTTCCTCCTTGAATATTATAAATATTATACCTTAAAATAAATTTCAGATTTAAGCTTAAAAAAACTAATGAGTGCTCAACTGGTAGGGGAGCATAACTGAAATATAATGCATTACTACAGTATATGACATAATTTGCCGACTTCATATTGACCTCAATTCATGTGACCATAAAAAAAAAGTGTTCTTTTTTTTCTGGCTATACAGACTAAAGCACACTCTTTTACTGCTGATCAGTATCTTGCATATTTTGGCATGGCCTATATATACTGATATACTTTCTAAGTGTTCTTGAAATGATTGCGATACCTTCACCCCTGACCGGTGGAGGTTGGTGTGTCTGACTATGGATTTTGGACCAACGTTGTTGTCCTTGGCCAAGCTGTTTTTTCAGCTGTGTGTGTTGCTCGGAACACGGTTCTTTCTTTTCCAACCCATTCTAAATTGGTGTATTTTGTCGTTTACGCGTAATAGCTCTTTTCAATGTTCCCTCTTTTCAAAGCTTCAAAGTGGCTGGCTTTTCTCCCAGAGATCTCCCAAGTCCTCACATTGTTATATATGCTTTTAATGTAGAAATAAAGGTTTAGGAACCTCTAGGCCAGGGTCTCAAATGGTGGGTCGCAACCCAAAAGTGGTTCCGCGGAGCCGTTTTGAGTGGTTCGCAGGAGCATCGATTTCCCATCTCTCGTGAAATAGCCTTCCCCTCTGCATCAGCTTGATCCTCTTTTTAGCTTATCCCTATGTACATGGTGTGAGAAGAGACTGCGATCATTCAAACAAGACCCCAACAAGCTGTAACTTCAACGTTCACATACCTGGGGACTCACTTTAGAGGATTGTCGGGTGGGTCGGAAAAATGTTTTTCCATGGGAATGTCAAATATTTACTTACATTCCTCTGTTTGTTTGCTGAATGAGCAGTGGGAGGTTAGAGGCCAAATGTATTGTCAGTACGGTATAATCTCTTGCACATAATCAAGTAGGAGTTACCATGACAAAATAACACACTGATAAAATGAATTGCCACTGTCTGCTAGATGCGTCAGATTTGGGTTAGCCTAATCCGAACCCCAGCAAGAAACAGCCATCAGCAGTCACCGGTGAGGAATGGTACTGGAGTAAACATGGTCAACCCTGTGTCCTCTAACCTCAGTCCTTGCCTGGATCTTTTTCTCTCTGCTGGCCTGCCTATCAATCTGCCTTTAGATCTGTGTAATAACTAAATAATTGTTGCTTCTCACAGGGTATGAAATCCTTTTTTTTGTTGCCTGCAATATTGAATGTTAATGTTCCTGTCCTACTACAACCTTTTTACGCTTAATTTGTACCTACAATATCAGAAAAAAGTTAAAAAAGTACGTTATCAACAAAGGATCCAACATTACATGTGGAGGGCATTTAGTCATTTACCTATTTTTCTTTCCTCATCAAAATGTTGAAGCCTTATTTTGAGATGTTTGAGAACAAACCATTTGGCCAACCCTGGGGGAAAATAATATTTAAATGAACAAACACTCCAAACAAACTTTCACAGTGGCAGGGGGCGGAGCGTAGGGATAAGCTTTCGGAATAAAAAGGGAGGCTGAAGCTCCACAGCCGTTAGAAGACCCTTGAAGGTGAAAGTGCTTCAAAGGTAAGACATTGGTGCTCAGGTCAACTGGATGTGCTTGAATCAGATCTATTATTGGTGCATTGGATATGTTGATGTTCAAGAAGAACGACCACTAATGTTGTGACTGATCTGTGCAATTTCTTTTTGATGACCGAAATGTTTTAATTCCTTTTTGTCCATTCCTTTAGATGGAAGTCCTCATAGGAGTTATGTTTGCATCCTGCCCCCTCGCACCAACTGTTCAGGGTGCCACAAGCCTCGTTGGTTGGTATTAGGACCATTTTATATTTAGACTTATTGGTTAAACACTTCATCTCTGTGACCAGTTATCATTAAGAATTATTTTGGAATTTGCTAATTTGATTACTGTTCTTCAATGAAATGTCAGCAGTCCCTTCAGAGGTCTTGTGTCTGTCCTCAGATGACACTTCATCAATGGCACCTGGAAATCTCCTGGACGGGGTGGATTGCACAAAGCAACACATGACCTTCGGCTCCTTGACCACCCCAACTTGCAATGGGGCTGTGGTTTGGACTGCGTAGATCTAAGTCAGCAATGATGCGGTGAGTTTTGCTTCTGGTCCTAAATTAAACAGTGACTGGAAATGCAAGCATATAATGCTCCATCTGTGTCTTACACGGCTAACTCCTGTCTCCACATTGACCGGATGTCTTCAGGAACGTCCAGCCAGCTGAACCCGCCGCAACACCCTTCAATCAGCGCTGCTGGTTTGAGTCAGATGTACTTTATACATTCATCCCAGAAACGACTTTCAGCTTTTACTTTGTATATTTGGTATAAGCAAAGTTTACTTAACAGTAAAATATGCTTTAATGTAAAATACTCAAGTGAAAGTACAGGGAAATGTTGTGAAAATAAAAAGCAATCACTCATTAATTCTGTCACTGGTGTTTCCTGATTATTCATCTAAATTTCCTTTCCAACGTTTTAAGTCATGTCAATATAATATTTCAACCACCACTAGAACACACCACTAAAATACTCTTTCCTTTAAACTCCTGAATATGCAGGAGGTGATTCTCTGGATAGAGTGAGCCAATAAATGAAAGTCTACGTATATAAAGGCCTAAGCGAATTCCTGTTGGATTGTTTCGCTATTGTCCTTTTCTCTTTCTAAGTTGCCTGTTTGAAGGTCTGACAATATCGGACATTCTCAACTGGTGGGTTGCGACTGAAAAGTGTGTTGCGGAGCAATTTTGGGTCTTTAATTTAACTTTTGGGTCGCAATTTAATGACAAAGGGGAAAATGTTGGTCATAAGCAAAACCAATTGAGAACAACTGCTCTAGGCCATATATTGTGATGGACAAAAAAATAGTTAGGTATAGGTAAAATAATGTGTTGCACTTAAGATTAAAATAAAATTAATTCTGCATAGTGCAAAGAAACAAAAGAAAGGAACCAACATGAGCATATCAACAGCGACCGTAAAAGAAAATGCACATATACAAATATTCATATAAGTGTACCAATCCATCCGATGCATAGTAAATCAGTATAGCCACCCTTATCCTGCATAGTTTTTATGTATATTATCCATATTCCCTGAGGGCAAAACATGCCCGAAGCACTTATAATGCTTCAAACTATATCTGTTTGCTGTTTTAGAAATAATAGGAACAACACATCTGAGAACAGAGCCTTACTCGCCCACAAAATCTGCAATGAGGATCTGAGTAATGGAAACTACCCGCGCTATAAAACTGATATTTCATAATAACAAAAAAGCTTTTCATGCGTATCCCACCACAGTTAACCAGCTGCACCTAATTCACAGCTGCCCTTGAAGCCTTGTACTTCGAGTCAGGATACAATTAGACAAATCTCTCTTACATGCCTTTGCTTCTTTAAAGTGTTAACCTTAATGACCTGAGTCAAGGAAGGGAAAGAAAAACTAATTCTGTGTAACTTTTTAATGTCTGTGGCTGATTAAGATAAAGGTATCCTGTCTCCTCTCCTAGTGATTCTTCTTCCTACTTCCCTCTGGTGCCAATTTTGTTTGGTGGGGAACAGCGGTAGATAAAACCCAGAGCTGCGGCGACTTCTCTAATCTGAGGAGTAGTTTTGGAGCAACTGGGGTGGCGTGAGGGTGCAGTGTGCTCTCACAGCATGGGCAGATAAAAAAAAGAGCTATGATTGGGATCGGGAGCTTGATGTTGGGTTTGAGATAACAGCACATCATCCCAATGGGACAAGGTTGAGGATAAGCCCGCCCCCTCTGCCTCTCCTTGTCAAGGTTTTATGGAGTAGGGGGGGTTAAGCCAATAACAGTATTGTGAGGGAATTCTCGAAAGAAAAGGTGATCTTTTCCTCCACTCAGAAATGTCCTACTCAGATTTACACAAGAAAGATAGACATGTAGAATGTATGTGTAGGGGATCAGCCCATTCAAAATGGAGAATGAGAATTATTTTGTGCCACACACAAGGAAAGATGACCGGCGTTTCCCAAACCACACACTCCCCCAACACATACCCATTGCGCACTAGCTTGGACGGTCCCCAACATTAAAATGAACATTTTCCAACTATCATTATGGTTTAAATGATTAATTTAATTATCAATTAGAGTCCAAATTGATAACTAGCAAGAATAAGTAGACTGGATTAGTGAACCAGCTCTTGTGTAGGGTGTTGCAAAGAGGAACTTCAAAATCTATTAAAAAGTGGGTTATTTAACAACATAATACGCTTTATCCAACTCATTCTAAAAATGTATCAAAATATTGTAAAAGAAAATGTATTAAAACTGTAAAATACATGCATGGCAAAAAAAACACTTTCTTAGAAACTATTGTCCATAGCTTTGTACTCTGGGGCTTGAGATGATAATATACAATTATTTAAAAGGGATAAACCTACCCAGCAGCTATGGTTACTGTGTACCAGGAAGTCTAGTTTAAAAATGTTCTCCCCTTGAGGCTTACTAAAGTAACCCATTACAGCACATACGATAAAATATTCATATGTGAACATGATGGCCTCTTTACTGTGGTACCACACCTTTCTACTATCAACCATGCAGTACAGCTCCACAATAAGCCACTGTTACCATCTGTCTGAAAATATGTAGTTAGATGAAGCCAAAGTCAAATAGTTACAATATAAGGATGATGAATATGCATTATATTCTGCTTGACATCTAATATGCCCCTTGAAAAAAAGGGGGCATATTAAAATCACATTTTCCACATATAACTGCAACTAAATACGGGTTCAACTGCCTTATGAAGGTGTAAGAGCTAAAAAATTAGGTTGGGAAAATATGCACTTTTAAAAAGTCACAGGTGTAAGTAGGTTGTTTTTCCATAATATCGCCATCTTTGGATTCACCTGTGGTCACCGACTGTCAACTCGCATCTGCTCGTTCATCTGTTTGCGTCAAAGCCTATCCTCTCAGCTGTTACTGTAGGCTGCCACTGAGCACAGATCTGGGGCATGTGTGGGCATGGATGAAATTATCTCTATTAATTGGAACACTGCTCCAATATGCTAATGCCATCTTCTTAATTGCAAACGCATGTTGACTGCAAAAAGATTTGGATGGTCTTGACAAACCAAATTACTGCATCTCTGAATATATTTAACTGGGAGCTGGAAATATTGGAGGGATTATACAGTATGTTGTAGATAGGAGCACTGTGTGGTGAACTATCATAGTCAGCAGCTAACAAAGAGATAGAACATGCTTGTCTAATTGCAGCTCTGCAGTTTTACTGTGTGCTGCTTCGGGATATAACACTTCTGCCGAGCTCCTTATAATAAGCGTTGACCCTTTCTACCATGGCTGCTTGCTATGCGGGCGTAGAAAAGCTGCAAGTTCATCCCCCAATGATTCTACAAAATAGGAGGTGCCCTCTTTTCTACCGTGTGAGCAGGTGTTGTTCAAACCAAGACTACCTTGTCAGCACCTAAAATAAGATTTGAGAACAAGAGAGGGGAAAAAATACCGGATAACTATTAATAGACGAGACAAAGTAATCCAGATTTTCGGCGACAGAACAGTGGAACACAAATACTTTAATCTCTACTAAAGGGTCTGGTACAGATGAGCAAACATTTACTCCGTGGCAGGAATGTAAGGGTTTGTCCAAACAGCACCTTATAGCACATCAACATCTCCTTCTAGTGCTATTCAGCATGGAAGCTACAGTAAAGGATAAGAGCTTCTCAAAGAGCCAGACAGCCATTCTTCCTCTGAATTTGCATATCCTTCGGAGACAAGCTTGGCTTTGGATTCAAAAGGACAGAAAAAGAAACAAACACATACAAAAGCAAAGCTCATTCCCCCAGCTTTTGTATTTGAATAATCCCAGGCTCTCTGTCGCAAATATTTTCCTATGGCAATGCATGTAGGCGTCAATATTCACAGTATAGAAATATTTAACGGATGATACAGCTGACACTGTGAATCAACGAGTGATGTAGACACAACAATTTTGGTACCATACCGTAGGACAGAATTTTGGCCATTGCTGTTATAATTGAAAAAAAAAAGCACAGGGGTGTATTTGCTGACTGATTGATGTCAGGGCACTAATGCTCTTAAAAAAAAAGCTTGCAGAGTTGCATGCACTGGTGCGGATCCCTGAATAAGATTTGATCCCCTGCTCCATGGATTAGAGCGGTGAAAAGATTCAGCTGTAACACAATATCTACTGCACATGTGAAAAAAAATGGAGGAGAGGCCATGGCACTGGGACTATAATGTGTCTATTACAGTCTTACACCGCTCCTCACACAATCGCTCAAATTTCAAGGTCTGTTGTAACGACTGAATCCAACCAGGGGGAAGGAGTGAAGAGTGATGACACACAGGGCATCCTTACTTCAGTCAAGTTAAGAGACAGAGTAAGCTCGCTGCTGTGGTCTCAGCTTTCTCCTACTCTCAACTGGGGCTGACAGAACAAAACAGTAAACCGGCACCTGATATCCCACCATGCACCATTCCCCAGCTCCTACTAATACAAGTATGCATTAGAGAGGCCCACCTGACTGAACCCTGCACTGTCATCCCCATTTCCTGCATCCTGTGGCAAAATGGGCGAAAGTCTTACATAACAAATCCATTTTATAGCTTCTTTATTACCTCATATTTACCATGCATGCTTGCACCAGTGAAGACGTTCCCAAACATTAAAACCCCTTTCAGGCATGCTAAGGATAATAAAATTTTCATATATCAGTCTGATGTCTGGATAAGTCATTTTTATGCAAAAGTCAAAAAAAGATCTTATGAGGTTCTGCCTGTCACAATCATGCACGAGGCAGCATTGAATGTCGTCAGGTTATTGGAGATACTGAATTATTTTACCTTGCTTCAAAATAGTTTTGTGTAAGAGCAGTCCTCTCCCCTCACAGTTTGAAAGAGGTTAAATACAAAAGAGAAAACCTTATATAACCGCAGCAATGAACAGGCCAGCGCTTCTTCCACATATATATAAATAATTTCTACTTTAATGAGTACCCATCAAAAAAATTGAATGCAGCGATTGCAAACATTTATAAATAAGGAACAGAACTCTCTGTCTAATGAATGATGAAGCTGATAAGGGTCTTCACTGTGAATAGTAGTAGGAAACACCCCTTGTTCTAGAAATAGTGTTTAAGTAATTAATGAATCCAGACTAGGTCAAATCCTACAAGGCCGGACAAAATTACCTCCCACCACACGCTGAATGTGAGTATTCGTTGGCAGATGACGTAAATGAGGTCAACTGCCATTGGCTACTTGTAGAAAAAGGCTTACACACAACAAATACAAGTTAAATGACCATCAATGCATCATTTTCTATGAGGACTTGACCAAATCCATGAGAGTACTAACCAATCTGGGTTTAAATGTGGTATCAAAGCGAAAGTATCACACAATTGAAACAAAGTAACACCTCTTTGCCTCAAAAGTCAATTATTTTCATTATTTGGATAGTGGAAGCTGGTAATGTTGTGTATTTCATGTTTGAAATGGCTTAAGCTTGAGCACCAGGGCTTAAGTTATTCACCCACAATGGAGGGCACTACATACACTGCAACTAATGGTAAGGTGCTTCATTAAGCTGAACCAGCGGTGTAGCAGTAAAGCAATGTTGCATGTCCACACTTCTGCAAGGGTGCTAAACTACAGTCGAAAGGATATTTCAGTGGATCAGCCATAGAGTTCAGGTCAACAGTGTAAACATGGAATTTGAAATGGAATTAGTGCTGGTTACTTAGTGGTAAAAGGAATGTACGAGGGCAGGGGTGTCAAACTCAAATGTTTTAACTCATTTCATCTCAAGTGGGCAGAACCAGTAAAATCATTAAGGCATTATAACTTATATATATATATAATTACAATTACATTCTGAAAATGTTCACATTTAATAAACTATGGAAAAATAAGTGCAAAACGTAATTCTTTCACTTTGCAAAGTCGTCCCGGAGGCCGGAGTGGCTTTCGGCCCGCGGGCAGTACCAGGGTAACGGCATTCATTTAGAGGAAATGCAAATAAAATACTAAATTGACATTGTCTCTTTGGCAGAAACCCTTTTTCTGCACTGAAAGAGGAGCTTGCGATGACAAGCAACGGAGCTTAGATTTCCACACTGATACAAGGTGAGAAATTTACACCAAAAATGTCAATGGGATCTCTATTTCTGGCTCACTCAAGCCTCTGGGGCTGCCCGTGCCTTTCTCCTCAAATTAGCTTTTCACCTTTAATTATCCACTGTTTGGCATGGCACGGAGTGGAGACGATGTTGCACACAGCCATTAGCGCTAAAACCTGTTTGAGGAAAACAAATGCCTTCTGCCTCCCTATTTGAAGTTCGTTTAACAATGTCCTCGAGCCACCGTTTTCCAATGTGTGAGGAAGTGCCGGCAAACAAGACATCCATCAAATTGACAGACAAAACAAATTACAAGGCAAACACAACCTTAATGTGTCACCAGAGCTAATGGTGTCAAGGCTGGTTGGCAGGAGACCCAGACACTTGCATGCTGCTGCTGTCACACTCACAGTGTTTCCACTCCAAAAAAAAGGCCAAACCGAAAAGGATAGAGGAATGGCTCCCGCATAACACTCCGGTATTAACACCCCGTACACTATTAACAATGCATCAAACCTAGATTCATAAAAGTCCATTAAACCCCGGCGAGTCAGACCGAGAGGCTTTCATGCAGGTATGATCTATCTGCACTGTGGTGTGTGCTCACAAGTGGGATTATTCTTTAAATGAATGATGCAGTCTCTCCAAAGCCAATAAAAGTGTAATTACATGCCACGGGCCTTGGTGACAAAGCCGCTGCCGGTGACAGCCACGTGGAAACGAGGAAGAAAGGATTACCTTCACTTTTCATCCAACTTTGGCATGATCACCTCTCCACAGGGGTCACCTTGGACGAAATGCCACAATTTTACCAGTCATTAAACTCTTAATCCAGCCTGAGTGTGCAGACTCCCATCTCATCTGTCAAAGTGTCCGAGGCCTTATATCACCTTGTGCTCCTATTGCATCACAGCCAGCCATTGCAAGGCAATGCAAAGGTGAGAAACCTCTGCCGCAATTGTTACAACACAGGAGAAGGCATAGATTGAAGTGCACAGTGATTCAATGTTTCTTCACTTCAAACATTGTCTAGGGTTAAGCAGAAAATGATCTTTGGCTGGGAAAGCAGCATCCCGAGAACTACTTTGCAACAGACACATTGCTTTTAGTTTAGTTTTTTTCTACATGTTATTTTGGTCTCTGTAGGAAATTGTGCTCTTGAACCTTTGCAGGGTATCAGAGAGAGATCTTTTTCACGCCAGGCAAACTGAACATGATAAATTGGACAATAAACAATCTAATCCAGCAACACAAAAAGTGCACAGAGGCATAATTCTGCTCTAAATAGGACTTTACACAGACAAACACAACACTGCCAGTCACAGGAGCACAGCACTCACAAACAAATATCATGGTCAAACTCGCACACAGTTGTTCATTATAGAATAATGTGTTCTTATAATTGAAATTTTAATGGCATAACAGCTGAATATGGACCCAAACAGTTGGTGGTTCTTACTGTGACAAAGATAATGAAAAAGTTTCTTCCACCATGCCATTAATCATAACATTTGATTTAATACTGAGAAGAAAAGCTCTGGTTTTTATGTTCATAATGACGACGCACAGTATTTTTTTCTTTAATCAGCCCTGAAATAATCCCGTGAACCTTGATTCTGCAAGATCTTTTATCTCTAATAAAAAAAAACATACTCTACTATTCTTTCAATCTCTGATTTGGTAAAAAAAAAAATTTTTTTAACATGCTACTTTTTTCAGAATTTAAGCTTTTCTGGTGCGGAAATAAGACATTTTTAGTTTAGGGACAATTTTCACAAATACTGTATTTTGATTTTTTTTTGTTCGATTATCTGTGCAGGAAATAGAGCATGGCATATACTTTTAAATAATTGTGAAAATGATATTTTAAGGATATCAAACAAACAATTGCATGTCAACACTGTTTGTTCGGTTCCCAGAATACCTATAACTTTGACTGGAAAGAAGAACTCCAAGCAATTACGCTTTATGCTAGAATTTCTGTCTAAAGTTTCAGACCTGCCTCTGTGTCTGGGCTTCCACCCTGAGGGACGAGCATACTTTAGAGCAGTGTGCTGATGGGGTTTGCTGCTGCTAGTGACTCAATAATGGCAACTCACTGATAAAATGGTCATATTTAAACATAACCGATAAGGCCGCTGTGATTTTAATCAATCAATCGTAGTAATGAGAACAGGAAGTTAATCCATTGTTATGTATTATTCCCCTGTAAATGAAGGTCTTTGGGGTTAATTAACTGGTGGGCTAAGGACAATGTTAATAATGCAGCACTAATATAGGGCAGGTAATAACCCCACTCGGAAATGTTTCTGGTAACTCCAGCTTTCAGTTCTTCTCCGAAAAGAATGGCAGACATATCGAGGCAGCTTTAAGTTTCTCTTCACACGAACACCGCTTTATGTTGTTCTGCAGTAGAGTGCGCTTCGTTGTGATGGCACTCTTTTTCATTTATCACACAGCAGTGTGAGGAAGTTATAATATATATATTTTTTAATCCAGTCATAATTGACTGGTAGAGTTATGTTATCTTAAATGTTAATTAAATCATTAAAACTACAAGAAAGGATGAAGAGTATGGAGGCATAAAATTGGAGGTTGGAAGGATGCCAACTGACCAAAAATAAACCTAAAAAAAAAAAAGGAGCGGGCTGTAAAAATAGTTAGAACTACAGCAATTTTAGTTTTCATAACCATGCTGACCTGTGTGCATCCAGCTTGGCAGTTGACCAGGTAGGTTTGACCATAAATTATGAAAATGACTTGATGGGCAGAATGAATGATGTTATCGGCACATTACTAACAGTTGCCAAAGACTACCTGGATTTCATCACATATTTTTCACGTCTCAAAAAGTAAATATAAAACTGCCTCATGGTTGTGTGCCCGAGCAACAAAAGTCTAAACCGAACAACACAGGGTTAGCACATGTACGTCATGTCTATCATATACCTGACCAACAAACCTGACCACCTTACAATGATGATACCAAGAGACAAAACGTACACTGGGCAACAATTATGAAGTTAAACGTGTTAGATCTGTAATTTCAGCGAAAGCTCTACGAGGGCAATGGAGGGGATCTGGATGAGGAGTACACAAACTCAAAAGGTAAAGATGGCCTTTGTAGACAGTTTAATCTGACAGCGAAAAATTGCCTGCTTGACATGAATAGTGCAGTGACATATTCCCCACAAAGCCAGAGCTTCTTGCTGCATCTCCTGGGGTCCAAAATGACATTCAGCATCTGGTTGGACATTCTTCCAACTGCACGCTCGACAGGCAAAATACATGCCCGCCTCACTTTCCATGCACACACATCTGACCCAACAGACTCCCCGCAGCTACTTAAAAAAGCATAGTGGTGAATTTATGACTTTTTTTTTTTTTGCTGTTACTGGAATTTATTCCTGTGTTTAGAATAAACCAAGTGCATATGTGTACACATTGAATGCTTGGAGGATTATTATTGTCCCAGTCCACTTCCTAGACTCTGTAATGATATGTAAACGTGTTAAACTGATTCCTGCTTGAGTCTTTTTAATAGTGTATCAATTGATCTATCAAGGAAAATATATATATACAATATATGTTTCAAACTCACCTCTATGTATTATAATGGCAAGCAATTGTCACATTTCTGACTGTACAAATGTGTCAGTAGTAAATGCTTCTGAGTGTGAGTGTCAGAGTGCATGCAGGCCTGTTTCTCTGTGTTATGTGAGTGACAGGTAGACAGAGAGAGAGCGAGCGAGCGAAGTTAGGAGGAGATGAATCAAATAACTATGTACAGCACTATCATGGAATAAGGTAAGAGAAAGCATAAAAGAATCAACGTTTGGCCACGGAAATAGTGAACATGTTCATTGTGAAACCAGAGCTGCCCCCTTGCAGGTCCCAACATGGTCAATTCACAGTTCAGCATCTGAGTGAAAGCACGCATTTGGACTTTTACCCAGCAAAGGCAGCCCTTAAACTGCCTTAAACTCAAGGTTATTGTCTAATAGAGACAGCAACCATCTCTGTCAAGTGACAGTATGTTCCTTTGAGCTATGTCTCTGCATGACTGGTTTCTTTTCTTACGTGCATACCTCCGTCCAGCACAGGCACTCTTATCTGCATCCCAGCTCTGTGCTGGCACAGGGAAAGGCCGTTACTCCACACACAATATTGGACAAGACAGTAACATGGAACATTTAGAGGAGGATGGAGAGGGTACCGTCGCACCAGGCTTGCCAGCTGTGATAATGATGTATAATTTAATTGAAGGCTGTGCTTCTATCCTCCACAGAACTCAAACTGCTCTTCTCTCGTCAATGCATTATTCAGGTTAATGGTGACCCTGAAATAGAAAAAAAGCTTCTTATCTCTTTAAAGTTTTATCGCACACAGCTAAGAGAGGTAAGGAGGCATATCGAAAGAAAAGTGAGTCAGACTGAGGCACACAAAAGGTAAAAAAAAGGAAAAAAAAATAAAAGCTTGGAGAAATGCAGCTCTGACATTCTCTCTGAAGGATTCCTGTTTTTGACCATGACAGCATCATCTTCCCGGCAGCAGTAGAAACACCCAGCTGGCTAGAAACTGTTCTTATCCTCTTCTCGTTCTGACATTTCCAAGGGAATGACAAAGGTCTCCCGCAAACCAAACGCCTTGGACGGAGAAGTTAGGTTGGGGGGGGATTTATACACCGTCTGCTGCAGACAATCTCTGTCCCTTTGTTGTATGTTTAAATAAAAAATAAATAAATGTAGCCAGGAATATTCCAACACAATTGCTATGATCATCATCCTAGCCATCGTCTCTCTTGTGAGCGAATGAGTGAGAGAAGCGAGAGGCAAAGATAAGGAGCTCTGGCACTCATGCATACACGATTGCACATGGACCCTGTTCACATGTGGATTTACTGTGACTTGGTTTTAGCCAACACAAGGAAGGACAGGGTGAAAGGGTCCTGGGCCATAAAACGTACACACTCCTATCCATCATGCTAAGCTGCCATATTTATTGTCTGAAGTTCATCCATAAAACACTGTTATTGTTAAGTGTAATTTCCTCCGCAATTAGAAATCCGCTTCATTAGAGGACGTGTGACCACAATGTGGCAATTAGTGCGCTGCGAGTGGCTTTGTGATTGGGATGGAGAAGAGCGGGAAATGGAGGAGGAGGAAATGCAATATCCAGTGTTAGTGTTAGTGCTTTACCCGTTTACTGAACCAGTTATTTCGTTGCCACGGTCATAATTGCAATTTATTTTTATTTTTTTCATGTTAATATGAATGGTTCGTTTAAAAGATCAGGAGCCATAGGTGTTAAATGATCATTTATTTATTTTTATATCATGATAATCTAACCAGATAATAGTGTAGAATCAGAGCTGCTAATATTCATTTTACTGGAAGCTAAGTCCAGAAATGGCCGTATAACAAATATGATATGATCATTAAAACCAGTGTTCCAAGACAATTTAAGACGGCATTTAATAACATTTAGACTCTTAAATTTTAGGATAACTTTATCTTGAAATATGAAGACCCTGGCTGTTACAAAGGCTCATGGTTTCATATAACAATTTAATTGTAATCCCTAAAATGACACTTAGCTCCCCATGGATGGAACAAGTAGTAGTAATTGTGTTTTTTTCAAATTTTTCAACCAAATTAAATTTATGTTAAACACATCAATATTGTGTATGATGATTTTATCAATACCCAATATAAAGCAAGGCAATGCCATAACAGAATCACAGAATAATATACTATAATACATATGATGACTTCCCAGCATTGGATTTGATTTGATAAAAGCTCTCTGCTGCTCTAAATTGGTTCGCAATAGCATTCACCTCATGTTGACACAGTCCTGTTACCGCTGCATCCGTAATTTCACCCACACTTTTCAGCTCGTATGGATAACATGCATTTCTAACAAGGTGTAGGCTTGCAAAATTTAAGGCACGTACATAGCAGAAACGGATTCTTCACTTGCAGTGGCACAAAGCTTAATGATCTAATGGGGTTGACCAGGGAACAGCAGGCGTGCGTTCTCTGCCTTTCCAGCGTTTTTCATTGTGATTGAGTAATTATGAGGGCGCCAGATCTACTTCATTATAAATGTGCTTGCTGGCTGCCTTGTAAACATTTTGTTTATAAAATAAAGGGTTTGGCAGAACTGAAAAGCCTGGCCTACATCTTTACATTTGTGCACACAGGATGCTGAAAATGAGTCCCAGACTTCTTAGCAATCAACAGTGTGCCACAGCATGTCAGCAAGATGTCAACATGGAACCGATGGTGAGAGATGTTCCCCTTGCGCTTACTGTGTTCCCTGCCCCAAGACAGTAGTCAAAACATATGAACTAAAGGAAATGACAGTGATTTTTTTCTTTTTTTTTTTCCTGTCAGGCTCCCGTTTAATTTCCCCCCATTACTTTGTTAAATCAGTCTGTCCCCACAGCTAGTTTGGCCTTACTACGGGGTTATCCTTTAACAAGCAGTTACCTCACAGAAATATAAAACAGAGAAGTTACAGCGAGAAAAAAATATATATATAAAATGTGCTGTAAGATTTACTCAAATAACCATAGTCATACTGTGTAGTTTAAATGTGAGTAATTCCACCAGCTAACCGAATATAAGGGATTCAAGTTACTTGAGGTAATATCCTTTGTAAAACATACTCTACATTGACACCTTTACACTTAGCTTTACAATTAGCAGCCTAATTAAATGAGCCGCTAATCTAAGGAGAATCTCCTGAGCACTAATCAAATGAGGTAAGACCACGACCGACCAATGTGTTGCCAAGCTGTATGCCATCGCATTACGGAATCATTCCAGTTAAATTCAACATATTATTGTAAATAGCACACAGCACAGGCAACAAGACCACCGTTTAGGCATATTATTCACCATGTGCAGGGAAAACAGTGACTAACATGAACAATTCATTTGGTCAGTAAACTGCCATAGCCATTCAGATTAGATAATCCTGGTGAATATATCACTGTTTGCCATTTTCTTTCCTTCTAAATAAACTCTGCAAACCAAAGATTTTGTTTATTTTGATTGGTGAGCTGATGATTTACCATTTTTTTGCAGTTCCTTTAGTGAGGAACATCCAGCATACAGGCTATATACAGCCTGCAAGACAATTTTAGAGCGGGCCGACAAGGCATTGTGTATAGTGACAACATGTAATTGCTTGGAAGCTGAAACCTCTTACAGAAGGAGAGTTTGTTCAAGTTCTTTGAACTTGTTCCTGATTTGGAGCTCATGTCTTCTTTTTTAAACACATAAGGACACTGAACGTTTCAAAGTTTTGTCTCCATCCTGTCACAAAACAGACATAACCCATACCATCAATTCATAATATTACATTAGAAAGGTTATTGCAATACATATGTTCAATTAATGGGTATGACCTGTGACGGATGTTTTAAAAAATGAAATGGGTCTTGAGAGGGAAAAGTTTCCCTATCGCTGTCTCAGTGAATACATAAAAACAACACAAGTGTATCAAAACTAGTTGTGGCTATTTATTTAATTTACAATTATATTTCAGTTTAATTATATTTGAAGTGTTTTTGATTACAATGAGTTATATAACGTGTTGTGCGGCACTATAAAGTGTTGTGAATTTAATTAAGTTCAGGAATAATTTCACTTCACTGTAGATTTCTCAATGGTGTAAGCAATAATAGAATAAGTGCACAACTGTGGAATGTGTGCAAACAATGATGAAGTAAGCCATTTGGGCTGTTGATCCGTAGTAGGCTGCACTATCCCCGTGTGATTAGGAAGTGGTAATATTAATCCCTTCTTTCCTGCCCCGCTCTATAAATCTAATACTCTCTCCCTCCCCATCTCAGACGCTCAGACACTCTCAGGCCTGGGATACGGCGAGTATTTGGGAGTGTGAGTGGTAATTCTGTAATAGGTGTTGGTCCCTTCTTTTAACCACTACTTTTCTGCTGACTGCCTCAGCAGGACCCTGCTTAATACGTCAGTTGCTGAGAAAATTACAAGAAATGACCCTGTCTCTAATCCCGGGCCATTCCGCAAATTGTTTGGCTTCCGAGGCCAGTGTTAGCACAGCCAGGCTTCTCTCCGGCCGGTACTGTATTCATATTACCATGTAATATAGTTTGGTGGGATCAAAATACATCCAATTGGACCCCCCCCCCCCATTGCCTAACTCACTCCAGTCTCTGCTTCCCCTGATGTGGCCGTCTATGTGATATTACTTAGGGAGGCTCTCTCTGCGGGGTGGTATGAGAATACGGAGATAGTCATTTGCTGATGTCAGACATCATGCACAGAAAGTAAGCGGCTTGTTTTCCACTTACCTTCAAACTAGTGCTATAAGAGATACAATCAACACTGTTCTGTTTTTGCTGCTTTTAACTAACCCCAGCTGGTAAACCTGGTGCTAATCCACTGACTGCTCAAAGTTAGCCGTTAGTTTTGAGCATAGATGCAAATGATAGCTCCTATTGTTTATAGTTTTATTTGAGTATTTCTAAAATTGATGGCATTCTGGATGGGCAATGCAGAAAACAAACTGGGGTTCCACTACTGTCGGTCAGGAATACAAATCTGGGGCTGTGGTGCACACTGGCTCACCAAATCTGAAAAACACTACCGGAGAGTAGGGTTCAAACAACATGAACAACAAGAGTCCAGGCTGGTGTAACAGCGTAAAGAGTGTTTTCTTCTTGGAACACATTGGACTTGATATCAATCAATCATAGTTTGAAAGCCACAGCCTATCTGAGCGCTGTCGCTGACCATGTGTAGCCCTTTGGGGCCACAGTCGGCCATCGTCTAATGGTCACTTCGAGCATGATAAAGTGCCATGTCACGAGGCGAAACACCAGTCAAACTGGTGTTATGAACATGACAAAGTGTTTAGTCAACTTCACTGACCACCTGAGTCACCAGGTCTGAATCCAATAGAAACACCCGTGGGATGCGACGGGGCAAGAGGTGGGCACTTTAAATGTGATGCAGTCATACCAACATGGACCAAAGGAAAGCTTCTAACATGTTGTGGAATCAATGCAACAAAAAACTGAAGCTGTTTTGAGAGCAACTTGGGTCTAGTATTATTATGGTGTTTATAGTTAGGTTCTCAGTGAGTGCATGCTCCAAAGGTAACATGAAGTTAACCAAATAATGCATCACGCTATGCATAATGTATCTATAGCTCCACTATGTTAGCTATAAATAGTACAAATAAATATTTAGAATAAACCATGCATTGGCAGATTGCGCATATATGAAAACTGTATATGTTAAATGTTATAATGAATGGCAAATTTACAGTCAACGCAAACATTGAGAGAAATCCAATGACACAGTGCTGGCGCACAAATGAAATGTTAACTAGTTCTTCCCACAAACATATCTCAACCCTGCAAAGGATTTCTGGAAAATATTGGTCTGCTGCAATTTTCGCGGGAACAATAATTAAACAACAAAGGTCCGATTTGGCTGTGGTATTATTGTTTCAATCTCACCTAACTACAAAAAGATATGTCACTGCCCTTCATGTCACCCAGGAGTCCAGTGATAGCTCGGATTTCACACTGCATCTGCTTTTTACCTAGGTGTACAGATTGCTGATTCATATTTGCACCAAACTCATCAAATTCCAGGCTAGAACATACTTTATCCACTATTTCAAGTGAAAATGCATTTTTTTTTTGAAATGCGGAATAAAACTTCCTTATCTCTAGTTCCATGCAACTTTTCTTTTTATCAGGAGTTGTTGTCAAAGACAAAAAATAAATACTGTATATGACCGTGGATTCCTATTTCATGTGTTTCTTGTAAATGTATACACATAACTAATGAAAGTAGGAAAAGACCTGGATATGAAATAAGAAATCATTTCATGAGTCAATATTTGAGAGTGTGTAATATTGATTTGGTCTTTGTATTTACATTAAAAGTTCTAAAGTGAAACGATGCACATTGGTGAGAAAAATAATTCATTTGGTACACTGAATAAGTGAATTGGATGTATTTGAAGAAATGTAAAAAGAGCAGGTGAGAAAAGCGGCAAGTGGCAAGGAATCATTAAATAGATCACAGTTGCGACACTGCCTCTTTGAAGACGCACATGTCCCACTGAGTGCGAGTCTCGACTTCTTCCAACGCCGATAGGCTGCAGGGAGCATCTCAGGCTTCTCACTGAGCACAAGCACTAAGATTAGAGGTTCCTTTAATCCGAAAAAGGGGATTAAATGCTACAAGAGAGGCGAGAGGGCCGCTCCCACGGAGAGGATGAGATGAATTATTAACACCTCTACTGGTGATCTAAGTCTTTAAACCAAAAATCACAGTTCCAAGACACTGGTGGCATGCCCTGCCAACCAAACATTCCGGGGTGCACAAATAAATGTGTGTGTATGTGACCCTCCAAAGACTTAGGCAGCATAGTAGCAAAACACAACGATGACAACCCCAATACCATGAACATTATTTAGTACACTGGACAGCACGGAAAAGTTAGCGCAAATCTTTCAGTGGGCGTGACAGGACATCATTTCCTCCTGTGCTCTAAATCACCCATTAACTTCCTTTTTGACGTGCATCAAATCTCAAAAAACATCCAGGTGCAGGGCGGCTCAATATTTCACAACCCAATTGACAAATAAATAAAGATACATCGCGGCCGTCAATCAACACTGACCTCCCTTGTTCCATCTGCCTTTAGTCCTTGCCTGGTAGGTGAGTTCAGGACAGCCAGAGAACACCAGGAGAAAAAGAACAAGTTCAAACACAGAAAGAAATCCAGACTTTGCCCTGGAAAACATGTCCAAGAGTTGCCGGGCGACGATTCACTTTCACATGGCTCTGTTTCCTCCTAGAACGGCGCGGCTGTGGCGCATGGTAGCCCACGCGTGGGCTGTCATCGTCAGTCAGGCTGGTGTCAGCAGAGGGTCTCCGGTGCTACCATGCTGCTGAGCGATGCCCCCGGCCGGGTGCAGGTCTTCACTGATGCTGGAGCTCCCAGGGAAGCCACATCACTCCCCTCTGCAGGCTCAGCCTCTCCACAGCGCATGGGAACCAAAGAGGAACACACAGCTTGACACGCGACGGCACGGCTCAGCTGCGCTCGCTCGGCACAGTGCATAGGAACTCACACACACTCACGCATTCACAAACACACACACACTCTCTCTCGCTCTCTCTCTCTCCCTCTCCCTCTCTCTCACGCTCACTGCTGCCACCACTGTCGATGCCGATGCTGCTGCGGAAACTGCTGGTGAATAATTTCTTGCCCTCCTCGATCTGGGTTCCAGGGGGGAATTCATTTGTCTGTCTGTGCCTCGGTCTTTAGCTCAGAGCTTCACACTGGGGAGGAGATGGAGATGGGAGTACAACCCCCCCCCCCCCCCAGATGGGAGTACACCCCCCCCCCCCCCGAGCCCCACTTGCTTTGGGGAAAGACCCAGTCCGTGTTTGAAGAGACGCTGCTCATCAGTAGGACGTTTTGCAGGGTGATGGAATTAACCATGCCAAAGTTAAACAATAAATGGGGGGGCCATTAAAAAAAAAGGGAGAAGGAAGACGACAGAGAAAGGGAAAAATAGAGTAGAGGATCACAGAGGGACACACGTGGGAAAAACCACAGGGTTGACCTAACCTCGTCTGCAGTGACAGCTCATGGTCAAAATGGCTCACTAAATATCTCTGATGTTTTTGAAAGCAGTTTAAATAGACTCACAGTCAATTGTTCAGGTTTTTGACGGTGGCAGTGCAATATGCCTTTGCGGCAAGATCAACATGATTACTGCAGGAGCCTGTCATTTTGGATGCGAGAATTTCTGTTTATCAGCAACATTTCTCCGACAAAGCTCCGAGGTCGTTAAGCGCACAAGTTCATAAAACAAGTACCTCACGAGTGGGGAGTATAAACCTGCTGTCTGGTACACACCATGGCTTTAATGTCCTAATTACGGCTTCTGAGGAAAAACCCATCATCAAGTCCATAATGTTTTATACACAGCCCAAATTAATATTCTGAATCCACAAATTATCCTCACTCGATTTCTATCACACCAACCCCCTGCCTAGTCCCATTCTTCTATTCCGGCAGGCTATTTCTTTTTACGTTCATCACAACCTGCAATAACACCGGGAACTATAAAGTTAAATGAAGCTTTCTGCACATGAGGAGAGGGAGGTGTATTTTCACGCAGACATCAGCAGGAGCATAAGTTGGTAATACACATTTCCGAAGACAGACAAACAAGCACAATGCTATTCTTATTCTTGTAAAGTACATCATTCTTAAGTATGACGCACCCCTGTTAAATGAGCTATAAAATTACAAAGCAGATATTCACCAGGCAAGTAAATTCAAACCCTAATGTTTCAATATTTCTTTCTGCATGTAGGAGTTTTTAAATCAGGAACCTGGAGCTTTTTGTGTTCAACAGTAATACTCCGAGATTATTCTTTTTGCATATTAAGAGCCTGGTGTGGTACCTTGGGCTGCACATTTAAATGAAGCTGGCAAGGCTACAGCTTAGACGCAAGTGGTTAATAGAGGATGACTTAGAAATACACAGTGCATGTGGTACAGCTTGTACTAAATAGTAAGCAGTCTATAGTGACAGCTTGTTACAACCTGCGTAGCATGGCTGTGCTCCTTCATAAACCATGGGTGTAGAGCGGGAAACCTTGAAAGTGACGATCACCGCATGGTACTCATTTATAACTTCACGCGCAAAACTCCCACACTGATAACTCACATCACCCGGATACACTAAAGACCCGGTGTAGTTTTGTTTATCACCCCGAGGCTAATCTTAAAAGGAGCTGCGCGTCACGAGAAAAATAGCACAGATACTCCGAAAACTAGCTCGGCGCTCGTGTCGTGTTGTGGATAAAAGCAACAGACTTTGATGACTGCTGCCTCTCGTGTAAAATTAGTTCACACAGACATAAATCTCGTGAAGTGTAGCCGGAATTAGCATTCAGTGTCTTTGTCTAAGGTCCCCACGAGCCCATTACACTAACCATTCAAAGTTGTGTTTTTGCTTCAGAACACTTTCTGCCTCTTTAATACAGTTGTACAGAAAAAAGAAGAGGAAAGTGGGAGCGGGGATGTGGGGAGGGAGTGAAGGGGGGGGGCGTGATTGTCAAGGCGGAAACAAATGCAGTGGCGTATTGTTGGGTAGGTTTACATTATGTGAGCAAAACAGTCCATACTGCTGAGGAAGGAGTAAAGAGGAGCTGAGTGGAACCACTACACCCATACTGGTAAGTCAGACAGCTTATCACCCCCAGACAAGAGCCCCTGGGATAAATGTGGTCAAGCAGGAGAGGAGCCCAGCTTCAGCAGTGATGTGGGTGCAGGACAGCGATAAGGATGAAGCTCCACTGGGTGAAATGGCGGAGTGAGGCGAGGGGCCCCGGGCTGAGAGACTCAGCCAACAGCAATGCTCATTCCAACTATCCGCGGCTAAACCTCTTAAAATATTCACACAAAGGCATCCACCGTACTCAGCAAATATAGGTTAAGGCACGTATGCATGCATTCACGTATCTTAAGTGGAGCGGTGCACGCGTGCATGTTCGACCGCGCATCTACACGAGCCAAAAAAAGAAAAGGAGAGAGATGGAGAGTGCAGAGTAGCTGGGACATTAGAAGGGAGGAAAGGAGTGAGACAGAGGCAGAGCAAGTGTGTTCTTGGTGTCTGTCCGACACCACCCTCTTGAAAACGCACCGTGAAATTTACTTTTTCACAGGAAGTGACAGAGCGAGCACCATGAATTGATCCCCTGATGGAGATCTGGCTCTTTGTGTAGCCGTTTTCTCCTCTGCACATCTGCCTGCCCAGATACTGGATAATCTACTGGCTCCCGGCATTCCTAATCCAACCATCCATCCCCATTCACTCCACCCATGTGTGTCCCAGCGCAGGACAGGAGGGTAGTTTGGAAGTCTATAACGGAATAGATTTGGTTATTTGTCTCTCTTGAAATGACTGTTGTGTGTCAATGAAACTGTCATTTCTCCTGCCCCGCGCAACACTGGGTAATGAGTAAAATTCGAATTCTAATTTGCCAGAATCACAACCTTTCTTTGGTTAGCGGCGGAATTTTCTCCTTTTCCTTAAGTTTGAAGTCACTAATATTGACAAAGATAATACATCAAAGCGAAGGCATCCATGCCAGTCTCTTTGTTTGGTTTTGCTTAAATTGTCACTCAGAATTTAAAGATTATGCTCCACAAAGAAACCTATTTGAATAGAGCAGTACTCCCAGCATGGCTATGGGCAAACAAATGTTAAAGATCATAAGCTGATTATGGCTCTGTCAGCCAATTCAAATAAGTAAACAAGTCTGACTATAAATGGGCAGTGCTTGTGCAATGTTCTCAGGAAATAGAATTGTAATATTCCCAGCTCGTCTGTCAAGTGACTGATCAGTGTGAAAACTGGAAATCACAGCAGCTTGTAGACCATCGTCCATTAAGAAATACACCCTGGGTTGATTAAAGGTACGTCAGTTGGTAATTACAAAATCGCATAGACAATTAGCGCATGCCTACATGTTATATGGTATATGATATGCTATGTTTTAATTAGTTTTCTATAACATGGTTACTGTAACTGTATAAAGCAAATATATGTGTTCCATTCAAACTCAAAGTGATTGATGTAATTTTGTAAACTAATTAGAAATGGTATGGTCCTCCGCACCTCTAGCACATCCTGTATTAAACTGGTCTTCAATCATATTGCCTGTACATTACCGGTATGTAAATTGTACATGTGGCCACTCAGAAAAAAGGGTGCACTCGTTGTAATGAACCTGAACACAGCAATAGAAGTGAAAATCTTGGCAGCGGCTGAAGGCACAATTACATCAGGAATAAATTCATTCACAATCAATTCTTCATAACGAATAAACTTGTGCACAGAATGTGTCTGCAAACGTTCCCGCAAGTCAAAGAACAGAGAGGTAATAAGAATCAGAATGAGTTAGTGATGGCTGTCATAAAATATGGCAGGGGCTTCTATTTACAACCTGTAATAAAACTGCCTTCACCGCGATTTATGGAGATGCTTGCCCCACAGAGCTCAACCCTTTTTGCCAAGGGCATGTTAATAACCTCCATGCTGCATTCGGAATATATTGGCAGATATACATTTTGCCTAATAGAGCATTGCAAACTGGTAAGCAGGTGCTAAAAAAAGCAACAGTGCCATGCTTACAGTATAGGGTATTCCGGTGGCAGCATGCCTCAGGCCTGAAGCTCTCCTCCATCTCTGAGACCCACCCAAACTGCTCATCCATCCCATGTCCCCGTTCACAACAAACAACACCTTCAAACAGCCCACTGGCAATCGTAAAAAACATTATTAATGGATTCTGATACTTGAGTAATTGACACAAATATTCAATATGATATGGCATTAGTATCAATATGCATGGATTAATTATTTGTTAATGTGTTGCTTTGAAAACATATTTTTGCTCAAGGTCCTACTAGCTTTTTCGGGTTTCCACCATGTCTTAAAAAGGATGGAGACTATTCAGATGCTGAGATGTCTACTGATATGGTACACTTATAATAGCATCAATATTAGCAATGCTGTAACTAATTAACAGCTATGGATACACATACTGTTTTTCAGATACTTTGTCGTTTAAATCTGTGAAAATATTAAATGTGGAAATTCAAGACACCTGACTTTATAATCATAAGAATGTTGAAGTTGAAATCCAAGATATCGAGCAATCGTCAACACATTATCTAATCAGCCAAGATGTATGTGAAAGAATAAAGTAAGACGTCGGTAACAGCGGGAGCGGGTCCACGGAATGAGCCCCCCCAAATAATATGTGGCATTATATGTTTGATATGACACGTGCATGTGGTCTTCAGAGTACACATTATTTCAGCTTGAACACTGTTTGTCTAAAATCATAACACAAAGACGGTGCTGAATTTCAAAGACATTTTGAAACATTAGGAATCAATTTATTTCTACTCTAATATCCATTAGCGGGATGGAGAGGAACACTGCGGGGGGAGATGTGGACAGTGCCCCTATACCCACTTCAGTCTCACCTGATCACTGGTTTCACTGGACAAGGTCACTAGCTTTTCAGACCAAAAGCAATGTGCACACTATACCACACACTAAATGAAATAACAGCTTTCAACCATCCCCCGCCTTCTCTTTCTCTGTCTCTCTCTTGTATCTCAAAACACTATAAAATCTCAATTACACACTGGGCTGTGGTCTGCAGAATTGAATTTCTGTTTTCCAGCAGTGCACATTAATAGAATCCAACAATACTAGTTCATAATCACTTGATTATCATAAAGCCATGCAAGTTGCTGATATGATGCTGCTGTTTAAATAACAGTGACATATAGGTGGTTTTCGTTGCATTTTATTGACACATTGATCCTTGCAATGACTGAAAGAAAGAAATGAATCATCCATGACCATAACACAACTACAAGGTAGAAACCAATAATGGTTTTCGGTTTCTCAATTTCAGTTTTTGCTCATTTTAAGCTCAGCATTCAAAAAGCAACAGTTATGGTGACCATGACAACAAAGATGCTCAGTAATAATGCAATGTGGAGTGTCATCACACCAAAACAAAACAAAAATGCAAAATGTATTTCCTCAAAGTTGATGTGTGCTCCAGTTATTAGACAAGAATGACAAACTTATGACAAAAAATGATACATGACATTACCAATCTGAGTATACTATATATAATTAGTATAATCTTTTTTGAGTTCGGCTGCTGTGATAATATAGCTACAGGGGTCTACCTTTGGATCTAATAAGATCTCTTCATTTGCCTAGAGCTGGTAGAGCTTGGCAGTGGTTGCCAGGTAAAACTATGGGTTTTGATCATATTCATTTCCTAAACAAATGAAATTCATGTTAGCCAAACATTACAGGTCTTTACATTGCATAATGTCATATGAGGGCAGATTAATAAGGGTTCAATTTAATGAATTAAGCAAACATTGCAACAGCAACATGCGCGACACGTTGCTTTGATACTTGAAAGTCTATCCTGTGTAAAATATTTTTTAAAAAGGCTCACATGTTTGCTAGGTCCGGCCGTCGGTACTTTGCCAGAAATCAATTATTTTCACCATTCATGGCCGTAGCATAGAAGGGGAATTGGTTTTCAGTGAAAATTTTAAATGGACGGTGTAGGATAGGTGCATAGACTCACATACTCAACGATGCCCCATCTGGAATTATCGGCAGAGTTGGAGGCATTTCAAATACTGGCCCTGTAAGCATATTCGTGTCGTGTACAACACAGCATCATTTTTCATCAACATCTGTAATTTCTCTGGTGCATCAAGTAGAGAAGAACCCTAATAGGTAATGTTACGGAAAGGTGAGAAATGGGCTGTGCTTCCTGAAGTCGATGTGCAACCAGACATTAATCATCGGCTCAGTTTAGCTTCAGGCTGTTGCACAGTCTCATTCATTTGAATACAGTACATTTGCAAACTGCTAGACTGTTGGCCAATTGATCATCAGCTGTATACAGTCCACGGGCTTGTTTGCTCAGAGAATATAAACTAACTCGACTGAGGCTTATTTATTATCAAACACAAAATATCTGTGGCAGAAATGCCAAAAGGTGGTTGGGGATCAGCAGAGGAAGCTCTCATTATAAAGAAAAAAACACCCACACACACACCCATAGCATTGTGGGACTGTTGTTCATTCCAATGGACGGAGTGAGACAAAAGAGCTGCTCACAGTCACTTTCTGGAGGTATTTACCAAACAAAATCCTTGGCTACAGGCCGAGGAGTTGGAGAGACTGCTGGCAGACTGAAAGCAATACACATCCATTACCCCGTATCATCAGCAACAATCACATCATCTCCCAGACACTTCCAGATAGACTTGAGCCCCCTCAGGCTTTACTGGAGCTGCCAAGCCGGCATCCATGCAGTCACCCAGGCCCGCAGCTCCTCCTTCCATCTCAGTAACACTTTTGATCACTGCAAATTGAATGAGCATAATAAGCAAGTCGATACGAAATGTACCCCCTGTATCCAGTTCAAAAAATGACTGCGCAGAAATAACAGCAGGAGAGAAGTGCACTCAGGCCGATGTCAGGTGGTTCTTTAACCATATTCATTTCCCCCTTGCACTCCTTCTCTGCCTTCCAGAAAATAGGATCACTTTTCATGCGGAGAACCACATGTAGCATACAGCCATTCACTTATTCATGCGCACAGGGGGCATAATGTAAATGCGTTTGCTTTTAACACACAGGCCTGAGATGTCCAAGTGTGCCTGATAAATACCAGTAGTGTGTGGGTGGTGTTGTTACTGCATATTCTTATTCCACTGCCGTATTACTGACTGACAGTGCTGACAATTATCCATACCGACAAAAGTGCAGAGCATTTCCATTTAATGAAGTCTTCTGCATATGCCAAGTTGTAAACCACTTGGTAAGCAAAATGTTGCATTGCCCGATTTGAATGAATAGTGTGCTTCAACAAAATTGTCACACCGTTGCAATCTTTGCTGAAAGTTGGATAATCCAAGTAATCATGAGAAGATGAGAGTATTCACAAATTGGTTTCAGCTCTGAGCTTCAATATCGAGATGCACACAATGGTGGGGAACTAAGCAGTCTCCAACCTGAATGACTACATCCCTGACACAAGCATTTCTCTTGAAATAGCCTATTGTAGCCACAATTAAAATAACAAACACATAGTTACGTTTATGGGGTAATCACAGTGTAGTTCAGTTAAGGCACACAAACAACTTAGTAGGTTTTAGGAAAAGATCATGCATGAAGTACTTCAGTAGGGACATAGGTCCTTCATCGTCATGGTTACAGTAGTTAATTCAAGGACAAGTTTGTAGAGCAGTTTATTCCAGTGTAGGAACAAAAGAAACAACGTTTTTTGTTTCAAAAGATCATAAACAGCACCTTCACATAACAACATGTTTTGCATATTTTGTCACTTTTTCAACGACATCACCTGACGTCTCTTAACATTGAAATAAACAACAGCTCCAAGGCTTAAAATAAGTTATTTAAATTACAAAACAAATATTTTCTTTTAACTAATCGAATGATCCTTGGACTAAAGGGCTCATATTGTCCACTGTACCAAGGTAAAAAAAATGTGTTAATGGATCAATCAAATACGGTTTCTACTCGTTCATTAATCAGATGCTTGGCTTACAGGTGACTGGTAAGTCTTGTTTCTCGTAGTTGTACCTCAGACACTTGGAGAGATTACTCAAGTAAGAGAGCCTTTTCAGCCAAATACTATATATCTGCAAATGTATTCAGTATTTATAGTCAATTTACAAATATGCCTATGAAATGCACCAATTAGTACTTGATGTTAATTATCTAGAACAGTGTTTATCAACTGGTGGGTCGCGACTTCATCTGATAAGAGAGTGCAATCATTCGCACAAGACCCCAAGGGATGAAACTTTAACTTTAACTTTCACATACCTGCGGACTCACTTAAGAGGATTGCACTTCAAACATTTTGAAATGCAATTACGCCACCAGTGAAAACTGTTTCCACGTTGAGTGTCGGGTGGGTCAGAGACATGGGAATGTCAAATATTTACTCATGTTCCTCTGTTTGTCTGCTGAATGAGCAGTGGGAGGTTAGAGGCCCAATTCATTCTAAGTGCAGTTTAATCTAATACATAATAAAGTAGGAGTTACCGTGACAAAATTACACACTGATAAGATAAATTGCCACTGTCTGCTGCGAGATTGTTTTTCCACTGGAAGCAACTGGGTTAGGATTAGCCTAAAACCTGTGTGCCATGGGGTGCCTTTGATTAGGGTTAGCCTAATCCGAACCCCAGCAAGAAACAGCCATCAGCAGTGAGGAATGGCAGTTAGTCCTTGCCTGGATCTTTTTCTATGGTTCTGCCTTTATATTTGTGCAATCACCAGATAACTGCTGCTTCCCAGCAAGAGGCAAAAGAATCCACCTCAAGACACACTGACAATGTATCTGCTGTCAAACTTCAATACATCAATTGGTTTTCATAATTTGAAAGTAATTGTGAAAACGTTCAGCAAGTACGTTATCAACAAAGGATCCAACATTACATGTGGAGGGCATTTAGTCATTTACCTATTTTTCTTTCCTCATCAAAATGTTGAAGCCTTATTTTGAGATGTTGAGAACAAACCATTTGGCCAACCCTGGGGGAAAATAATATTTAAATGAACAAACACTCCAAACAAACTTTCACAGTGGCAGGGGGCGGAGCGTAGGGATGAGCTTTCGGAATAAAAAGGGAGGCTGAAGCTCCACAGCCGTTAGAAGACCCTTGAAGGTGAAAGTGCTTCAAAGGTAAGACATTGGTGCTCAGGTCAACTGGATGTGCTTGAATCAGATCTATTATTGGTGCATTGGATATGTTGATGTTCAAGAAGAACGACCACTAATGTTGTGACTGATCTGTGCAATTTCTTTTTGATGACCGAAATGTTTTAATTCCTTTTTGTCCATTCCTTTAGATGGAAGTCCTCATAGGAGTTATGTTTGCATCCTGCCCCCTCGCACCAACTGTTCAGGGTGCCACAAGCCTCGTTGGTTGGTATTAGGACCATTTTATATTTAGACTTATTGGTTAAACACTTCATCTCTGTGACCAGTTATCATTAAGAATTATTTTGGAATTTGCTAATTTGATTACTGTTCTTCAATGAAATGTCAGCAGTCCCTTCAGAGGTCTTGTGTCTGTCCTCAGATGACACTTCATCAATGGCACCTGGAAATCTCCTGGACGGGGTGGATTGCACAAAGCAACACATGACCTTCGGCTCCTTGACCACCCCAACTTGCAATGGGGCTGTGGTTTGGACTGCGTAGATCTAAGTCAGCAATGATGCGGTGAGTTTTGCTAACTGGTCCTAAATTAAACAGTGACTGGAAATGCAAGCATATAATGCTCCATCGGTGTCTCACACTGCAGGAACGTCCAGCCAGCGGAACCCGTCGCAACAACCTTCAATTAGCTCTGCTGGTTTGAGTGAGACATACTAAATACATTCCTCCCAGAAATGATTTGTAATGTTTACTTGGGATATTGATTTTGAAGTTAAGTTGTGGAAATAAAATGCTCACTCATTGATTCTGTAATTAAAAAGTCCTTCCACAAATTGTGTTGGGATTATTTACCTTGCTTTTCTTTCCTTCTTATGAAAAAGTTTTAGGTCATGTTTACATAATATTCTATTCCATCCACCACTAGCCAACACCAATATTAATTTTTTACAGTGGGTCATTTGTATTCTAAAAAAATTTGAAACATTAGTTCTATTAAACATGACAATACGTTTCCATTTAAACTCCTGAACATGTAGGGGATGATTCTCTGGATGGAGTAAACCAATTAATTCAGTCTATGTATATAATATAAAGGCCTGAGCCAATTTCTGTTGAATTATTTAGTTATTAATTCCATCACACATACACAGATAAAGACAAGAGGCATGTTATTATGAGGTGGATTCTTTTCATGTCCTTTCATGTCTCTGTCTGAAGGGACACAATATATCTGACATTCTCAACACGTGGGTTGTGACCGAAGAGCCCGTTTTGAGGCTTAAATTTTACTTTTGAGTCGCCAAAGGGAAAATATGGGTCCTGAGGCAAGTCCAGTTGAGAACCACTGATCGAGACTGTCAGTCCACGATACTCTGATTTGTTACGCCGCTTTGCCATAATAAACCAAAAACAATTTAAACTTGTCATAATAACATATCTCTGAGTGTTGCTTCACTGCTGCATTGTAAGGCTGTATTGCAGAGCTATTTGCTCATGCTATTGTTCATCAAGTTTTTACCATCCATCGGAGAAACAGACTTCACATTTTCACTTTCAGCCGTGTGTGTACCTGCGGCTCACACGAGAAATCCTCTTTCACCCTCTGGTCTGTGTAGATGTCGATGCGGCTTAGTCACTCAAGAGAGAGAACTGACCCCTGCTATCGAGCCATTTTGAAATACTTCTGTGGGACAAAGATTTAATACCCATAATGCTAATATTTCACACATTTATTGAATTAATTACCTGGTTCTGTTAAACTATGATTTTGACGACAGAGTGCCAAAACTTGAGGGATGGCACGCATTTTTTATTATGATCTCTAGTTTTGGTTCTTACAGCTGTGGCAAGCACATTCCTTATAGATAATTCCAGTTCAGATGCCAGCATAAAAATGATGTCGGAATGACATGAGGCAAAGGGGTCAAAACACTGATCTCTAAAAAACACTCTACAGGGAATTCAAGGTTCAGCTCTACAATATCCCCATCTGGGTCCCTTCACATATAGAGAGATAGAGAAAGAGAAAAGTTGGGAGAGATAGTGGAAAAAGACCCCTTAATGTGCTGGGGTGGGCCCATTGCTTTCGGGAGTAGTGTCGGTCATTAAATCTGACTGGGGACGGGAAAGCGTGGCAGCCACTCAGCTAGTGGGCCTCAAAACACATTTAAAATGTTGCCGTGGATGACATGTGCTGTCCACCCCTCAGACTGGGCTTGCAGGGGTGGCGGTTAGCCAGCATTTATGAGAGTCCAACTCGAAGGTTGCAGAGAAATGCTTAAACCTCAACTACAAAGCAAGGAAGTAGGTTGTTTCTATTTTTTTTATCTGAAATATATATAAATGTTTGACTTGACTCAAAAATAACTACGACCTAGTCCATAAATCCTATTCACGGTAGGAAACCAACAGACAGAAAGTTGACTGCAGTGCATTTATCACATGGACTGTGTGATGCGTGGCTGAATATCAATGTTTGGGAGACAAATTGCTTGTCACCTGGTCAAAGCTGGCTGCAAGTCGGCTTTCATCATGAGACTGTGTTTTGCGCTTGTCCCCGGCTGACTGTACAAAGATGTCGGCTTGTTCATACCAGTTGAAAATATTTTGTGTCCCACAAGATAATAACGATGCATCGCGCCGAAGGATAATATGTGTGCAAGACAGGGAGAGGGGGATAAAAACACACATCTAAACCCCCAAACTAGTGTTGAGATGCCATGTATCGATTGGTTATGATTGATTCTGTGAATCCATTTTGTATTAAAATTTGATGTTGTTTGTGCTATCAAGCCCCTGTGGACACAGAAATCTTTCTATTAAATGCAGTGGTTGAATTACTCAGCGAACATTTAGGAGGGGTCCACAAGTAGTATAATTCTAAGTAGTCAGCCAGGAAGTAGGCAGGTGTTCAGAACCCCAGCCTTGCCCAGGGACAGGAGGTCGCAGCAGTAAGAAAGATTAATGAAATCTGGTGGAAATGAGTACACTATAACTGAGTGGAAAGATAATCACAGTGCCAGCAAATTGCCATTAACCGGTCAGTGCTGAGACAGCTCCATGGTATTATATAAGCACAAAAGGCTTGAAAGGCCTTGAAATTACTTTTTGTCATTGATTTTCCATGCACATCTTCAGTTGAGGCCAAAGATTTGTTGCAAGTGAGCAAAACCCACAGTTTATTGTTACAGTTTCATTTTTATGACTATTGACTATTTATTTTGCACTGTGAATTTAATTCATTGATATAAATCTTATAGACTTTCTATTTCAGCCAAATGTATTTACCTGAGCTGAACTATTACTGGCCTAATGTTTGCAGTAAAGTAAAGCTACGCAACCAGCTGCAGCTTGAGCATAAGTTTCAGATTAAGGTCAACACTAAATTGTGAGTACTTGTTGCACCATTGCCACTTTTCGAAAGCTCTATGTGGATATGTGTTATTAATGAGTCCACCGCTGACTGTTGCGATTACCCTCTCCATCTCAAAAATGAAACTGATTTGGTTATAAAGCATACAATAAATAGTCCAACAAAGAAATAATGTATAACTTTAAGGAGTACCGGTGCAATAAATGAGACAACAAATCACAAGAGTACACAAAATCTCCAGTGTCAAAACCAGTGCTTTAAAATGTTGCCCTGTGATGTTTGTAAACTAAAAAATAAGGTAGAAGGTAAACCAACGGCACACTTTTCCTGATGTATTCAGTGAAAGAACTTTCCTTGAAGGTTAGCCAAATTATGAACAGAAATGGACTTCTGCCTTGATGGACAGAGGCATAGCGTATAGCAATAGTACTTCCTTTGATTAACGTGACAACCAGATGTGATTAAGACGTCTCTGATTGTGCTGTCACTCTTCCAAATGGACAGGACCTCTGTGCTATCCTTGCTGCCGTTCCCGTCCAAATGGCTGGGTGGGGAGATGCATCTCCACATTTCAGGCACTCACTCATTTAAAAGACCCCTTCACTGTTCACTAAATCTCCCGCGGCCCATCTGGAGACAGGGTTTTATACGGGACACAAGTCCACTCAGGCTAGCCATCACCTTTACTGTCCCCACTGATAAGGCACGCCATTAGCATTAACACCAGGCTCCACGCCGAGAAATCGAAGAGGAGCTTGGGATATACAGTAGTAAGGTGGAACTTTCAATGACGAGTGTATCTTCGTGTAACTAATGGAATTAAGTCAATAGTCAAATACTTTTGGATCATTTCTGTGATGTCAGTTGTAGGAAATTCCCAATTCCATAAAAGATGTATTATCCAAGTCATTACTGGCCAAGTATTATTAATAAAACTTACTTTCAAGTAGTTGTACAGAAAGCATCCCGGCGGATAGATTAAATAAACCAACGCTGATATGAGCTGCAAAAATGTGTGATCTACAATACGGGTTGACAGTTTAGTCACATAATGTTATTTCTCATTCAAATGTGTTGTTGATGTATATACTAGCTGATCAAGTATGTTTGTTTGTTAGAAAAATACATTCTAGCTCTATGATGTAAATTTCAGGTTTTTATAATGTCTTTTTTTCTTAGTTTATTTTGAACTTGTGTGACTAATTACGCAATGTTTGCTTCATTTATTATTTGCATGCTGTTGTTGTTTGAACTTTAATACCCACAGCGGATTTTGTTGATAAATGACACACCGTATGTGTTGTTCACATAGAAACTTTGCAGGAGAGCAATTACTCAAATTAAACTGAAAAGGCTAGGCTGATTAATTATAATGACATAAGGTTTGGTAAGGAAAAAACATGAAAAAACAGTTAGACTTGCCTCACATAATATGCTCCAATGGTTAAATGGAAAAACATCTAATATAAAAAGATCATGTAAATATATTGATTTCAGTTGACAAAATCATTAGGTATATGTCAGTTTGTTCATAACCAATGGCTACAGCTGGCCAAAGTGCTGTCCAATTACATGATCTCTAGATGAGAGAAGCACAAGAAAGACAAATAATAATTAATAAACAACAACTTATTCAGATTAGGAGGAGGGGTTTAATGCTAAAGAAAAAAGATCATTAGAATAATATCGTATATAAATTAATAAAACAATCAATACATAATGGCATAAGCTATTTAAAGCCATATATGATTATTTGATTTTGTGTTATCCTAGGATGCGGACTACTTTCAACACTTATTTAAACATGTTTCCCTGATTTAATCGTAAATCGATTAAATCAGCACTTTAAATTGCCACAGCAAGGGGAACCGGGGCAACACATATAACCACATCTGGACAGAAAATGGGAGTTTTAAAATTAAAAATAACTTAATCTTTACCAAAGATTACACCACTATGGGGCAGGAATGAATGCTCCAAAAGAACGTAAAAGAAATGCGGCTCTGAAATTCTATGAGCTAAAGTTTCTACTGCTAATGCCGAAAATATACAACTATATAACTACAGTATATAATTACACATACACATACAAGTGATGGCTACTTCACGTATCTTGCATCAGTTTGGTGCACTAATTTTGTTACTACCAAGTTTTGTATTTATAATAATGATTTTGTAAAAAAGTCATCTTCTAAAATATAAATGGCACGTGTACAACTAGACATACAAAACACTAAAAGTGCAGTGAGACTAAGCAGATGAGACAGATATATACAATCAGATGATCATTTTACAGTGGAAAGACAAGTGTCATAGCCAAGCAGCTACATGATTAACCCTGTACTGGTGTCAGCGAGAAGGTGAAAGGGACGGAGAAAGAGTGACAGCGGAGGAGTAGAGGAGAGGGACGGAGGACGTGTCAGCGTTGCTCTGGAAGACAAAGAGAAACACGGGCTGACAGGTGAGCCCGCGAGGATTGACCAGCCTCCATCCAGCTGTCAGCGAGAGCTCATCTGGCACCAGCAGAGCGTATGTGTCAAGCAGCAGAAAGGACAGGAGGAGCCTTGCATATGGCCACGCATGTACAGCTGTGGCCCAGCCCCACACTAAGCAGCTTTAATGAGCAACATGTAACGACAACAGAGGACACAGGGACACAAGTGAGTGATCATCATCTCAGCCATGGCGGCGTGCAGGTGGGTGCCATGCCAGCACTGTACATTCTTTGCACGGAATAAGTACAGCTTGGAAGCTCCAAAGACGTTGGTTTAAATATTTTCAAATGTGGTGAGTAGGTGAAATAAAGCGGTGTCCCAAAAACTGCAGAGGTTATTAGAGTCATAATGAGTAAGTAATTTTTTTTAACATGGCTGTTAAACTGACTGAATGTTTACAGGGGACCAAGGATGTCAGGGTCAGTATGCATGTCAGTGAGGATGCAGCATGTTGTGTCTCATCACAATAGTATGAAGTACTTCTTTAATTTTGGGAAAAAGAAAAAAAAAATTGTGATACACAACGTGCAAATTGAACACCTTTTTATTCAGCATATAATGTTAATTTGTCAGAAAGAGAAGAGATGCAGCTACTTCACACAAAATGAAGATGTTACATATCGCAGTTGTGTACCTTGTAATGGGACACAATTAAGCAGCAATTGGCTGTTCCCTCATAGCCTTGCAATCGTATTTTTACTCAGCGTGGAATCGTGATTCCAAAAGAAAAATTGCAGTCAAATTCTTCCTTAATGAAGGTTAGAGCATTCAGTATTTGCTCAGTTGCAAATTCACTGCTTATCATTATTTTTGCTGGCTTTAATTTGTTGTCGTGTTGTATCGCTCTATTCTGAGAGGTGTGACTATTTCGCTGACAGTGCCTATAATAATAATGAAAATAACAGGCTCACTTGACTTGACTCAATAGACTCTACAATTTACATTGTGGGAAAACAACACCCAAGTAATGATAAGAGTCGCATGGACTGCTAATGCCAGTAGGTTCATAACATTGCCGTGACAAAGGATTAATGGGTTGTTTTTGAACACCAGCTGGGAGACTTACCCTCTAGGTCAGTAAGCCATCATTCGAAACAACGACAGTTGGGAAGTAATTAGGCAATTAATGAGCAATGAGAATGGATGCTTCTGTAAGCATTTATACAAAGTCAAGGGGCCATAAGGTCACAAAGAATCCACGTGCCAGGAGTAATTTTCTTCTTTCCATCCATTATGACAGAATGGTGCATTAATAATGAGGTACTGTAACTAAGAACCTTGTTGTGCATTGTTGTTCTATAAAAAAAAAATCATTTAATTTCAAATAATATTAGGTACAGAAGTCATTACCTTGACTTCAACCGAGTCCCAAAATGACAGGTCGAGGTAATTCAGTCATTGTCCCAAGTTTCCCCCAATTCCAAATATTAAACATGCCATCAGTTCCAATTGAACGACCAAGCCGATTAATTGATTGACTTCTAATCAAGACCACCATTAGCCCCATGTGGATTTCTTAGCCTTTCTACAAATCATGTATTTATCCTGCAGAATGAAAAACATTCAGTACTCAAATGGTGTTGCTGTTTGTCGTCTTGTACACTTTCTCTTTATACTTCCCAACAGCTCCTGACACACTCAGCAATCACAGATGATTTTAAAGTGCCTCCCAAATATCTATCTATATCTATAATATATACCGTATATAATCACTCGCTCCAATTAAACACCGAACAAACACTGGCCATGCACTGAAGACAACCAATGAGAAACATTTCCATAAGTGACATAAAAGTGTGATGTAGACATGTAGTTTCGCCTGACACATTATGTGAGCACAAAGCACTCACCAAAAAAAGCAACAGCTACAAAAATATGTTTTCACTTGATGACAGTTTTTTTTTTCTGGCATGGCAGGAATACACTTACGAATGTCACGGATCAAATACATAATATTCTTTCTTGCCAGCTGTGACTCAGTGGTCCCTCACACCAGAATTACACATTCAGACTTAAGCAAATCAGTTTACCCAGGTGATTTCAACATCTGGCAAATTGATGTGTGCCAGCAGGACGATCATGCCAACCTGTTAACTTTTGCATAGCATTAAATCATTAAACATGACAGATGGATAAGTGCAGCAAGTCAGAACATCACAAGTCACCGTTTTTTAGTGGGCTACTCCTGTTGTGGCGAATATCTCATAAACGACTTCAGGGAATCCCTACAAATTTAGATTAATTCATTTGAATTTTGTGTTTAAAGGTCAAGGTCACTGTGGTCAAGGTAACTCAGGGACACCATGAGGGGATTTCTTCAAGCTCTGCACTAACGTTATCTTGACTTAAGGATGAACGGTTTGGAGATTAGTGGTAACAGGTCAAGCTAATTATAATAATATTTCACAAAAATGTCTCATAAGATAAAAGGATAAAGTGATGACAAGGACTATAATTAACTGTGATCTTTTTGCAAGTAAAATTAAGCAACAAATGTCCATTTCTTACGCGTCTAATACAACTTTCTGTCTCTACGGCATGGTCAATAATTGTCGTCCCCAAATTAAAAACCCTATTGCCGTTCATGTCTGTTTGAAAGAAAAAAAAACACAGTGCAGTAAACTCTTACTTGAATGCAAAGTGTTCTAATCTACAGATAAAAATATTATTGTCTGGAGCAACTAACCCTGGATTAAGCTGTGGACATCCGTGCTCTCTGAAGGTTCTTACAGATTGGTTAAAAAGAATAACAATCCAAGTTGCTATGCTGCTGAGTTACTAGACTGCTCCTGCTCTCAATGCTACAGGATTATATAGAAGTCTTGGGAGCAATGAGGGAAAGGTGTCATATGGGAAATAAGCTGCAAAAGCGAGCTAACAAAGAGCTGTACGGAATTTGCTTCTGACAAATGTAAGAGTACGGCAGACGGGATCCTGTATTACCTCACAGAATCGGATTAATTTTTTAAACAGCAGTCTTTTCAGTACGTTTAATGAGAGTCCTAGCATTCATTTGAATGACCATTTGAAAGTTTTTTTCTTGTTTTGTAAAAAAAATGTAGAACAATTCATTTCCATATTTTCCATTTCAGTGACATATTTAAGAACGACTCGTGATGCTGAAGAAATTAAACAAAAATTGTTATGATACTGGTATTTCGATTTTTTAACAATTGTTCTTGTGCATCATGAACCTGAGGAAATATTTTTACTTATACAAACTATGTCCGACACAGATGAGACAGCCAATAGATGTGAGGTTTTCATTTGTTAACACACTTAAAAGCCCAAACACGCTCAGTGGAGTACATACTGTATCTGTGCCAAGATATCAACAATATGACACATGACACGTTTTCTGTTAAATATGCCAGGCATCTGAAATCAAAATGCGTGCATCATTCCCAAAACCATTCCAGCCAATGTTGGAAGGAACTTGGAAACGTTCAGCGATTCACCCCTTGATCTGCAAGGCTCCATCTCTCAACCAAGTTCAGTGGAAACAGTAAGTAAAGCTGTTTTAACAACAAACAAAACTTTATCGGCGAGGGTAGCAACAAAAACACAACTTTAATAACAAACATATGCTTCGTTTCTGCATTTGACCATGGAGCTCAGCTCTCTGTTTAAAAACATCTTGAATTGTTGAATGGTGGCATCAGGACAAAAGCAAAGATGTTACAAACAAAACAACATGCAACAGCTGACACAATTTCAATATTTTTTCTCTCCAACCAACAGGCGTACATGGTTGTAGAGGCTCTCAGAGTAGAGAAACGGCAGCCCCAGAAATGGCACTATAATCAATAGCTTCGCAGGCCACTTGTTAAAAATACAATTTCCATCTCCAGGATGCTGAGAGGGCCCTTTACCAGGAAAGAGCCACATATCATTCTCTCCAGACAACTGGCTGAATGAAAAATAGGGGGTCCACTGTCACTGACCAATATTGATTATGAGTGAAAATGTAATCATTTCATATTAATGCGCCCCCCGGAGCCCTGTTCTGTCAGATTTGCTGGTGAAAATTAATGCTTTCATATCATGCTTAGCAAAAATATGGGTCGTTGCTCATTCCACCCTCCGGACAGGAAAGTATATGCCAATCGGAAATATTTAATAGCTTCCACAACAGGACACAATTATATGAATTAGATTTAAGACATTATTTAACACATTTGCCCCTACTTCAAGGATATTTATTATTGGCCCTGTCACCACTTTAATGAAGCTCCAGACCTGGCATTTAAAATATCAATTTCTGGTGATTAGAGTTGTCATTGTTAAAAAGAGTAAACGTGGAAGTGAAGGGGGCGATGCTATTCAATTTAGATGTCTTGCTCTATAAGGTCTATATGAGGATAATGGTGCTTGTCTGAAAAAATGTGCTAATGTGCGGCAATCAGAGGAAATGTCTGGTACAGACTCACAATTACATGTCAATTGTATAGGCTGTAAATTGGGTGCTTTCATAACAAAGTTACCTACATATGAATCTCTCCGTATACAACGCACATGTTATGTACACCGAAGGAACTTGAATCCTAAGATTCACTCTGGCATGTTATTTCCAAAGTGCAGCATATGTAAATGATGCTGCAACAAAGGGAGGCAAATGAAAAGAAAGACTGAATCCGGACTGTGTCAGCGTGACAGGAGAATAAAGACAGCACCAAAGTCCTTTTGAAAGCTGTGTGGCTGGCCCCTCTCAGCCCCTTTTTAGCGGAACGATGGGGATTCATAATTACAACTTAGCCTAGAGACAAATGCACAAACCTGTGCCCCTTAGTTCTCATTGAAGGTGCATTTTCACAAAAGCCCCATAAGATAATGGCCTTTGGGGTTTATTAGTTTCTTCCACCTCTATTTCCCATTAAAAATTCAATACAGGTACAAGTTTACTCGCACTCTCCAACACAAACCACCTTGTGCAGCTTATGCTTGCAGGCATTTGGTCCCAGTCTCAGGCAGGTCAAGCGATGGCTACAGCAGTTATATTACACTCTGTCACATATAAGAACTTATAGGCGCCTATATTCAGGAAGCAATGCATAAAACATAGAAAAATAACTGCTTAAAAAAAGTAATATCTTTTGTTTGTTTCAGAGTCGAAAGCATATGAAAAATCTAATATATGGTCCTTCTTGAGGACAGACATACCGTGCAAGCCAGTCAACAAGAGCACAAATAAATGAAAATGAAAGTTGATGTTAGCATTTTCTCACTGTGGAAAATAACAAGGACACCAGAACGACTTCAATTTTTTTGCGAGTTCAATCATTCTTCATACTGTGATGGCTGGGTGAAATTGTGTTGAAGTGTGTGGGTGGAGGTGCCAGCTCTGACAACAGTCAGGTATATCCACTATGCAGTCATAATCTCTCTCCAGCTGCTGGGGAACCACTGCAGTTATCAGGGTGCTGCTCCACACTAACACACTGGATTACCCAGGGTACCCGGCAACAGCAAACAGATGTCACAGAACAGCATGCTGTCAATTTCTCAAGACAGTTGGGAATAGCTCTTCAATTGAGGGGACTGCACATTGGGTGTGTGAGTGAATCAAAGGGTGTTAAAGCGAGCATGTGGGCAATATCTACCTTCTTTCATACTGAAATGTTTAATGGAGGGACAGACGGTATGTAATTGGCCAAGACCAAAGCTGAAATATACAAAGTGGACTTATTTGATCAAGTATTTAAAGCTCTGAACCACATACCTCAAACATTTGGAAACATTGTTATCATTTCATGATCTAATGAATCAGCAGCAACTCAAAAACCACATAGAAAGTAGTTTTCTGAGCATCAGTGTCAGCTCAACTCCTGTCAAGTTTTACTGGTCTAAGTAAAACTTATTCAACGTATTAAGCTGTGAGATGCATAAGAAAGTGCATCCAATATTCAATGACACAAAATGACTCCGTTAGCACTTTCAAATTAAATCAAACACCAAATGTTCAACATTAACTCCACAGTGACAACACTATCAGCCACTCACAGCATCTCATGAGTCCATCTCAATCTGTGACAATGAGTTTTGGCCAAGAATGTCAACTTGTTTTATTTATTTTTTCTCTCCATTTGGCTTGGCATGCCATAAAGTAAAGTCTAATTAAACAATCAAACACATGCAGTCCCATTCCTCCTCTGTCCTATTGACTTTGTCACAGCACTTATCCTCTTCCCACTAAGTCCCATGCCTAATGCCATCCAGGGAGAGCGGCTGTTGTCTCTCACTGTTTGTTCCCCTATCTCTCTTTGTTTCTGTGAGCGTAGTCGGCATCAAAACCAGCCGTCGCCAAGCTCTGGAAGAGCAAACCAATGTAGAGTTTTAGCTAAACTGCTGAGCACCAACATGACAAACGTTGTATTGCAGAGTTGCATCAGTAAAGGTGTTGTTAAGTTCCTTTTCCTTTAGATGCAAGAAAATAACTCCTTGAAAAAATCACTTACTCATAACAAAGCTTCAGGACATAGAGGAATTTGCACACAAAGAAGCACTATTCCATACAGCTAGACGGTAACAACGCCGCCCAGAGTAAACAGCAATCTCAGCAAAGTTATGTTACGTGAACAGAATAATCCAGATTCATTACGTAATCAACAGTCAATACATTTACACTTTAAACCTCTTTGATTGGATTTCTTTACTTTATTTTCGTATTATTCTTATTAAACTCCTATTTACTTTATTTATATATAAATGTTAGGTGCGACTTGTTACTAAACTCAACTGTACTATTCACTTAGCCACATAAAACAACATACTTTAACGTGGGGTGAGTTTAATCTGTTGCCAACAGTCCCACTGGAAGATGGAGTGAAACATTCTCCATGTTAATGATTGTTTAAGTAAGTCGAATCCGACAGAAAGCCTTTTCCTGACCAACTGCCCAACTGCTTTTTACATGTGGAAGTTTAGAATAATAGAAACATGGTACCACGGGACATTGAAGAGGATTGTGGAGAAATGTTCCAGACATATTAAAAGGTTTCATATTTGTACTCCGCCTTTGTTGTAATGCTTTAAAGATGGAGTTATTATCAAGTTTGAAGTCGATCGTGGTCTCCAGGAACTTACACCTGTCAGTCATGTAAACAGTCATGGCATTTCTTTCCTCATGGGAAATCCTGCTGGAACTTCAGGTCAGCTCAGAAAGCAAAGAGCAGTTCCTTGTTGATAACATTTTTCATGTTGTGAGAACATTTACCGACAAGTCACATACCCCAGGTAAACAATCCTGTGGTTGGTAAGGACCACAGGGGTGGTCTCTTTTTTTTTTTTAAATCTGCCATTTTCTAAATGGGCTCACTATAAAAAGTAGTAACTTTGTGGTGCAATTATATTCACTGATAAAGAAAAAGAAATATAGGCACCCTGTTTGCAAATGTCTCATTGTAAAGTCAAAGATTTAAGGATATTGATAAAAGATAAAGGTTTTATTCTGCTGTGCTCCAGGCTGATTGTGCTGATAGAAGTCTACAGGAATACAGGGACTATATTACTACTTGTGTTGACTCCACAAGTCTCAATGTCATATGTCTTGTGGCTTTGGTCTACATGAGATGAAAATGTTGCAATATAAACACAACAAGAAGCTGGTTGTAAAAGATTGGCTTGGATTACAACAAACAAGTGTTTTTCACTGGTTTAAGACATTTAAGTCAAACATAAACTACCACATAGCACGCTGTTTGAAACCCTGTACCTCTGAAACCATCTGTTATATTATTGACATAATATGGATACGTAAACTATGCAATATCGAACAGGGCGTAGGTGTTAGTTATATTTCAGGGTATAAACTTTGTAGTACGAGTAGTAGTTCACATATCACATCTCAACAACCTACATGGCTGTCATCTAAAAACGGGTTAGTATTAGAAATGTTTCATCAAATATATGTTAGGGTTATCAATTAAGGCTTTGAGAATAGCCATGTTCCAATAGTTTTGTTCTGAAGATAATAAGATGAAGATATAACAGGTTTCATTTCAGATTCTGGTTGACTACAGCCCTATTAAACACGTTTTATTCACAATTTATCAGGAACATGATAGTTCAACTGATATTATAAAGTGACAGCCCTGATAGCTAAAATGCAATCTTTGTTTAAACTGCAGAAAAATGATATTGTTATTATGTGTCTCGTGTATTTAGGTGGTTCTTTGCAAATAGCACAAACGTACAATTGAACAAACCAGCCGTTACTGATTCATACAAGAGGAATTCAAGGTGATAGTGTTGCTTATGTAACACGGTTGAGGATTAGTCCATTTTCCTGGTAGCTGTCATGGCTTTTGCTACAGCACGCAGGCAGTGGCTGCAGACCACACCCTGTCTCTCTCAGCCGTTGCATCCAGTATGCACGTGAACCAGCCCTGGGCATCAGCACAGAGAAGGGGTAGAGGGCTGAGAACACTCAGTGGCACCACTCAGGATGGATGTTTCCCATCATGCAGCTCAATCAGCCGCCCAATGATTCATTTCACAGACACTTGGGTAATTATAGGAGCCGGCTCCTCACCTCTGGGGATGAAGCTGCACGAGCGCAACCAGGGTGGGGAGCGGGGGCGGGCGGTGGTTGGCAGAAGAAGCAAAGACTGAGTGAGAAGTGAGTGAGAGGAAACAAAGAGACACGAATGACGAGGGTGAAGATGGAGTAGGGGGATGTGGTGAAATTCATTTACAAGGTGTCAGTGGTCTTGTTGAGGAAAGGCAATAGTTGTATTGACTCCTCAATGAAGCAAAATAATCACTGCTGTGTGAGCGGTGCAAACCATTTACAACTAACGTGACAAGACAAACAAAAGCAATGAAAATATACAGCAGATGACCTTTTTAGGTGGCAAGTAAAACAAACGCTGTAAAAAGGGCTTCTCGTTGTGGCATGAACAAAGATGCATGAAAAAATAACTAACTAAAAAGTGCTTGTGTAGAAAAATGTGTGATGGCAAGTGTGAAAGCTCCCCCTATTGATGAAACTGAAAACAGCATTTTTACGCCGCTCGCATCAGTACAAATAATACAAATAATTAAATAGAGGTTATACTACAGAAGGGAAGGGAAGGTTTCTGAATCAAGCGGTAAACAGAGAACAATCAGGAGATAAAAATATATTTTAAAGAACTCGATAGTCTTCACTGAATTAAATGGAGCTTACAGGATATTGACTTAGTGACAATAATTGCATGCAAAATGTGTGAGGGAGACGGTTAAAAAAAATAAGGCAGTTGGAATCGTTTCAATTGTTAGGCAGTGCTTAGGATGTGAAGGGAGGCAATTGATTATTTACTGATGCTTTCCAAATATGAAATATTCATAGTGGATGTGTATTTAAGTGCATCAGACGGAGCTGGCTGGATAATTCTGCTCGGTGGACATTTTATGGCTGTTAATAACCCAGGATTTTACTTCCATATGAATCATATGAGGCCCCTAAAGTTATAATACCCTGCTCGTGTAGACGACTGTATAAAAACTGTCATGTCTATTTAGACTATCCTATACTATACCTTTGTGAGAGTCAAATACAGAAATCCCCTGCCCTTAACTTTAAGCATTAAGGGAAACTGTGTGAGGCAATTTCTAAAACCACATATCAGTGATTAGTCCAGGCTGGGCTGCTGTAGAAATAAGATGGAGGAAGGCAAAAACAAAACCACACCAACCACACCAACTGTTCCTTTTAGGTGATTATGCTCCATCGAAAAACATCATTATATATAATATTTTGTAGACATATCCCCCTAGATTCATCACATTGGTATTTGACTGGTTTATTCTTCTTTGGAGGGCCTGTGTTTTCGTATCTCTATCCGTCCTTCCCTGCATACCAACCCCTCCCATCCTCCTCAGGCGTTTTCTAGCCATGTTGTTTTTTTTATAGCCCTGAGTGCTGTGTTCACAAATGTGATGCTTTGTTAGAAATTCCAAGGCTATGGAGAACAGGTGTGCGGCCATTGTGACGAGCAAAATGTATCGGCTGCTTCCGAGCAAAGGAACGCATTCAATAATGTGCTGTGAAGATGAATCCATTCCACACACGAAGCTGGGCTCACAGGATCCTGCGACGGAAAGGTAATTTAAACATGCAGGAAACCCAACCCAGCAGTAAAGGCCCTTGCAGTTGTAAAATACCTGTATATTAGCAGGTCCAATCCATTTAATTCCACGTTGAACCCCTCTAGTCTGACACCATCATGATGTAAAACTACTAGCCTGTATCACAGACGTAATGAAGTCTTCCACATTTTAAAAACAAAAGGCCACGAGAAGGCTGTGTGGCTTCACAAGCGATAGTACAACAAAGGGACGTGGGGCTGTTTCACCAAACCTGTACTTCATCCAGAGATAAATGACAAACTGCTCAACCACATCTTACAGCTATATATCCTATAGTCTTGGGGTAAGCCACTGGAGACCTTCTTGCTGAGGGCGACAGTGCCAGCGTCTGCTCTCTCCCAAGGAGGGAAAGGATACAGGACGGTGGATCATTGACAGACAGGGAGAGCAGCAGGCAGTTAGCCAGACATGATGTACAGCTCTGCATAATCAGCTCTCAGCCCCATTAATCTGGGCAGACTGCAACACTTGATGAGACTGCGATGCATTTGGTGAGAGGTCCCTCCCTCAGATGTCATTTTGAAGAACAGTGGCAGTGCCAGTGCGGGAGCCCAGTCACGCTGCCACGCCCCTCCCCGGGCTCAGAGGACAAACTGTCCAACACTCCGAAGGACATTAGGCGTCTTCCTACCCCAGCAGCAGAGCTAAATTTATAATCAAAATTTAATCAAAACTCGCACACCACGTGTCGTTGGGTCTCATTTCAAAAGTCAAACACATCTCTCCAAGGGCAGGGTGCAGGGTTATGCCCAAATCCTACAGTACACAGATATTATAGCCATAGGATCACAATGAGAGAATGTGATCTGGGCTCCTCTCAAGGGAGAAAGGGCATTGCACAAGCAAACACAATGCAGAAGTCTCTGTGTAGGATGACAAGGTCAACTGGATCTTTTCCTTTAACCTATTCTCGAAGACAGGCCAGCCTGCAATAACACATTCAATTTAAGCTGTTTAGTGTACTTATTTCTGTCAATCAAAGTATTAATTTAGTTCTCCTTAAAATGGAGGCCTAGGTGTCATTAATGATATCTTCCGGGTTATTTTCTTAAACTTCGGAAACCTCCCCCATGAGCTAAGTAAGAAATTGTGTAACAGGGCGAGTAACACTCCCCATGACAAGTAAGTCAACCTTCATGTTTTCATCAGTGGAGTGCCCCATTAAAAGGCTCAGGAAAATGCAATCTATTGTTCCACAACAACTGGGGAAACTCCATCTTGAGATTGTGTAACGCAATGAAATGCTCCAGCACAGCAACTAAATGGGGGTTGCAGTGAGATTGTTTTGTCACGCAACTTATCGTCTCAGCAGGACGATATAGAAAAATTCACAACCTGCCTCACATATCAAATCAAAAAATAAAATTATACATTGCTTTACCCTACGGAGAAGATGATTGTCAGCAAAATGACAAAAATGTACGGTATTCAAAAGCAATTTCTTTGTTCTCTGGGAGACAATGTAAAGGGCACCACCTCATGATATAAACTTATAGTGTGTCACATCTACACGGTTAAATGCGATAAACATTATTATCGCAGCAATTTTAGTTGGAAAAGAGTGATGCTTGCGGGAAGCCAGATATTTAGACTTAATGGGCCTTGGTGTGTAGGGAGACAGAGGCGATGACTGTGACATAGTCCAATGGGACCTCACTCCCCTTGTTCTCCACTGGCAGTAGATGTGCCACGGCTTTTATAGCCCTCTGTAATACTTCATCGCCCTATACGTTGGTAAATCAGAGAGAAGCAGATGAAAAGCACCCCAGCAACCGCTGCAGTGCTCTGAAATAAGCACTGCAACAACAAGGCTTCCAACAGGATGTCTTTTAGCTCAGTGACATTAAGGTCATCAAAATAAGCATGTGCAGCCAGGCATCCAGTAGGAACTCCTCAAATTGTGTTTTTTTTAGAAGATGGCTTTGAAGTCATTCGTGTTGTAATGGAGATGCATCCTGCTGTGCTGTGAGTTTTTTGTAATTGACACATTAGAACAACATTGGTTGGGCTAATGGATCCGAAATGACTTTGATTCCTGTTCAAATTCAAAAGGAGGTACAAGTGCCGAACATGTCTGGAGAGAACAAAAACACCCTAGCTTAAGGATTAGGCTGTTCCTGGATAATAGAAATCTTTTTGTTAAATGTGTTAAATTCCAAATTTTACAACACATACACCATGACACAGACATAGACCAAATTAATCATTTGTCACAGGGAAAAACGCAATCAATTAAAACATTTTTGCTATGTCTTATCAAATAATCAGACAACCCATCAAAATAATTAGAGTTTATGTCCCTATGCCACTTAAAGTTTCACACTCCAAAAGAAGGCTGTATTACTGCTTTTTAAACCAGACAATACTGCCATCTAGTGAAATATAATGGAAATAATCTGACAAAAGAAATGTAAAACAAAACCATATATGCCTTATATCAGAAAGGCACGCAATACCAAATATGATAAATTCAACATCTTTCCAACAAAGAATGCCTACACAGTGCCACGAAGAATAATGGCAAGTTAGGAGGGTCGCGATTTTTTCACAATTCATTGCGCATTCATGCACCTTGAATTAAAAGCAACTTGAGCATCAACAACAATCTAAAATTGCAGAAAACGTTTTATATCGACACGTTTTCTGTTAATTAAATTTTCATGGGTATGTGAAGCAGCCATGTCCTTGTAATTCAGTTCCAACATTTGTGCTGAGAGCAACTTTCCTAAAAGATGTCCAGCCATCCAAGTTGAAAATGATAAGTGCGTGTCATACATTACACAAAAAAAGGGAGAAATTGCAGTTATGTTCAATAGCATAATACCGTTTCTGCCACCTGGTTCGCAGATCATAATCCTATGTCTGGTGAGACTTCATAACAATTCAGTATCGCATTCCTCTTTGAATGTCTGCCATGCTCTCAACTCAGGTGCTCATAAACTGAACGCTGCAGTGACAAATGGCATGATAGTCATTGCATCCTGCCTCTGCCTGAGCTTCATATCAGCACATATTTTAAATCAATCAGCTCAATCAGAGAGTGAGCTGTCAGGACTGTTACGGCAAGACATCACTACATTATTCATACATTACTACTTACAGAAAGCAACGTGATAACTAGAGAAAAATAGGTACTGTGATTGTGAACAAGAATTATACTTTAGGGTTGTTATTATTTCTTCATAATACGGTGAAAAGGTTTTTTTAGCAGGTCATGTGATATGTAATAAGAAAAGGTTGGCGAATTAGAGATAAAGCATTTATGTTCACTGTTATGTGCGGTTAGTTTGATGCGAAGGTACAAATAAAAAAGCACTAAAAAGGGGTTAAAGAATGTGACCATCGAAAGTGTTATAGGTCTCTCAGTGTAGCAGGTTTGGGCACTTTTCATTTTGTGAATGTAAAACACTACACCTAATAGAATCAGCTAGGCTGTCAAACAGTTCTTTCCTACACTAGACTTAAATGCATTAGTGTCTTCATTGCGGGGTCACTCTGTTACTCACAGATTCAATATCCATTTATTCTTGGTAATAAAAAAATCAATCTGCAAGTTGTTGGCTGGCTTCCACGGTTGCTGATAAGGCCGAGTTGGCTTTTGGCACATTACAAGCAGCTGAAGTGCCTCCAGTGATGAACCCACAGTTGTCCAGTGTATCTGAGAAATTACTTGCCTATGATTCACATTGATTGTTTAATCAGAGATCGTGACTTGGCAGGGTTACCATAAACAGATGTAATAGATCTGTATGACAGTTTAATGTGATTGCATTACAGCACACCAACAGCATCAACAGCACACCTTCTGAATTTGTTATTTAGACCACTCTCTTGACCAGAGCAATTAAGAATAAGTGCAGCGGTATGATGAGCTCATATTCGGAGCTCTAATCACAAAGATTTACATCGACATTAAATGAAGGGCAAAGGAAGGAGGTACAATGTGTGGTCAGTGAATTCAAAGTCCACGGAATGATGACTTGATCTTGAAATCAAACAAACTAAACGCTTAAGAAAAGTGTTAGAAGATCATTACCGAGATCACACGAGAGAAGTCATACCAAGGAGAGAAACTGACAGAGGGAAATTCTTTTTTTAAGGTGGTATCTCAGTAATTATATGAAGGCACACTTATTACAACATATCCAACCTGTAGTGTTCTGTGGGTCAAAATAAAAACATCATTATGTCACTGGTGGCCCTGCACAGACATGGCATTAACATCTTTCTTCATTGCAGTCTCCACTTGTCTCCAGCAACGCATGAGTTTCGTGTGTGTGTGTGTGTGTGCGCATTTGTTTATTTGTGAGGGAGAGAAAGCGAAAAAGTGGGACAAGGAGGGGCGGAATCAATCAAAGTTCTGCTGTGAAATAAAATTTCACACAGTAGGGAAAACAAAATAGAAAACCAGTATGTGGCGGTCAGTGCTAATGTTACGGCCACAAATAAATCAATGAATGGGAAACACAGAGAAGTGGGAAATTATTGAACTTCAAAATGTAGACTGCGGTGTAAGTGATTGGATTTCAAATAAATCTTCAATTCGCCTTCAGTGCATTCAGGAGTGTACTGAGAGCAATACAGATATTAATACCACATCTGAAGTGGGCCAGTGTTCCCCCTATTCCAAACAACTATGTTCACAGCTCTGCTACACTCATACACAAAGCATTAACTGTGTACGGCTGCAAACACAACATTTATAGTGATAATTTTCTTTGTATGTATTCGCTGCAGTTGATACTGATAGATTCAGTGGAAAGAAAAGCTTCCTGGTCCCGGTGATGAAGCCTTTAAATCATTTCCGACATCAATATCTCGAAAGCCAGATTCTTAATATCTAATGATTATTGGTGTCTAAGTAGCAGCGAGACCAGTAATTTTACCTGGTCAACAATTTATTTCAAAAAGCGATAGGGAGCGGAGGGATACTAATGGCCATACATGCTCAATGTTCAATATAAATTCATGACTCGACACACATTATGTTCTCCCACAAGCAAAAAGGAGGAAAGATGGAAGGAAGCATCTGCTAAACGACAATGCAATAATCCATTATTCTTGCGGTTTATAGCAAATTCATTTCTGTTGACATCTTTCTAAAGTTATCTATCTCTGCCACCATTGGGCAATGCCATTATTCACATCTGACATGGAAAAATAAGCATGCAAGACAAGATCACACTTCTGACTATGTTTCTCTGCAGGACATCACCTTGACAATAATACAATGACCTCATCAAAAAGTATAGAAGTCTGAGAGGGTAGAAAAGCTGATAACCACATGGCAAGTAGCCACATCAGCCTCAAAGAGCCAGTAGTAAATACAGGAAGCAAAGCACAGGGAACTCCTGATTCCCTTTTTAGATTGTTATAGCTTCTCACATGTAATTAGTCAATCTCCAGTGTAATCGCAGGATCAATAAAACACTAAATCAAAATGGACTTAAGACAAATGACAATGCAGACAGGAGGTACACTAACTAGTTACATTTTTCCCAACTGATATAATCAGCAATTCAACAACTTGAAACCTAATCAGAAACAACCAACAAAAGGTCACACTCACTGAGACCTTTACTGTTAGGAACACATGTGCACCTGTTCAATGCGTATTCATGCAATTGCCAACCATTTAACTATGTGCTAGCTGTGCAATGCTTTAAATCATGCGAAGGCACGCCACAGCCTATCTGGGCATACATGCTCACCATGCTGCCCAAATGTACTAACCATCTGTACTACTTCCATGATATTTCCTGTGTCACAAAGCAAAGGTTGTCTCTAACTGGTAAGATGAACATGACAATGAGTTACGTGTAAATCAATGTCCCTCCAGTCACCAGAACTGAATCCAATACAACAACTGAGGGATGTGGTACGGGGTTGCAACGTGAATATGCAGCTGACAGGAACAATGTAATGCAATCATGTGAACATGGACCAGAATCTCAATCATTTGACAGTGTTTGTACCAATTAAGGTAACATATTAACCCCTCAGCTCAGCACTAGTATTAATTATTCACAAATCTGGTGTCAAACTTCTATTTGCAGTTCTCAGCACCAGACAAGTCAACAAAACAACCATAAGGCTTTAAAGTCAAGAGATTTGAGGCTGTATCTGTTAAATGTAAGAAACTAACTTAAAAACACAAATATGACTAGTTCTCAGTACTACCGAAAAAGAAACTGACAGTTTTTTTTATTTTACATTAGAAAATGTTAACTGTAAACTTATTCTTCTGCATGTCGATTAAATGCTGGATATATTTGGATATAAGCATGGTTTGGCACTATCCTGTCCTCCCACACGTTTCACCCTGGCATATGCCACAGCTGAGGCCCATTAATCAGAGCTCTTTTTCTAAGTGCGGAATACACCACTCCCAATTCTTGTGCATTAACCTTGTTGCTGCCCCTTACCACCCCTGAAACCTGGCACTACCGTGCTGCACGTGTGTGCACGCGTGCATATTTGAAGAACTTGTCACTTGTTAGTGTAGCAATTCCGAGCATGCTATAAATAAAACAAGTCACAGGGAGGGAGGGAAGCCAGCAGAGCTCTTTGACAGTAAAGGGCATAGTGGCCTTGTCTCGCTAGGAGATGAAAATTAAATCTGGTCTACAAACTGATGGCTTACCATACAGCTTGTACTGTACCTTTGCACATTATAAACCTCTATTCAATAATTGTTTTGGTTCTGTTTCTGGTATGGGACCCATAACGAGCAATATGGTACTATAGTTAGATGTCTAGATGCTGTTTGTATCTGTCTGCCACAATGCAATACACATGCTCTCTGCCCTCACAGCTGGGACAAAAAGAAAATCAGTGGAAGACAGAGAGAGAGATTAAATAGATTAAATTCTTACCTTGACCCTGGGCATCCAGGAAGAGACCACAGAGGATTGAAACGAGCTTGAAGGTAGAAGAAGACCCACGCACATGGAACACTCCCACGCTACTCTGACTCCTTGCTGGCATGGCACTACTGGACACTGGGGAAATAAAATATATAGTGAGAAATAAGCTATTTAGAATCCGTAAAGGCATTTCCTTATTTTACTCACATACTGTATTCCCTAATACAGTATATCTCTGCAAAGACCCATTGAGAACATGATATGGAAAACAGACAGAGACATTGACTTCATAAGACCAGACAGACAAGCTTTCTCTTAAGTCCTCTGGCCCCTTGTTACAACTTGCAACAACAAAAATGTGCAGTATTTTAATAATAAAACACAATGGGCCATCTTCACCGTAGAACCGTGTACTAAAGCTTTTGGCTCTGATGTTTTAACTTTCCATGTTTTTGTTGATCAAAACAAGGTAGGTTGAGAAATAAGAACTGTAATGTTCCTAGTGCTGCCTTTGGTAAAAAATAAATAAATAAATAAACACAACAAGCAAACAAACAACATCAATGGGTTCAAAGCTCCATCCTCATTTGTCTCTGATAAATGATGCGGCCTGCATTGCAAAGTTTATTAAGCGCTTTCATTCACACTGACATTTCAAAATAGGCTTCCAAATGAAGAATTAAATAAGGAGGCTTCCTCAACTGTTTTATATTCATATCTTGTCCTGACTCCTAACATGAAGAGAGGTTATCTGGCATCATTGCACCCCTGGAAGTGTGAACAAAACCAATTTGCAGTGCTACCAAACACGAAACCACCCTACACAAGCAACAGTTATTATGTTTGATCACCAACCATTACATATCATCTACAATCTAGCAGCACATTGTGTTTGCCACAATTCAATATTGTCAAATGTGGAATCCACAGTGTGCAAGACAAAGACTGATTATTGAATATTTAAAAAGTATCAAAATAATTGGATAGTGCATTCAAAGCATCAAAACCTGTGTGGAAAATGTGCAGCATTTACAGTTAAGAGTCCAAGTGTGTCAAACTATTTTTTACCACAGGCCGCATCAGAATTTTGATTGCCCACCCAAGGGCAACTGTACGAATGAATACATGTAACTATTCCTTAACAAATGGTTAAATAACTGCCTCATCACTGATTATTATTATTTATTCAAGTGTACATATTTTGCACATGCGTTTCAAAGTTTAAAAAAATACATAATACAAATAAAAAGGTAGGCAGATTGCTCATTGTTATTATAGCATAAATTGTTTAACGTATGTGCTTAAGAAACCCACGTTACACTAATAAAAGACACATTATATTAAACGCTGACTTAACTGTGTTCCAAAATGTTTGTTAAATGTTCAAGCTTATTCCCCTGGGATTGCAGGCTACCTTTTCATTCTTGGACAATTTCATATCTTTCTCAGAGGCTAAATGTAGCATACTTGGCTTCGGTTTGGTGTCGCAAATCGCGAAGTAAAGATTAAGTATTCCTTAATCACTGATACTGCCTCAGGCTCATAACACAGACATACCGGGTTTCTTTCTTGAAGCACTAACATGTATTCGCTTTCACATCCCGAGTAGTTAAACGACGGTATGGAAACACAGCAATTTAGCGGCAAAATGCCGTCATTTCATGGTCTCAAAATCGACATGCATTCTGGGAGATGTAGTTCAAGGTCTCTATACGCAGTAAAGCAGTACATTTTTTTTTAACACACTCATATGACTTTCAAGCTCTCACAGGCCATATTCAATTACTTTGAGGGCCTTGAGATTAACATCTGTCTAAGCACTAGAGCAACAGAGAGTAAAACGTGAATAAAATTCAGGTTAGACCGCAGGTGACCGCTTCCTGGAGATACGGTGTCTGAAAAGAGACAGAAGGGACCAATAGCGAAAGTGCCCCTCACACGTTAGAGCCCGAGGCTGTTTAATTTGGCTTTGCAGTTGTTGAGCTATTAGATTGGCTTATATCTTCTTGTGAGGAAATTGTGAGAAAGAACGCAATGGTTCAAGAGGTTAACAAATAAAATGCCTACATTAATGCCAACAATTCATAAACAATGAAACAAATACTTAGCCATTCAGCAATCATAATAAAACTCCAAGGAAAAAACACTAGACAGAATACTCCAGAATTATTGGTTCTGCATATCATTTATAGAACACAACACTTGATTATCATTCACACCATCATATCAATTCACTCATTTTGAAGTTGTTAATTCAACTTTTGAAATATGTGTCAAACATATGAAGTGAGTCTTAGAGAAGGACCATTTAAAATTGCCTGCAACTCATCAATGGGGTGGTGAATGATCCTCATTTAGAACAAAGCTCGCAGTCTTATTTAGTTATACAGATAGTTGCTTCACACCCCAGAAAAACACACACACAAAGTACCTGTACTTCCGCTGCACCTCCTTGTTGTGTTTCTGCTGCATCCATGAACGAGTCCGGCTCCCACTGCTGCCTGAGTGAGTTTCTTCTCCTCTGCTGTACACTCACCACTGGCACAGCTCTCTTACCTTTCACCAGCCAAATGGCCCATCTGCAAAGGCAGAGGGAGGGAAAAGAGGGGAGGCAGGGAAAAAAAGAGAAAACGGGAGAAATACCAATAGATGGGAATGAGAAGAAACAGAAAATAAGAGACAGATTACTTGGATAATGTAGATTGTCAGGAGCTGCTTTTTGGTAATCCAATGTGCTCAGTAAAAACAATTTTGATTTCCTATTCCCTCAGTGCTGCCATTTCCTTTTTCATTCATTTGTTCGCATTTCAGCTTTTGAGTACGAAATCAAAAAGCTGGCTGCTATGCACTTAAATAGACATATATGCTGGATCATATTGACGGACTGTACAGCGTACTCTTTGGCCCTCCAGGACAAATGGAATTGGCAAGACGGGAAAACACAAGCGCTGAGTAAAAAACTGCTTCAGTGGATAAAAGCAGAATCAATGTAATATGAATATTCCTTGAAAAAGAACAAACTCATTAAGTTTTAAAATAATTTTGATAACATGATGCAGCAAAAAACTAGAGCTAGACCAAATCATGTCATTGTATTGACCTTCACTGATATAGTGTATTAATATATCAGTAGGCCAGGGAGTAACAAAATACTGCAATACAGAAATACCAAACAACATAATTTAGAATCAGCAGCTCTACAGAATTTATCCGTATGAAATTAATATTACACATTGTATCTTCAATAGTCTGACCGTTACTGGATAGGGACAAAAAAAAATTAAAATATTGATATTCTGGCCACTATGTACAGAGTGTTACAAACGTCTGAGCTCACATAAAAATGTTCAACTTTTGTATTGTATGTATGTGTATATAAACATTGGGACTTATATATATATGACTAAACATACATATATATAGCCACAACGTATAGAATGTATAAATGCGGCCTGTTTTGAAAGTGTAAAAATACCATGCCATGACATTAAAACCAGTCAACCGTTTTAACAGTGGGCGTGTTTATGTCAAAGTGATTGAAATAATGTAAGCAATGTCAACAAAAGTGTAGGTTTAGACCCAAATGTACATGTCTGAATTGGAAATTGATATTCCAATAAATGCTTGTTTGTGATGGCGGTCCTGAGGCCTGTAAGTCATCCAATCACTGACTGACTGCCACAGGGTGACGGAATCATTACACTGAGAGACGACAAAGGACATCCAAGAACAACGTCTGTGACCTACTAATAGTATTGAAAATTCACTTCAAGCATGATGACACTTCATAAGGCTCTTTATTGTTCAATCAGGTTCATTTAAATTACATATGTTTTGTTGTTTTAATAGTAGCAAAACTCACACACTAAAAAAAACATATCAGGGGTGGCGTTTTGGTCCCACAGTAAGCACACAGAGTGTAAGCTGACAAAATAAAACTTCACTGTTGCCGTAAAGGATGACTTTGTTGTTTAATCCTTCGGTTTGTTGTGCGGGGCGAACCTGATAAGAATCACAGCTCCAGCCGCGACAGGATGCGCCTCCTGAGCACACCAATGACCAAGAATATTGTCGGGGCTGCAACCACGGCAACAGCAGTGCAGAACTGTGGGAAATAACATGACCAAACAACATCCTGGTTACATCCTTACCGATGTGTCTATTGACCTGCTGCTGTATTTTTGTCAGTGGTGGAAATTAACAAGGCAATTTCACGTTTACACAAGCACCTCTTTCCTACTCAGCTAAAAGTACAGTACTCCCACCCTTCAACACATTTCTAATGACTTAGTTTTACATTACTTTAAATGTATTCATGACTACATCTTAAAATATCTATATTAGTTACATATGTACATTCAACACATTACACTCACCATAATAGCGGCACTATAGTTCTTTCCGAATAACTGAAGATTCAAATTGAAGAGGGCAAGGCTGCAAGGCAAGTAGGCATCCCCGTCTTCCGAGTCTCTGCATCTTTTGGAAGAAAATGTAGGCTTTTTTCCACAGATTTATTGTTGAAGACAGTATACTGCACTTCCACTCACAATTCAACAAACCTTTTGTACAGAGCACTTAGAAGCAAACTGCGGTCCAGCAGGTACAGCTCTGAAAGGCCCAGTTCAATCAGTATTGACAGCGGCAGCCTGTAACCCTCTCCAGTAAGGAGGCCAAGGTTGTACCATCCCTGTAGAAGAAAGAATTTGACATTTGCGTGAAAAAAAACACACACTGCAAGAGCTTTGATTTGAATGGAACAGACCTGTGGCTCGTTCCTTAGTGCTGCCCGCTTGTACATCTGTGCTGCAGAAAACAAGTCCTTCTGCCCGTCTACCTGCCCCTCATACAACAGGTCACCCATCCTCATCACAGCTGGAAGAAACAGAGTCAAGAAGTCACATAAGGCGTGGTGTGTTTGTGCGCAAATAAGTACATTTGAAAAGCTAGAGGCGTACCATGCGTGTTGGGATCCTGACTTTGGATTGTGAGGCTGTAGTATTTCCACATGCAGCGGGATGCAAAAGCAGGATCCAGAAAAATGTCCTTATCGACAAACAGAGGGGAAACTATTTCTGAGAATGACTGTGGTAAGAATAAAACAGCAAGATGACCAATGACGCGACATCCAATCGGCAGACATTACAGATGTGCATTTTCGGAACTCACCGTATTTTGATCACAGAGATATGCCACGTTAAACTGTGCAGCCGCGTGCCCCGACTCAGCAGCCATCATGTAATACAGCAGTGAGCTGAACCTGTTGAACAGCGAGGACATTCATTTTCTGCAGGTGGCATCGGGTGGATCTGACCAGCATCATGATAAGTATGGGTTAAACGAAATAATTACATGTCACTCTTTAGATATGAATCCAAGGCTTTCCTTAAAACAGTGCCCAGGTATCCGTTGTGCTCAGCTGCCCACTTTACCCACCTGCATGCATTTAAAAAAACACATTTCAGTCTTGGCATGGAGACATATACAGTGTTGTGTATGCGATTGTTTTTTTTTTTTGGTTTAAAAAAAAATTGTAGGTAGCTCACAATACAGCGTCTGATGGATTTCTGTTGACGTGTCCAGGTAACCCAGTGGTCCAGATGTCTGCGAGTAGAAGGCCTCCCCTGATGTGCCCTCTTTGTGCCGCCTTCAAATAGTACTTATAGGCCATATACTGTGGGAAACATCATATTTTAAGAAATGAGAATGAGGTTTGGGTTTAGGAAAGATGGTGAGAGGGAACAGAATCAGAAAGGATGGACGGGTTATTGGTAAAGGGGAGGAACCGCAGGGTGGCGGTCGGTGGTGCAGCTAGAGGAATGCCAACTGACTTAAAAACCAACCAAAATGAAAAAAAAGACAATAAGCATAGAGTCAAACTAACCTCGTCTGCAGCTTTTCCTGGATACAGACCCTGTGAGTACAAAACGCCAAGATTCAAAGCGGCATCTGGACTCTGGAGGAGATCAGCCTGCTCCCACAGCTGAACGGCCTGACTGTAGTCACCTTCAAACTGCTCGTAGTACCAGGCCAAGGCATTGATCGCAGGAACAAAACCCTGTGGGACAGAATATTATGGGGTTCACAAATTCTCAATGGATTTTTTATTTATGTTTTAATCGGTAGTGATGCTGTATTTAACTGCAGTCATCAAGAATACAGAACCTGGTCCATTGCTTTCTTGAGGAAAGTGACAGCTTTTGGAACGTCCTTTTCCACCCCATGTCCCTGCAGAGAAATATGTTTATATCTGTGAAATTGTACACAAGGAAATGGTACTCTTTCAGAAGGATCACAAATCACTGTACAAGATCCGCCGTTAACCCGACCTGCAGGAGGACTATGCCGTAGTCATACATTGATGTTGGGTCCCCCCACCGGACAGCCCCCCTTTCATAGTGTCTCACAGCCTGCTGGATGTCTGGGGACACTCCTTGCTGACCCCAGAACAGCATGCGACCAATCGCTTGCTGCAAGGCAATTGATGAATTATTCTTCTGCACATTGCATGATAGAATAGCCTCACCTTGTCAGTGTGTTATTACAGTTTGGTCCTATGAAAATCATTTTCTCAGCGTTATTTCAAATTTGGCCAGAGGTTGTTAACTTGGCCAAGTGCACACTGCCCTCTTAGCTTGAAATCTACAATTCAACTCTCTTCATCTTTATCAAATCAATAATGATCTGACTTTTTGTCGTGCTTCAGCATGTTCCGTTGGCTACCTCAGCTTCAGCTGCTCCCCTGCGTGCCTGCAGCTTCAGCCATTGGAAGATATGATGGTTTTCATAAGTCTGATGATTCAAGACCTCTTCATTGTCCAAGTAAACAGCCTCTACAAATGTCTGAAAAAAATACATAAAACTTGTAAACTTGTGTTACCATCTTTTCTTGGTCCAATAATCCAGCGATGCTGCTCTGTGCTTTGAATAAAAAATTCTGTAATAATACTGTAGCAAAGATTAACTTATTTATGATAGAAATCTGCAAACTGTCGACAACAAATAGAGCATAGGGTGTATTGCCATATACAATATTAACTCATATGTTGTAATAAACCCATAGGGCAATAATGTGAAGGAAACACATATTTGTAGATAAGGTGTATGTCTTTTCACTCAGACTCTGTACTGTATGTCTGAAACATATATGCAGACATAGCCTCCTGACATTTTTTTTCTCATAAAAACCCATGATCCTGAATATAATAAAATAAAATAAAACGTAAAACCTGTTCCGGTGTAGGCTTCTGCTGGTCTAAAGTTGTCTGTTTAGCAATGTTTGAATAATATGCGTAGGCCAGGTCTGGGTCTGGGGCGAGGCCGTGGAGCCCCTGGTGGTGCAGGTGCCCGAGGTGCAGCAGTGCCAATCGATCATCCCTCTGGGCGGCCAGCAGGGCCAGCAGCCAGGCCTGCACCACACACAGGGACACGGGGGAGAATATTAGAAGGATTTACACATATTCACCACAGACACACTATTACCGTGACCTTGCGGTAACGCACACCTTATTGAGACGTTCTTTGACTCCCAAGCCGGTGCTGTAGAGCACGGAGGCCATGTACAGGGCTCTGTTGTCAGCCAAGCAGCCAGCTTGGAGCAGCAGGGGTAGAATCCGTCTGACCACTCCGGTGCCGCTCGCTCTGTCCAGCTTATAGAGCGAGAAGGAGTACAGTGCTCTGCCCACGGCTGGCAAACTCACCCTGTTTGCCCCTGCAAGTCAGCAATGGAAAAGGATTTCACTGGTCTATGTTAAAGAACACACAAATGCGATCAATGAATAACTAAAAATAATAATAATAATAATACCAAAGAAACATTTTCAATTTCAAAAGAGTGATCGTTTCTCTTTGGTGTAGATATATATATATATATATATATATATATATATATATGTTCGGTGCAGTAGATGGTATCTGGTATCTGATTCTGAACATTTTAATTGCAAGTTAGTTATCTACCAGTCTCTACCTTGTTCTACCACGCCAGAGGCGGTTCACCTTGGAGTCCCAGCCCTTGAGATTAAGTACCAGCGCGGGGCCAATTCCCTCTGTGCTGTTTCATCTCTTACCATACTTGAGAGCATATAACTTGGACAGCTTAGCGGCTAGTTTTCTGCGTGGGACAATTTCCTCCCACTGTGCACACTGGTAATTTGACGGCTGGCTGCCTTTCATCAGCCACTCATGGAAAACATCCACACAGGTCTCTGGGGGGGACAAAAATAAAAAAAATATCACATGTGGTGGTTCTATTGTCACCCAGAGTCATTTCAGCACCACCTGGTGGGCGTGTCAGCCTCCTACCGGACTCTGTCCTCTGCTGAGAATAGCCTCTGATTTTCCCATTCAAATCGAGACGAAATTCATTACAGGCGCACAGCCACTCTGTGTGGTCCAAATCCTCGATGACATCTGGAATGTCGGCCTCAGGCTGGAGGGGAAGAGAGGGAACTGATCAGACACAAATGGAGCAGACATGGACGGTAACTGTGGACAGCCGCGGTGCGTTACCATGCCGTGAGGGAATATTCTGTTCCGGTAGTAAACCATCGGTCCAAAATACCCTTCCACGCCTTTTATATATTTCCCTCCTCCAATCACAAAATATCCCTCGGTGTCATCCAGCACGACTGCATGTGGCAGCCTGTAAGAGATGGGGACAGACGTGAAACCTGGAAGAGCATCTTCATATCTGTCGTTGAACTTGATGAACCACTTTGTTATGTTCAAAGTAGACTTACTCATGTTCCATGGATCGAAGCACGCCCTGCTCCTCTTCCATGCACACCATGGAGACAGTCACCTGAGACAGAGCTACGGTGATGACTCTATTTTTCACATTTAGCATGACTAATAGCTCCTTGGATATTGTTTCACCCACAAATGGGCTGCTACTCACTGTTCTGCCATGCAACATCACGCCGAGCTGGCACCACTCACTTAAAGGCACCTTGAACAGGGAGAGAAATGCGGAGGATTCCCCAGACTCTCCGTTCACCTGGATGTGCAGCTGGCCTGTGTATGTAAAAGACCTGTGTAAGAATTGAACAACTGCACAGAGGCTATTTGAGAGGTGACGTGGGGGGTACCTGAATTTGTGAGGAACAAAGCAGGTGTGACATAGTTTTCCTTAGAGTCTATATGGTGAATCACACCACACATGCGGTCCTGGCAGTGTCCTGTCACAAATATCCAGAGGGAGAACAAACACCTGACACAAAAAAACACACGCATACCTTTTCAAGTGGACCTGGACCTATTATCTGTTTGACCAACAGTGCATCGTGTGCACTTTGTTTCCTTACCATGGAAAAGTGATGGCTTTAACACGCAAATACTCAACTACATCGCTGCCGTAGGGTTCTAGTGTCTTTGTGATGCCGAAGTTTTCTCCAGTCGAGGCATAAATTGAAGACAGCAAACTCAATGTTTCTGCATGGCGTGGACAGTTAGGGATGAAGCATAGGAGAACCACTAGTTAATATTTTGAATCCCCAATTATTGTTGAAATACATGGGAATATGTTCACAATTTTTGAAGTTCTGTAGACAAAAGAAATGTAGGTTACATTGAAGCGCTACTTTAAATCATTTCTGATATAACGTGCCATCATTCCTCAACATACCTCTCTCCGCGGGGCATTGTTTCTTGAGAAACCTTTGCGTTAACTGCAGCATCTGCGTACTCCAGGCAAGGCAGACTTGGTGGCGTTTGACGGGCCGACTGTAGAAGGGCCTTGGCTGCAAGGGGGCCACATCCTGAGCCTCGATGGAGCCCGCGGGGTCACCCGGTCCACCGCGCCTGACCGAGGCTCGGAGGATACAACTCAGCACCCACTGGGAGTCCGGGACAATCCCATCAGGTCGGTACACCAGCCACTGTGGCAGGTTCAGCTCCACGGTCCTCCTCCTTCTTCTTCCAAGGTCACCTGGGACACAGGGCCACCGTCTCAGCACCAGTGTGGAAGTGCGGCCGGTGTCAAAAGACACCACGCAGTCCAGCTGTACGGTGGAAGGCTCGTCACACGAGTACAGTATTTGCACGCGATGGTCTGGCAGAGGCTGCGTCGAGGGGTTCAGGAGCGTCACCTCGTTGGAACCATAAACAATCTAAGTGAAAGAAGACATGGAAACAGTTGCGGCAGCACACAAACGTTCACGTACAGTATGTGCCTATGACACCTCATCAAAGCGGATAGAGACCAATGAAATCTGCACTTACCTGCCGACTGAGGCCTAACAGGGCACAGATGCATTTGAACAGCATGTGGAAATCCATGGTCCAGATACGGCCTTTATTCATCTCTCCATTAGAGACGTTAGAGCTGAAAAGAAAGAAAGGAGCCTTCAACATCCGGACTTCATCCTGCTCCACCTCACTTATGCTGAAACTTGGGTAAATATTTACCTGCATTTAGCTCCACCCCATGGCTGCACACACAGGGCAGGTAGGGTGGAGTTTTGTGAATTGGGCTACACAGAGGATATCAACACTCGACTTAGAAGAACTCGATTCACCTGTGGGGCAGTTTTGTTGCAAGCCTATTAAGTACACCTCCATCTTTTAAATTCTACACACTTAAAAGGGAACGTGGATTGTTGTGCAGCCTGTTGTGGTGAAGTGCGATGCCTGAGAAACGAAATATGCTCTAAGCCTTCATTCAAAATAGTTTTATTGCTATCATGCAGGAGTTCAATAAAAGTTTAGACCATCACAGAGGATGCAAGTCATTTTTCTCTGTACAAATATACTGTATGTATTTCATAAATAGAAGCTCGAACAAAGACAAAGAGAGGAAAAAGGGGGTCGTGGAGTAAAGAGCATAAGCTGATCCACTCTTCTTAACCCAATATAGGTTTTGTTTCAGCAGTTGACATGCATCAACATAACAGTGCATTATACTGGGTGCAGACTGACACACGCACACGCACGCACACTCACGCAGCCAGAGGGCATAATCCATTTACAGCTCCATCGTGCAAAAGAGGTACAAACACCATAAAAAAGTACCATTAGGAAATGCTTTTTTTTTTTCACCCTAAATTTAAATATTTTCCGACATGTCTTATACGTCCAGACCAAAGTGTTACATTATGAGGCTGTCTTCCGTAGCACTTTTTGGTTGTTCATTGATCAGGAGCACCCCCAAGTCTACCGGATGTCCGCACTACTTAAGTTATCACCTACAACTACTGATGCATAGTTCTGTGCTCATACAAAGCCAACAAAATATTAGAAGTGGCACAATGTTGCTGTGTAAAGTCTTGAGGATTTTACCTGTAAAAGATGTAAACATACTGTACAGTACTGTACTGATGATACTGTTACAGACAGGATACGCTTAGACATTCAGCTTTTCAAACCCAGGATATACAGTATACATCTCCTGGTTTGGCTGGGTTTTGTAGACAAGAGGCGCATATGGCCTCGCACACTATAAATACAAAGGCCTCTGACAGAAATAGAGATTTGGCACACTGACGTGATTGGTCTTCTGCCTCCATAACTCAACAAGCTGCCATCCAGAGTGGAAGTTCAGCCCTTACCAGTGTCCAAGCCCTTAGTGACCAACTGCTGGGAAGTTTCCACTGTCCAGCCGAACGATCATCAAAACAGACTCAACATGACACAGGACAGCAGAAGCCAAAAATCAATGTTAAATTCACACCCCGTTCTCCAAATGATTACATTTCATCGACTTCCAGGACTAGTAATCGAAAAACAAGACATAATTCTTACCTTAAACAAAAAGAAATACTTGTAACTAACGATATGCTTTGAATATATTGTGTTAAAAGTCTTTGATAAATATCCTCTTTCTCATGTGTTATGTTTATCATTTTGGTAATTTGTTTTTGGTAGCAATTTTGCCAAAAAAAAAGAGAAGAAAGAATAAATACTGGAAATTTAAACTAGAAAAACAGTGCTATATCCACAACCTATTGACTAGGTAACAAGTTGGTTTAGTTTAAAATCCAGTCTTCGTCTCATGTAGCGAAACTTAAACATTAAAAAACCTTAGAGCTCAAGAAACAACTTTCTGTCATTCTGTAACTTTTGTCTCATCCAGCTTTCTTTTGGAAATAAAATGCTCATGCTCTTGGGTGCCATTCAAAGCTGAAAATTATTACAATGCCATTATTAATGGTTAAAAGGTGAAATCTGAGATTATACTAGTGTGAAGTTTCTTTTTGTGGATTTTATGAATGTGTTATTTTTGCTTTGCCAAGAACACAACAAGACAGGAAAAACTTGTAACCATCAATAAAAACCAAGAAAAAAAAAGGAGTGCACATTCACTTTGGATTTGTAGGCTAGGTGGCATAGGTAGTAAGAAAAGAAACATCAAGTGTTGTATAAGCAGATTGACGACAAGTACCGAGCAAACACTAAGAGCATTCGAGTATCAGTCAAACAAAAGTGAAGACATGCAAAATGTTATAGATTGTAGAACAAGAAAGAAAATCCAACCGGGAGACCAGTTTCCCTTTGAGACTGGCACAAGGTCCTGCAGAATAAATAATACGTTACCTCCAAATATACAAATTTATCCAATCCCCACATATTCCAACATTGACCAAATACCCAGATAAAACAGAACAACTGCTTGCTCCCACAGTCCAGTTTCTCGCTGTAGGTGCTGCACACCATGTTACACCTGTACAAAGATGCAACGGCAACCAATTGTGCCATCATTTCACCCTAGCAATGAACCCTAAAAACCTTGAAGCTTTTTTTTTTTTTAATTATTATTCAGGAACAAAGTACGACAGCTTTGACAGCCTGCAGTTCGCGTAGCTCTTATTTCTTCTGTTTCTTGAAGATCTTGAAGGTGTGTTTCTTGCGGCTGGCAGTGGAATCTGTGTCTTCGCCCGTGGAGCCACTGTCCTCCTCCAGAGGGCTCTTCTTAGAGGACAGCTGCGGGATGCGGGTGCCGCTCTTGGGCCCAACCACCGCTCCGGTCTGCACCCCTGTAGGTGACGGGGTGTCGGGTTCGGTGGAGTTGGGGCTGAGGGAGCGGGACGACTCTGACAGACTGTGGATCTCTCCCAGGCTGGGCGACTGCTCCATGCCGTACACCTCCTTCATGAGCAAGGGGCTGTCGGAGACGGGCTCGGCGGGGTTACCCTCGTGTATGCGGTTCCCTCCGTTGGGTGTGTAGGCGTGCAGTGAGACGGCATCCTCGGTGCGGCCAGAGAGGCTGTGTATGAGAGAGGTGGGCTTGATTATGTGGCCTTTGGAGCTGTAGGCAGATAGCCGATCACCAACTTGGGAGAGGGAAAGGGAGGAGTCAGAGTCTGAACGATTTAGGTCCCTGGGGAGAAAGAACACAACAACTTATATTACAATTTTAAAAAACAAGAAAGAAACTATTTTAAGCTGAAGCCCTGCATGCTGGGGTGTATCTACACTATGCCTGCAAAGCCATGGACACGCTGGACACAGTCTGACACTGGAACTCCACACTTGTTAGTTGAGCAGGAAAAACACACTAAGAACACTGAGACAGGTTGAAGAGGAGTCAATGCATAGTCTGTTATGGGTGCAATAATGTGAAAGTAAAATGAATAATTAAAAAATAAGGACAGATGTAACACACAAACCGAACAAGTAAAAGGTAATTTTTTTTTTTTTTTAAACCTAGAAAATGACAACAAAAAGAGGTTAGAAAACAAAGAAATACACACAGGCAGTGTGTGTAGAAAACTGGCGAGAGAGAAAAGGTACCCGAAACTGTCGCTGCGCAAGGAGTGCGCTTTGGAGACATCTGTGAAGGTGAAATCAGGAATGGGGTCCATGGGCTGGAAAAAGCCATGATATGAGTGGGAGGAGTGAGGGAATACACTGCCGCCCACGGAGCTGGGTAAGCAGGAGGAGGAGGAGAAGGAGGACAGACACTGGGTTTTGGGGTTGGCGGTACAGATGATGGAGGGATGGGACACGGCTGAGGAAAGGGGTGGCAGAGGGAGACAATCGAGCTGCCCAAAAGATTGGCTACGCGACTGCCTGAGGGTGGCCCTAGATCTGGATGGGTATGGGGTGCCCTCTCCCTGCTGCCCCGCCAACAGGCAGCTCTCTACCAACCTCTGGGAGCCCATGGCCAGCTGGGGGTCAATGTGGCGTTGGCGCAGGGACATCATGCTGGGAGCTGTGGGCACAAAACAACAGCGTCATGAGCAACTAATAAAAGACGCACAGAGACGGGACACTGGGAAGGAAAATAGTGGAGAGGCACTAAAGGTGCTCAGGTACATTTCTTTTAAATGGCATATAACGTGGGGGGGGAAATAATAGTATTGCCAGCTAAGGCAACCTGTTTAAAATGATATAAAGTGCATTTTTTAATGCAAGGAAGTGCCCATTTAGAATAAACATAAGTGAAACAATGGGGAGAAAGCAGGAGTGCACTGTTGTTGTGATAAGATCAAGAGGAAGGAGTAAATGTGGTAAGCAGGCAACTGAAGAAAGTTGGGGAGAGATTAGATAAACCCAGCATGGAGTGGTTATTATTATTCAGTTTAAGTCTTATGTCTTCAGGTGTTTTTTAGTCAAGGGGAGGGACACGGATCAGGGGTCAGACTGAGGACTTGACTGGGGCATGAATAAATGGCCAACCAGGATGTTTCCACACGGGCTGGGCGTCTGAGCCGAAGGACCACAGGTCACTGGCTCTGCGCTCCAACGGTCGGGTGCTGTCTGCAGTTAGGCCCATGAGACAGCAGTGGGAGCCAAAGGCCAGAGAGATGGTGGAGGGAGAGAGGGGGAGTGCAGTTAATGGGGATTTATTCACTGGTGCAGCCGCAAAGGGACTCTGCAGTACAACGGTAGGCCTGCAATTCCCTGAAACCCAAATCTAAATTAAGCGTTAAGTTTTGCCATGATAACCAGTAAGCTCATGACAAGGTGGCTACTGAGCGATCGTCAGTACTGTGTTGGTTTTCTCCATCAGATAATGTATATGATCATTTGATGGGCAGCTTTGTCATAGGTTTGTTTTTATTTTGTCATAGACAAACTGAACTGAATAGGGCACCGACTCCTTATGACAGAATGTTTTGGTTTGAACAAAGATCCAACGCTTTGTAACACATATTGTAGAACACAACCACTACAGATATGTTGGCAAGGAAACTTGTACTCAAGTGTATTTTTTCATGACAGCTCACGTTCCAGAGGAAAGTCACAGGAGTCCAGTCTCCATGTTTGACATGTTTATCCAAAAGGAGAACAATTAACAAAAAGCAATTGGCAAACTGGATTGGTGCATCAAAGATCAAGACAACTGCGTGACTTTACATGATACAAATTATACAAATGTAAACCAACACTTATTCGTAGACATATGTGACCTTCACTATCTCCATCGCCAGGGAGGATTAAAGGATATATTCCTGTGATGGTTGCATGTAAGGTCCAAATTCTCATGTGGGTGGATATTTTGGTTTCCCCGGCAGGGTCTTGGAGTGTTTAGGGGTTCGTTTGCTAATCCCCACTGAATGGCCAACGGATTCGGATGAACTCTTACATTGCAGAGTTCCGGGCACGAAATCCTCGTCCATGTCGTCCATGTCTTCGGACATGATGAAGTGCTGCGGTGTGGCTCTGCCACCCACGAAGCTGGGGTCCAGGTTGAGGGCCGAGGCCAGCGAAGGCAGGCCCGCGTTGTTGACGATGGTGAAACCAGTGAGGATCTCTATCTGCTGCCAGCGGTGAAGCCTCTCCCGCAACGCAGCCGTCACCTCACCCAGGGCCTGTCTGAGAACAGATGATGGGAAGATGAAGTAAAAGTGGGCAACCACAATATACAATAAAACATTTAACAGATGCTGTATCTGTGACATTTGTTTTAACAAATCAAGACACTGACCTGTGTTATAAAAATGTAAGAGACTGACTTACTTTGCAGCAAGTATTTTGTGGTCCACATCATCCAGGGAGGAGCTGTGAGCCACGTGAAAAGTCCCAAAGAGAGTGTTCCTCTTTTTCTTTATCTTCTCTGCCTGTTCAAACAAAAAACCCAAACATTTATCTTAGCTGTATTGACATTGCACACAAACACACACACCATGTGTGAATCATGTTCCCAGGTACAAAAACAGTGATGTGAAGAAAGTGAAATCGTTTTTTTTTCTTTATACGAGTAGACCAGAATTGAAATCGGAATCCTTCAATAGCCATTGGGAGAACCAGGATGTTTCCCAGGAAATGGCTGAAGAAATTAAGCCAGTGGGCCAATTAAAAAATAAATTAATAAAAAATTGGAGGGGGAAAGAGACAGGAGCAGGAGTTAGGTGAATGATATGATGATGTGTCACAGTGATTTGACATGTTGAACCAGCCAACATGGTGCACTGTGTGGCCTTCATCTCCTGAACATCCGCCCCCCACCAAATATCTATATCTGCACAAGCCCTGCGACTCTGTACACCTGCTTACTACGCGTGCAAATTTTCATCTGGCCCTGAGGCAGCCAGCAGTGGATTGCGGCTGTATCGCTTTAAATGATTACCAAAGTTAAAAGTTCAAGAAGCGTGGGGTGGCTGAGATGTTTAAAGAAAAGTTAAAATAAAGAGAAATCCAAATGTATCAAATAGTACATCAAGCAGCAGTAGCTCCCAATTGGTCCAGTACAAACAAGTCCGGTCTGGTCGAATTTAACAGCATTAGCAGTAGTAAGGTTGTTGGTTGTATGTGTTTTTTATGCTGCGGTTTCGTCAGAAAACAAAATATGCTTGTTTGATGTCTGTTTGACTTGAACTTGAATAAAATGGCCTTACCCTGCGTTCTTTTCTTTGATTTGTTTAGTTTGATAAATAAATTCATACTTTAATTTGTCAATGATTCTGTTTTTCCATTTAATTAAGCACAATAAATAAAGTGGCTTTAGATCAGTTCAGTTTTCAATCTCAGGTCTCTGTTGACTGTCATACAGCAAAAAACAACAACATAATAAATAGAAAGCTCTATGATCCATGAAGTAATTCGGACTTGCTTACCCCTTCTTTGGCTAACAGCAGCTGACGTTCGGCATTTTGCTTCTTGATGTTGTAGTACTGTACTTCCACCTCATGGGTGAGCTGTAGCCAATTCTGAAGATACTCTGGTGGTGACCAGCTGCTCCGCGACTCCAACTCCTTCTCAGCTTTCTTCAATGCCATGCGCACCTGCAACAAATGCCAAATATTAGGTTACACATTAGGGCACAAAAGCGACACCCCCGCAAACTTTGTATGATCTAACATTACTTATACAATAATTGGCGATGGGTATTATTTTATATTTTCGAATTTGCAAAACCTGCAAAAATGTTGAGGCAAAATTACCTGAAAGAAAGGACATGCATGTCATTTTTCGCATTATATTTTTGTTTTTCAAATCTTTGATATAAATTAGTGAACAAATTGTAGACACTTTTGACTGAATTGCTGTAAAGCTCTCTTATTATGATGTATCACATATAAATGACTGACCACCAAACTGTCACTCTAAATGTCAAAGATAGTCCTTTAAGCAAATACGCATGCGTTTTGCTTTCATGTGTTGGCTGTGCCGTTTCTGTTAAATCCCTATTGGACCACTTCAGTGGGTGTATTTATACCATAGCAAGTGTGAATCTTGTAGAGCAAAACATACTGATGCATAATAAATCCCAATTCATTCAATAACAGTACTCCTCCTGAGTTAAACCACATTTGTTCACTCCATGTTTGAAAGACATCTATCTCTCCACAATATACCTGATCCAGCTCTTCTTCTGCGTATTTCTGTCGACTCAGTTCGTTCACTGTGCCCTCGCGCAGCTCTCTCAGTCGCTGGGCCTCTTGCTTGGCTGCATTGATCTCATCCCTCAGCTTCTGCTCCAGGTTCACCTTCTCCACCTCGACCGTACGGTGTTCTTCCTGGGCAATCTGCAGCCTAATGACAAGAAGACATTTTTTTTAACTGAAGATCCTTTCAGAAGTAAGACACCGGTGGCACACACGCACGCACGCGCGCCCCCCCCCCGCGCCTGGGTCCTTTTTATGTTTTAAGGACAGTCATGGCGCAGGCGTGTACGCATGTGAGAGCATTGTACGTGTGTATTGCAGGACCTGCATGAGACACGCAGTACCGGAAACAATGGCCAACATGTATAAGACAAAGAGCCACAGTCAGCTGCTGAGCGGCACACAATAAACTGAGATCAGAGGAAGCAGAGCCAAGAATGGGAACAGCTGCCGGGTAACTTTAGAACACCAAAGTGTGGAGCTCAACGCTCACGTTGTATTCAGAACATACATGTGGTGGTCTGTGTGTAGGGTATTTTTAGATGCGTCTCTTGAAACAGTCTACTTTAATAATAGAAGCTTTGACTTATGACATCATTATTTGGCCTTAGACAGACTTCACGCAAATATTGTGTGCATTTTGTGTAAATGGAAACAGCTAATCAACTGAAGAGCGTCATAAGTCTTGTGTAATTACAGTGTGATTCTCAAGTTCCAGGTTAACAACAAACTCATTTAAGTTTTTGGATTCTTGACGTTTTCCTAACATTAAAAGGTCAAACAGCCACGCCGTTTCCCGTCATGAGGCAGCAGCACTCTCCTGCTGCCAGGCTAAACACAACAGGCGAGAAGGGCAGAGAAATGAAAGTTGATCCAGACATGGAGCTGTGGAAAATGTGGCTGGTAATGCTTTCGACCCTGACCTCTGCCTTTCTCTTGCTAAGATTCGAAAGCGTTGGCAGGGCTACAGAGAGAAGACGCCAAATAAGATTTCCCCTGACCTGCATTGTAGGGCTTGCCGGACGCAGTAACACCGCACAGACTTTGGAGGAGAAGGTAAAGAGACACGTTGTTACACACTTATGTCATTTCATTTGTATTAACCCTACTATCATAGATGATCAATCCATTTTGTGTGGAAAGAAAACTCAGTTGAAGATCACGTGTAATGTTCTTTTTCCTGTGCCCCAGTCTAACATTTGAGTTGACATGTTAAGCGGTCATGCTTAACACAGTCTCCCAGCAGTGAGGCAGAGGCAGGGAAGAAGCCTCCTCCCACTGCCTCCCGACAGGGAAGCCATGGCCGGGCCAGGCCACCTGATACCACCACAGGATCTGCCTGAAGGTATGGAAAGAGAGCAGCTGGCAGCAGGGATCAGGCAGATATGCAGAGCTACAGACAGAGGACATAACTCTCTCTCCCTCACCTCCAAAACTGTGCCGAAAGAGATAAGTCCTGTCCTACCAGTCACACTGACCAGCAATGTTACATTGCGTTATAACCCCTCCACAGTTGCTTGGCTGCACAGGCTGCAACATGTACATAGAAAATAGTGAATCAATCAACAACTAAAATAGTCCTAATAATCCAATAGTCCGAATCACAAAATTCCTTTTTAATCAGTGCTAACAGTCGGAATCTCTGTCAGCTCCACATTTAAAAAACAGTGATGTCAAACGTACGGTCCTCAGTTGCTTGAAATTTGCAACAAAGGTCCACGACAGAGATTCAAGAAAAGGTTTTAATTGTGGCTCTGTTTCAACAACAATGGTGACGTTGATGTCTGTAAGATAGTAACTTTAAGCAAAACGAGAGGTTCCTGGAATATCATGTATTTTACACACTGCCAACTGACAAAACAGAGCATTCTTTAGCCCAGGTCACAGGACACGCCGGCACGCCAAGCTGATTTTTTTTTTTTTTTTACTAAGAAAACCTGAAACGAAAATGAATGCTGTACACATTTCATCCATTTTAGATGATGACAGAGTAACTGTACAGCTACCTCCGAGTATAGAGTCAACTGACCTGCTATAACGGAATCTGATGCCTATGTACTGTTTGTGCTCATTTCTACCACTAATTATACATTTAAATATGCGGTATTGAATTGCTGCAGATAAATCATACTTTTAATGCTAAACAGTAAAGTTTAACTGTACTGGTCCAGGTGCGGTATGTGAGGTAGAAAAACACTGCCCGTCGACGACCAACAACAAGTAACGGAATACAAGCGGCTCTCGTAAATTTCAAGTCAGATTCCACGCTGCTGCCCCATTATTCTTCTGCTTTAGATTTTATGGAATATATGCAAAGCTATAATTGCACTGTCCGGAAAATGAAGAATCCATGGCTGACACAAACGCGAGTCTTTTCAGTCCATTTACTATTCACTAGAACACATCATCTCATATTTCAGAAACCTGTTTCCCCAAACAGGCAGCTGACACAAAAAAGAGTGACCATGTGGGCAGTAAGCATAGTAAAAAAGACTGAACGTCTTGCTGCCTACACTACTGTCATCTGTCACTGCATTGCATTGCAGTGTATTGTCCTTATGGCCAGCAGCTATACAACTATATTAAAAGCAGCTCGCTATCAAACAGTAACATTTCATCCTATGTTCTCCCAATAATCTTGTCAATGATAAATGTGAAAAAAAATCAGGAGCAAAACCCAAGTTGCAAGTTCACAATGGCGTCGTACTACTATGACTATGCACCATCAATGTACCTAATGCCTTATCCTGTCAATAGTTAAAAAAGTGAGCGGTGTATGTATGAGATGAAGCTGTGCTCAAATATCCTTTAAAGGAATAAGAGGAGACAGTGCATGGATAAATGCACATTCCTAGCATTCCTTTAGGTATTAATAGGAACCAAGAAGTAAGATTTGTCAAATAAACTTACTTTTTAGACTCAATCCTCTCAACTGCTATATAAACTTTCGCTCGACTTTCCAAGCTGCTGCTCTGCATTACTTACTATTATGCTCTGACAAACTATATTTAAGGCTATGCTGTGACTTCAGCTTTATTTAACGGTTAATGACCCTTAATTCACATAATGGCTAAGCAGAGCCACAGACCTTGTATAGGGAAGTTGGCAGGGTGTTGTCAAGTGCTTAAGTGATGCAAGAATGTATGTTCACACATAAACCTCCCCTGCAAGTTGCACAGAGTTGTCAGACTAGCTCAAGTTCCTTTCCAACTAGTCAAGCAGCACACCTAAACTCGTATAACTAAACTTGCATATTTTCAGTCATGTACCTCTCATGTATAAATCATTTCATAAACAGTTTCATCTAATCTAATGGTTAAATGTATTCCTGTACGACTTGTTTAAGTCAATTTACTAATTCCTTTGATTCCTCCCATTTTTGAACAGTGCGGTTTTGTTTGAGAAAGCTTATGAAGGTAATGACTGAGTCATGTTTAAGGAAATATATACAGGATAGAGAGCGAATACATGCAAATTCCTCACAATGAAGCACTTCTTTTTTGCATAGTAAAATCACTGAGACCTATAGTGTCTCCTGTAATCTACCTTCTTTTATGTGCTTATTTTGGCTAGAGGAAAAAAAAAGAAAGAAATACACTTTTCTCAAATAAAACCTAGAGCTCTAATAAAAAAAAAATGCAACTGTCTCAAGGACTTGTTGTCGAGTCTCTCAAAGTTATTCCAGATATTGATCATTAATAGTCTCATACATTTAAGTTCATCGACCAGCACGATCTCAGAGTTTCAATTGTGGAAGACAGCTTTGCTTTTCGCCTTTAGAGGATTGCATTGGTGGTAAATTCAATTGATGCTACAGAAGTCCTTATCTAAAGAGATAAATAAGCTGTGCAATAATTGATATACACTGTTTTATGTGGAACATATAAGAATAATGTGTATATAACCTTGTGGTGTCTGTTGTGCTGAGTGAGAGAGGGAAAATTCTCACTTTTGCTGTAGGTCATGCAGACTCTGCTCAGCTCTTTGCAGGCCCTCCAGGTCTGTCATCATCTTCTTCATGTGGTCCTTTGAGTAGCGTTTCTGGATATAGGCGAACCAGCATCCACCCATGCCGATGACGATGGACACGACCAGCATGAAGTCCTTCAGGTGGTTATGTCTGATCACTGGGAGAAACAAAAGAAATGCACAAGTTGATTTTTTTATTCAAGTACTAAACATAAAAACAAAAATATACATCAGCCCGAAACAGCACATACAACAGCCAAGAAATATAATAAGGAAAGAAGATAAAGTTGCCCAATATTGGGCAAGCTTCACCAGGATGTGTCGTGAAGCTTGCACTTGAATCTAACTTACTAATCACACAACAAGTGTTACACAAATAGACACGTCAGAAGCAGAAGTTCCGGTTGCAGTTAGTGGGTTCTAGAGCGAATCTAGAAAGCACTCATCCTATGTCTTAAGCCTTTGATTAGATTCAGATCACCTCTCCAGAATTGTACTCAACAGTTCAAACCCAGAGTCAAGTCTGAGTTCAATGAAATCCAATTGATGATTCAGGAGAGAATCGCCATGCAGCAACAGATGCAACGGCTGAATTTCAAGCTACACAATGAGGCACGCTTTTTTTCTTGCAAAACCTGCAAAGGGGTGTACAGGAAGGAGGTGTCAAAAACACAACTTCCACCTTCTGCGGCGAGACAAAAAGGAAGTCAAGTTAGGAGTATGTAATCGGTACAGATCATTTTCACTAAGCATGACATCCAGATAGCTAAAACAATAGTCTTTCCCAAACATCTTCCTGGATAACATGCATGCTGAAAAAGGTTCAAGTCAAATCAGGACACATGAATATACATTTCACCCCACTTTATATGTCTCTCTTCCCAATGAAACCTCTGTATGGTAAAAAGTGCACCACCAGGCCTCCAGTTTGTATGAAATGATTCTTCGGGTGGCCTGTGTATATTCCAGCAGACTTGCTTATATAGACCAGAACAAACACAGGTTCATCAGAGTCAAGGATTGCGGACGAGCTCTGCCGGCTATTGTGACAAACCAGATCTGGGATACAGAAAGTCTATGGCAAGTTAAACACTGCTCCTCTCTCTACAGCGACATCTGATTGGCCAGTATATGCAGAACATAAAGTCCTGTCACATTATTCAACTGAAATGCCTGCGTGCGGCTTGGATATGCATTGTGACCGAAAAGACATAACTTGCATTATCTGTGATGAATCATTTCCTTGCTCTAAAATGTTCTTCTGGTTCAAGTCACTGCTCTTTCAACCCCGTCTGTCAAAAAACTATATAATGTGTTACATGCGCTGCATGTCTTGCCTAAAGAGCATGAAAGGACATTTGAATAACATAAAAACTGGAAAATAGCTGGACCCAAATTGCTTGGGTTAATTATCACACAACTGAACACTAAATAAGGATCAATCTTTTGTAAGATGTGTCTTATGCTGCTGCTGACTTTTTATGGGACCCACTGGCTTTGAGGGGCTGTCACATCCAGACAGCCCTCACTGACTTTCTTTTGGTGTGATGGACAAAACATCCACAATATGTCAGACACAGACCACTACACACTGGTCCCCTGTGTAGCATTTGAATTTAAATGCAAATGTACTCTTTCTATGAGCGTTCATTACATTTTCCTCTTCTGGCTTTACTAATGATACATAAATCAGTACTGCTTTCAAACATGGAAGAGACTCAAGTAGTCCTCCATCAACACTGAACTTAAAGGCTGGGGAAGACTCTGGCAACAAATACTATATTATAGAGCTGTGATTAACAACAGGCAAAAACCACAGTCAGGTCTTCAGACATTTTACATTTGTGAAGCTGGTCATTTGAAATGATCAATCATCTAGTTGTAGATGATAAGTATGCTTTTGATCTATTGCAACTATTTCTAAACCTAAAAAGGCTAGATATCAGTGAACAGCTGTAACATATTTTAAGAAAAAATATGAGAAACTGAAAGAGGAAGCTGTAACACTCCCCATCAACATTGTTGTCTTTCAATAATAATGGAAAAAAACTAAGAGTATACAATAGAAAATACCTAGAGATTACAATCTGATACATTGATTCTATAAAAGGGGACGGAAAGGAGAAGTGGTGTCTTCTCTTCGCATGCAGAAGGGTGTGTCAGAAATACATAGCAGTATAGTGTAACCCTCAGTTCACTTCCTCAATCCTGGAAACTGATACAGGTGTGAAACAGGACCATCCCTTCATATGATACAGTGGGCGGATTAAGGGTGAACAAGTAAATGTAAATGAGTGAGTGAAATATATAAATATATAATGCACACGATCCCTGACCACAACACATCACAGGGATCAAGTGCTGATTAAGGCAATATCGATACGATGCAAATGTCACGGTTAGAGTCTCCCAATTCAAGGGAAGATAGTTTATGCCTCTGATCAGTTTTATATTCAGCCCATTAGATGAGAAATTTAAAAAAGACCTAAACTTCCAATACATACACAGGGAAGGGAAGGGAAGTTGCTTTGACGAAACATAGACATATATTTTAATGTTTACAAGGTTTTGACCTGTGCCTAGATAAAAAAAATAGTGGGATAAGAAAAACATGTTACTAGCTTCTTTCCTAAGTTTTTTGAGACATCCTGCGTATTACACAGAATAAGTGTATTCTAAAACCTCATAAAAACGTCATGAAACTGAACCAGTCTTATCGCTGCTTAGGATTTCACTAATGTTGAACATGATGCATGAATGAGATCTCAAGAGCTCCAACAGGAAATTAAAAAAGAAAAAGAATGTCACATACTCAGGGGCGCACCGAACAGCACAGTGTCCAAAGATTTGAGCTGCAACTTTTGCACATGGCTGCGATCCAAAATCTTCACAATAGAGAGTGACAGCGTGGTGTTCTTAACAGCAAACCTAAGAGAGAGAAGACATGCAGTCATTTGCAACAAGGAAGGGACGGCAAAGGAAGTCATCTATATGGAGCCATATGTAACATAACCCCCTATACAAATATTCAAAAAGCAAATTGATCAGCATTAAACATTCTACGATAAATTACATTCATAATAGCTGGTAGTGCTATTTTGACTGAGGGAAACAATGAATCCCGTTAAATGTATTATTACTTAATTTCATAAAATGTCAAATTCTATTGTGGTCATGCTAAAGATGCACATTTTTGATAGATCATGTACAGTTCAACAAAAAAAATCGACACGTCATGATATAACTGACCTTGGCATGGCAGTTCCATTGAAGTTCATTTTGCGAAACACATCAACATATTGTGGCAGTTCCACATAGGTGATGAGCCACTCCACAACCTCATCCACTGTCCAGTTGTACACTGAGGGCAAAAATAGAAAAACATCAACAAATAAATTAATAATGAAACAAACAGTGTCACCAGGGAAGATAATGGTGATGTCTGTGTTGTAGACATCAGGTAGGAAGTAATAAAAAATAAATAAAAAAATATTAAATATGGCCATGGTAGTGTCAACATATTCAAATACTGTCGGTCCCCTTATTAAAGAGGAGTCAGGACTAAACTCATAGCAAGCCAATGTACAAGCCAAAACCACATTCTCATCTCTGTCAAAATAATTAAAAATACCATCATAGTCATAATATATAGCCATCTGTATCCTGAATTATCTATGTGGTATCTCATGGTGAAGAGTAAACAGTGTGTGATGTCTGTATATAAAACCCAGTGACAATACAGTGTAAGACAGTGCTGTTAACAAAAAACAAAACTGGAAAACGGCTGTCAAAGGAAAGAGTGTGAACAACATGAGTGCTAGATACAGCACATCTCATGACAAGTGCTCCTGAGGAATACACAATCACCAAGGCACACAGATAGGGAGAGGGAAGTGAGAATTTTGCGCTGACAGACTCAATGGTGTCTGCTCTGCCACTGGCTGTAGCTGATAAGTAGACTGCACTCTGCTTGACATGGCATCTGATCAACTCCTTTGCTCAGTTGGCTGAATGGGAAGCAGGGTCAAGGGGCGGTAGTGTCCTATCCACACTTTTAGCCAAAGGGGAGTACACAAAACTGGGAATTGATGTGATGTTTTAGGGCTAGAGATCATAGTCACAAGGAGTGTCTCCTTAAAATACAAACAATTAGCTGTTAGTCTTGGTAGAGCGACTCAATGTGTTGTGCTGACTTCAGAACATCCTGTGCAAAACAGGGTTGGCGGTCAACAACAGAGACAAAGAAATGTAGAAGAGATTTGAAAGAAAGGCCTGTTTGTGCAACCAGTGTTGGCCCTCGGAGGGAAACAAAGCTTTAAAGCTGTACCTTCAGAGCCTTTCCACGTGTTCCACAAGTCCTCCACGCTAATGAACTGGTCGTCCCCGTGGAAGCTGTTATGCTTGGCCTTAGGGTCATGGTAGTTTAGATCTTCTCTCAGGAACTGCAGGTTGACAAAGACATTTGTAGCGGCAACAAAAAAACATCCAAAACAGTTAACTGTAATTATTTATTTTTTTATTTTTTTTTCATCCCTTACCGACTATCTTAGCAAATAGCACTTTGGTTAGAATTGACTGTACCAACCAATGGCATGTTTTGTGCTCATGAAATTAAATTGCACATTTTCATAGCAAATGTTTATATTTTAGCAACACAGACACCGTGACTCATGTCAACTAAAACGTTAACAGGAAATTTGCTGGTGAAGGTTCAGCATTCCTTGTGACCATTGTGACCTACTTTGCTTTTGTGGGCTTTATGACCACCGTAAAATAAGAAAATGCAATTCTTGTGGGTTATGTCTATATTTGCTTCACTCACTGTGAAAGGAACATAACACACTGGATATATTAACCATACATGACCTGAAAATTACTGAAATTCTACGCTCCCTATTTAATGGGCAGGAACAGAACTTCGTCCTCATTCATGTTAATAGTTGTTCTACATTACAACACATGTGTGCTGATCAACAACAACTGAAAGCTATACTGTCACAAATTTTGCAAAAACAACACAGCTGAAAAGAAACTCTCTAACGGGGTAGGTTTTGTGAGCTTTTGTGACCAGGTGGACATTATGGAGTACAACGGATATGATTTATCTAGCCAACATTAATTTTGTCAATGCTATAGCACGGATGTTTACTGATGACACCTCTTCTCAGGGCTCTATTCTCTGGTTGATTTTGTAGCACCTGTTAGGGCGGGATGACCAAATACACTAGACAGCATGATACACAGCAAATGGCACAGTGTACTAAAATGTTTAGTCCTCTGGATTCCATTCTAGCCATCTGAGTGGTAGTGATCAACTGACCCACACTATGCCCACTATACTGTAGGCGAACTCAGTGAATAAGTCTTTTTTTTATGTTTTTTTTTTTTTTTTTTCCCCCAGAAGACCCTTCACAACATCTTGCACTCCTACAAAAAAACGACTCATGCAACATGTGTGGAAGAAGGTAGATGAGGCCTTTGTTTGTTGACTGATTTGTGTGGGAGGATTTCACGACTTGGTAGAGAGTGTCTGTACTGCAGGTGAAATATCACACTCCTGAAAGTACTGTATATAATTGGTAGAAATGTATAATGTGACCAAGACCCAATGATCATTATCAAACGCCAGATGGGCACTTTGATCTTGACTGTAAATAAATTAGCTATCTGCTTTATTTAGTCAATGAAGGATAACAGAAACCAGGACTACTGATTTAAATAGGCCTTAATTGTATTTCTCAGCTCAAAGCCACTTCACATACGAGTGCTCACTGCACTACATATGATTCTTTGGCTTGGGGCTATTTGCATGCCAAATGTCACTTCTAAAAGCAGAGAGGGCAGCAGTAATGGCTCTGCTTGCTTTGGTCTGACCTGAACCACATGCCACAGAGTCAACTTCACTGGAAAGAGGCTCAAGCATAGGAGGCCTCCTCAAGGCCACTGTGTGGAGTTTAGACAAAAGGCACAGGATGTAAGCTCTACAGACAAGAGGAAGTGTCATTCAAGGAACCAGTGATGTTTGAGACACAACAGACCTGAAATATGGCAAGCATTACATATTTGAAAGAACTGTGTCATACTCCACAGTACAGAAAATATCCATTCTGAAAGCAGCAAACACAATTCTTCAAGCATTTTCAAGCTGATCGTGCAAAAATACAATCTTCATAGTCTGAGTAAAGACAGTCTAACAACCCGTGTAACTCTATGTTTGTACACATGTGGCAACATCAGTGTGTACAGCATGCAAGCCAGACAACCAGATTTCAAAGAGTGCTGTTAAATCAGACCAAATCCTCCAGGGCCTTGACTAAGTTGAAGTCATCGCAGGGCTGTGACTAACATTATTTAAGCAGTCAATCCTTTGATCCCAAGTCATATGACCTACGCATACAATAATGATACCTGTAAGTCCCTTCAGGCCACCTGAATGACAGTAAAAACCAGAATACACCCCAATGGAGCAGATCAGTTTTTGCTGATGCTGTATTATTAGGCTGGTACTTACGCCGTCTGTCTCCGATACATCTACATTGCCGTTTGCGTCATCATCCATCTGCTTGTGGATACTTCGGATAGCCTCGAAGCTGAGAAGGGCGTTTTCATCCTTGCACAGTAAATGATCAATCCGGCAAAATTCTGGTGGAGTCACACAGAGAAGAAGTTTCGGGTTACTTTGAAACTCACGGATCACCACTCAGTCATCAGTTTTTACATCTATTAATGTTTGCCTGTCATAAAACTTTCTATGTTCGCTTCAACGCCTGTAAATACCTCTACAAATACTACTTCAAGAAGATTAGAGAATCTTCAAGCCTCCATTTTCTTTTTTAAAGCGCAGCAAAGTGAGTATGAGTTCCTCTAATGTGGTATTAATAATTCCCCAAAACACTTTAATTATTATATGCGATTATTATCGCATTTACTTTGTTTGGGTTAGTTTCCAATATTAAACATATTTTTGATGACAAAATGACTTTTGTAATTAAATTGACATTTGAAGGCATGATCATTCCTGCTGCTACATGAAGTAAACATTTAAGTTCAGCCTTACTTTATTTTTTTTGTCTGTAAATAAAGAACATTTCTAGAAAATATATACAATTTGATGTAAGGATTGCAGTAATCAAATTATTCAAGCACTCACGTCAGTTCAAGGCTACAATAGCTCCCTTAACTTAACATTAATCATGTGATGGCCACAAAGTTTCATGGCTTTTGAACTTTTGTGCTTTTTGCAGAAAAGTCAGGATGCAAAGTCCCCTGTTGGATTGTCCACACTCAGCCTCTCTCTTGTGGAAGATAACTGAACTGTAAAATTCCTCGGCTGAAAGAAAGCCCTGTTTATATAAGGACTTTTAGTTAATGTGGGGATGATACGAAGAAGCCAGATACCATGACAGTCAGACCTACAAAGTGGACCAAAAAATGGCCATGTCCCAAGATGAACTGTATTTTAAGATTACGGGCCTGAATTTTCAATCCATCAATCATTTGGATAACACTGTTATAAAAGAAAATAAAACCTGGGTTTGTTTATTGTTTAGTTGTGGTTTAAGTTTAACAATATTAAGCATTTAACAGTCAGGCTTTGGTAACATGCAATTGGAGTGTAGGGTTCCACAACTGATTGTAGCTCAATGAGAAATGAGTTTCCATAACAAATAATTAAGTCATCAATAACATTGCAGATACCGTAATGTATCTATTGCACCCTGTCAGCCCCGTGTTTCCTCTCCTTCCTGAATGATTAGACATCCTCTGCCATAGATCATAGATAATGTTGCCACTCCCACTGAGCGTAAAACTTGTTTTGCGTGTAATACAGTCAACTCTGACACTGGTGCTGTGTCAAAGGGTATGGCAAACTACCTGTAATAACTGTAATTTACAGCAACTGTGTAATGTAACTTAAAAGTGATGTTATATGTGAAGGGAAATCTCAAGTATTGCCTCTGAATCCCTCATTTCATTTTATATTTTATGTTTGCCTGATACAACGTTTGTGTTGTGTGTAGCTTCTATATTAGCCATGACCCTTTCGTCAATTTTAGAATAATCTAAGTGAGACTATTCTACAAAAAAAAACATGTTAAAAACACTATAATGTGCATAGTGTGTCATTGCCTTGAGGGAGGTAAAGGTTTATGGGTTAAGGTGGGGCAAGCTTTGTTCAGCAACATGTGAGAATGGTTTGCACTTCCTAACCGGATGTAAGATGTAGTGTTTTTTTTTTTTGTTTTTTTTTTTTAAATCAACAGGCCAATACATTCATATTGTAACAACCATTTTCTAATCATGAAGAACATGTAAAACATCTATTCTATTCTTGGTAACAATAGCTGTGGTTTGATGGATGGATTTGGGACCTGTATCTACTGTACATAAAACCATTAAACCTGAACTAGGAAGGATGGAAGCATAACATGAACTGCTGCAGAGTGGAAAGTAGATTTTTTTTTCAAGGCAAATATTTCAGTTTTAGAGATCCTGAAAAGCCACATACCGAAACTGCAATTAGTCACTCACTCACTCACTCATTCGACATGTTAAACAAGAATAACAGTTGTCCTGGTGAAATCCCACCCCCTGGAACACCTCTACATCCATCCTGACCCTCTTTCTCATTTGGTTTGCAAACCTCCAGATATACAAGATAAGCTTTTTACATACCAGTCAAGTCTGCCTGGTTTAAAACAGAAACAACAGGAGTTTCTGCATGTAGATGCATACTCCATAACTTTGCCACTATATAACTGCACTTTCAATGTCGTTTTGTCATTAAAAATATCTGTCAAAATTTGAAAATTACTATTCAGATCAATTCCAAAATGTAAGTGCCTCCATTCCCCCTTTGATTAGTCCTATATAGTACTCTGCATGCTAGCTTTACTTTTAATGGGGCTAACAATTTACAGTTACACAATGAAAGTAAGTAAAATGCATCTGTTTTATAGCCAAATATTGGTGAAACATTGAAAATGCACAGATCCAAATTTCAGGTTTATTGGACATAATTTAATATTTAGAATTTTAATCCAGACATGTTTTACATTTGTTTCATTGACTGATTAGGTAATTAGATTTTATTTTACCAGGTGGCTTGAAATAAGTTGGTGGACAGGGGTTTATAGAGAATGTCAGAGGTACAATTCTCAGCATGGCTACATTTAGTGCCTGCACAACCACAAAGATGTGGCACCAACAATAATACTCAAACTGTGAATCCGTAGAATGTGTCATCCTAGCTTGTCAGGTGGATACAAATAAACTTTAAATGTAACATAAAAACATAATAATAAATGCCAACACTAATCACTCACCTGACACCCAATTCTCAGCATTTTGATTGTCCAGAGTGGAAGAACTCGTTTTTTCAGTCCAACTTGCTCCAACAAGACACAAGCAAAGTATCCAAAGTGTCACACAATGGTGGAACTCCATGACTCCAATGAATGCTGTCAAGCAAAGAGACCAAAGGAGAGCATCTTAGAATTTCTGATGAATAAAGCATAAAGAATTCGCACTTTGCGATGTGAGTAAAATTGCGATAATGGTCTTAAAGCGCAAATAAACAGCTCGTTATGTAAAAATAAGTCCTGCAGCAGCCGCAGACACACGTTATCACTTCATAAGTGTTGCCTTTTCTTCCTGAATGGACCAGCGTACACACTCGTTAGAATGCTTATACCTGCCTATTAGCTTAGGAAGTGTTTAAGCCTTAATTCCACAGTTAAAGTGTGCTTTAAGGAGCTTGAAGGCAAACGCTCTATGGAGAAACATAATGAGATTGAGAAAAGTGACAGCAGCAGCAGCAGCCTGGCGTGTCTGTGTCTGCTGGGGGCTACGTGTCTGTCAAGCCCCGGCTAGCTAGCAAACCACCTCAGCTAACTACAGTATGATGTGAAATATCCAAACAATGGAAGGAGTTACATTACAACTTGTAATAATAAGAACGTTGACATTAAACCCGTTGTGTTTTTCGTCATATTTAACATTTGGAGGTGTCAACTTGCATTTTACACACACGAACATTAGCCACCGATGACGTTTAGCTAACCGCAAGTCAATGCAGAAGGAACGCTAAAAAAAAAAGGAACTGTACTTTGTGCTAGGCTAAATGCTATACAGTAACAACACGGAATAATACCAAGTTTACCTGTCGTGTAGCTTCAGCTCTGTGTCGACATAGCAGCAGATGCGCTGGTTCCCGGAGTTAAGTCGCAGTGAACTCCACCTCCTCCTGATTAGAAAGAGATAAAGGGGGGAAAGCGTCGGTACGTGTCCCCGCGACAGAGAGCAGCGGGCATCTGAGACGAGGCGCCGCACACCTTTCAGGCTCCGCTTGCCGTTCTTCTTCGGCGATGCCGGGCCGCCGCTGTCGCTCTCTAGCGCCTAGAGTGAAGACCAGGCGTCACAGACGTACAGCTGCATTGTGGCGCTATCTGATGGATAGTTCACGCCATTACACTTTGACATCCAGCGGGAGAGATGTAGAGGAACTTCAAACGTGTACAATATGTACTAATATAGGGCGATTTTTACTGCATACGTTTTAACTCATGCTCAGCTTTATACGTTACAAGCTAAACATTTGTTGTAATTAATTGTCCAACCTTATTTTTTTTTATTGAAAAGCCATTATAGGTTTTGGCATTATTATCCAGAAGCATTAACAATTTTGGTCGCAGTCAGGTCCGCAGCAGGTCCATAATACCTGCTGCAGGCCCTTAAAGGAAAATATTCCATTTAAATTTGACACAAATCTCAGGTATTTTTCAAACCTTGACAAGATTTAAATGAAAGTAAGATTTATTCAAATGGTGTTCCTTAATGTTGGAGTATCACAGTATTGTATGTAGTGAAGGACAATATGTAGTATCTTGGTGATGGTAATCGTTATTCTTGGGGGTGGGGGTCAGTTAGAAACAAAATACTTTCCACTTTTACACTCCCTACTGAATATTTTTTAATAATTAAAATAAAAGTCAAGCGTACTTGTAAGAACGTTCACTTTACTTTGGCACATATACAGTATGATCACAAATATGTTGTGCTTACATAATAATACAGAGTTTGCTTTAATTGTAAAGGCAGCCAAGGATGTCACACAGCTAACAGAACACAACTATGGCATGTGTGCAAATCCTCTGTATGTACTTGTCTGGCATCTCCACCATGTCATCATGGAAATATGTGGAAAAGGCCTTCATCGCACTCATGAGCAGAGTCAAGGTTATCTTCAGTTGGTTGAGTAGTTGTGTATTTAGTACTTTGTGCTTGTGTTTCTAGTCAGAATGTTTTATCTTCAGAGGATGAAATGACCATGACCTCCCGGTTCTTAAAGTCCCACACAGCCGTGAGATGGAAGGCCATATTAGAGAAGACTACAAGATATTCAAACAGGGCAAACAATGTATAACCTGTGAAAAGAAGAAACAAGGTGTATGACATACGCTTAGGTAAATATTTAGTGGCTAAAACTGACCCCTCAAAATGTACTGTTCCTATACATTTTAACTTTTTTGAATGCTCCTTTACGTAGAATCAACAAGTCCTCAACAAATGTAATACTTACTCCCTGATTCACAGTACATGTTGTGTTTCAAGTAGAAAAATCCAGCAAAAGCACAGAAAGATACGTTCAGAATTAAAAAACGCACTTTCCAGTGGTGAGACTTGGTATCCTGTACGGAAGTAAAAACATATCAATGCAAATAGGGGATTTAAATGTTTTAAATTTCGAAGTAGACAAATTACATCTTACCTCAGGACTCAGAGAATACTTCTTAATAGCCTTCCACAATCGACAGGTTATCAGCATGTGAATAATGGAGCTGACAATGAACAGGACAAAGCCTTCCTTATGTACAACTATGGAGCAGAAAAAAATCACAAGTGCAGCATAGGTTTGATTTAACATCTCCCTCATGGCAGGCATTTGTATAGAGATGATATCAATGATATGGATTACTCACAGTATGTCTCACTGGATGATACATATGTAAGGAGCAAGAGGCCGAGGTTTTCAAAAACAGAAAAGGCCAGGTTCAAACAACTGAGTAGACTCTCTGGGAACTTAGTGGCAAAACGTTTCTTGTAAAATCTGAAGTAAGTGAAGGCCACCAGGAGCCTCGGTGCTGAGTGCAGTCCGATGCAGAACCGCCATATGTGGCACTCAGGACTGAGACTTATTGAGGCACTGATAGATGGCAGGTAGTTGGGAACCTGAAAATAAAGTAATTGTTTTTATTCCAAACAATTGTATATACAAACTCAAACCACATGTAGGAAAATAGACAGAAGAACTCTATTTGAAAATGTAAAATATTACCTGACAATGTGTACCAGTAGAGTCCTCAAAATGAAAAACATAAGATATGGAGACACAAGCTATTAGCCCAAGCAGTGGTAGACACACAGTAGTCACAACACAGGTTGCGAACGATACCCTTATGACCAGGGGCCTCTCGTGCCCTAGGATATTTGAACCTTGTAGCATCTTGGTCTGAAACTGTTGAAAGGGTCTGATTTATAAACATCTTCACAACAAGATCTTTCAGACGTGCAATTCTGAATGGAGCATGAATAACGTTGTCCAAACCAGGAATCAATGGGCTACTTAGGGAGTATTCTGGGAATTACTGAACATTCCACGCATAGTTGGTGTTTACCTTACGTTTGTTTGAAACAATCTGTGCACACGCATTCATTTGAAAACGAAATCAACCTACCTCCGATCTGTTTGTTGTTTACAAATAGCCGCTACACGCAACTGGCTTGACAATAACTACGCTGTTAACACAACGTCATTTGTCTCGCGCTGCATCAGGCTGATGTAGCTTTCCATCAACAAGGCGCAGATCATCTGCGGCATTTATACCCCGCTATATATTTTCGTCGACATGCTCAGAGCAGATGACAACAGGCCTTTCGGATGCAACATCCTCCGTGCGTCGCAGACATTAGGGGGATGAGGCAGTAGGTTTGGACCAGCACACACCCGGAAGGGAAAGTGCGCGAGCGCTGCGTCAATATGATGCACACACCTCATGCAAAACAAAACGTGTCTTTCACCAACCATCGCAAATGAATAAAACGGATGCAAAAAAAGGCAAATGGTTGTGTATATTGACCGAGGACCATTTATACAGAGTACCGAGCGGGGAGCTCTCCGTGGTGCTGAACCAAAACAAAAAAAAAAATGATACGAAGGACCATATCGTTACAGTTTCTCACAATAAATCTGTGGGCAACGTGCTGTTTGTGAGTCCAATTGTGTGTACGAAGTTATTATGTTGTATCGGGACTTGTGTGTCTGTCTGCAGCTCCGCCTCTCCTCTTCCCTTCCAGTTTCGTCTCTGCCTTCATGCAGGACAACAACACGAACGCTTGCATCAACGCTAACAGCTGAATCGGTCTGCTTTTAAAAAAAATCTTGATTACCATTTAAGTTTTTCAGATTTTAATTAATTTAATGAAACTAGTTTTGCACATAACAGCTTAAATGGTCTTTGGATCGAGATCATTTGTTTCTGCAAGATGAAACGATGGGGAATCCAAACGTTATTTCAGTTGTTTCTGTTTGCCAGTATTTTTCAAAGTAAGTAACATTTTCTGGTGTGATCTAAATATATATATATGTACAGTATATGTATATAGATGTTTTCTTTTAGTTAATGGAAATTCAGTATTATCAAATATGTTCACAAAATAGTTTTATCAATGTTTTACCATCACAAATCCGCATTGGTTGTATTTCTATTTGACTAATGTCCTATATTTTAATTTATTGGTTATGTATAGTTCACTTCTCCTTAATGCTAGTTATTACCTAGAATCAGCAAAAGCCAGTTGTTCTGGGATTTTGCTGTCATCATAATCCCATAGTCTTTCTTTGTATCCAGCCCAAGGTTGACATCTGGCTTGCCCAAATCCAATGTTGACATGTTAGATGAGAAACAAGCCCCAGTTAGAATAGATATGTTACACAGTGTTACACATTTATAAAACTATTCACTCATCTTCTCTTATGTTTCCTGTTAAATTGAAGTTTGGAATATGAAATGTAAATAATTATCTTATAAAACATGAATAATTATATAATAATTATATATTTTTATTTGAATGTTGTATTTAAATTACGAGTTTGTTAAATTCTTTAGTATTATATTTGTAACTTTTTTTGCAGGGCATGTATGTCTAATCTCTGTCTAGGCACATTTTGATACTCACATGTTGTGTGTCCAGTGGATTAAGTATTCAATCAACACATGCTACACTCCACTTATACAGTCTGAGGAAGTCACTGCTGGCACATAATGTCAGATTTGCTTGATCTCTTTCCAGAGATTTAAAGAAAGGCAATCTAACCTGATATCCCTTTGTACCAATCCACCATCTGTCACACAGCTAGATTTTCTCTCATGCTCTTCTTTTTCCCAAGTAAGCCCTGAATTTGCTCTTAATGACACTGGCCAGAAAAGCGATTGATCAAATATGATGAAATCAACCTACTTTGTTTAGCCTGGCTAGAAATAATAAATAAAATAAAATGTAATGGTAGTAACTGAAATATACCAGATTGTCAGTTACACGGATCTGAAATGTTTCTTTTCCTGTCTTAGCTGGTTGGTGTGCTCAGGGGAAATATGCTCAGAAGCTCCTGAATGATTTATTTACCAACTATACCAGCGCACTGAGGCCTGTGGAGGATACAAACACCATCCTGAATGTAACCCTGCAGGTTACACTGTCACAAATTATCGACATGGTAAAACACCATAGTGGACACAAGATTTTAAGGTTGAAGATTACCTCCAAAAGTGATATTTTAATCAACATATAAAAATAATTTGTGTACGTTACCAGGTTCTGAATTTTCAAATTGTACACATGACTGTTTGTTTTTCTAATAGATTGTTGTACACTGAATATCTTCATCTAATCTAAAAGATTAGAAGAATATGCTATCTTTTTGCTATTTTCATAGACTATACACTTATTTACACTGAAATCTGTTTATTAATAATGAAAGGAACTGATTTGTCCAGTCCTAGTACTTATACTCGCAACAAGGATAACATCAGTAATGCAATTTAGCCATTTTATAACAATTGTACAAAAAATGTTGTAAAACTTTCATATTCGTTGTTGTAAATTTTTTATGTTTTACAGGATGAGCGAAACCAGATTTTGACTGCATATTTGTGGATACGGCAAGTGTGGGTTGATGCGCTCCTCAGGTGGAATAAAGATGATTACGATGGACTCGATACCATCCGCATACCTAGTAGTTATGTATGGAGGCCTGATATAGTCCTATATAACAAGTAGGTCGGACTGGTATTGAGTTAATCAGTTTATGATCATCCTACTGTGGCACTCAACGGTCAGTATACAAGGTACAAGCTGAGCAGTCCTTGAAGTCACTATTCATGGGAGTGTCCAGGTTTCTGTCTGCTTTTTATACACTGATAATGTTATTAATATAATTGTCAAGCTTAAAATAAAAACAGTCATTCCATGATATATTTCAAAATAAAAATCATAGGAACCACTTTTAGACAAAGGCAATGAGGAAGGAATTGAACCTGGAATATGTTGCCAAAAAACAAGCCAGGGAATCAAAGAGTCCTATTAAATCCTCTGAGGACATTGTATTGTTTATGATAATCTTAAATATCAGGTGCAGGCTCACCTGGTGCTAAAAATAAACTTTTCTGCATTACTCAAAAGGTATAACATGCAGACACAACACTGAGGAAGGAGTCCAGCTCTCCAAAAATGCCTTGACTCTTCCCTCAGTTGATGTACTTGTGCCTTTGTATCCTGATCATGTAAGAGTCTCAAATCATTCTGCAGCAACTCCGGGAAATTGCAGCTTCTCTACAATTATTCGCTGAGGGTATCCAAAGTATCTTTCAACACTGGATGCAAATGTGAACTCAGCTGCTTGAATGTATTTTTCTTGGACCCTTTTTCCCCTTTGTCTTTCAGTGCAGATGATCACTTCACTGGCTCAATGGACACCAACGTGGTGATCCGGCACGATGGCCAGATAATGTGGGATTCCCCAGCTATCACCAAGAGCTCTTGCAAAGTGGACGTGTCTTTCTTCCCCTTTGATGCTCAGCAGTGCAGGTTCACCTACGGCTCCTGGACCTACAACGGAAACCAGCTGGACATCCAGAACGCGATGGAGAGCGCGGACCTGGCCGACCTCGTGGACAACGTGGAGTGGGAGGTGCAGGGTATGCCGGCCAAGAGGAACATTATTCAGTATGGTTGCTGTGCCGACCCCTACCCAGACGTGACCTACACTCTGAAACTGAAGAGAAGAGCTTCTTTTTACGTCTTCAACTTGCTCATACCGTGTGTAATGATCTCTTTTCTGGCTCCTCTGGGCTTTTACCTGCCTGCTGACTCTGGAGAGAAGGTGTCGTTGGGAGTCACTGTGATGTTGGCCCTCACTGTCTTTCAGCTGTTGGTGGCAGAGATAATGCCACCCTCTGAGAATGTACCTCTCATTGGTAAAAGCGATAAACTTGCGGTCATATCCTAACTATAATATGTGATTATTGTAAGTTACAAATTCTGTGGGTTTTTATATCTTATCTTTTTTTTCCACAGGAAAGTATTACATTGCAACCATGACCATGATCACTGCATCCACCGCCCTGACCATCTTCATAATGAACATACACCACTGCGGCCCGGATGCCAAGCCTGTACCTAAGTGGGCCAAGAAAGTCATTCTGCAGTACATGGCCAGAATGTGCTTCGTCTATGAAGTCGGGGAGAACTGCATGTCACCACAGCCCGAGAAACAGGAACCTGCACCTGTAAAGCACATGAACTGTGCCATGAACGGCCAGGCAGGACCGGGCAGAGAGGACGAGGTCTTCGAAATGGAGAGAGAACAAGAGATGGAGGCGGCAGAGGAGAGGGAGGACCCGGATCAGATGATGAGTCCGATAGGCTCGATGGGGAAGAACCCTACCAACCACTACAGTACTTGGAAAAATGGCTATTTCAAGAGCATGGACTGTGGAGATTCCGGGGGTCAGAGAAGGAGCAGGAAGGGTGGTGTGAGCGATGGAGAGAGAAAAGGCAGACAGGCTTCCTGCATCATCCGAAACAACGAAAGGCAGCTCCTGCGTAACATTGAGTACATCGCCAACTGTTACAGGGATCAGAGGGCCACGCAGAAAAGGACTGGGGAGTGGAAGAAGGTAGCCAAAGTTTTAGATCGCTTCTTCATGTGGATTTTTTTCATAATGGTGTTTTTGATGAGCCTGCTCATCATGGGAAAAGCCATCTAACTGCAGGACCTTTGTGTGGTGTGCATAAGACCGCTACAGCATAAAATTCATTAAACCTATTTTTTTTTATCCAATAATTTCATTCAGACTCAGATTCCCAAAGCTTATCCTTAAAGCCATATCACTACCCATTGCAATCCTTGTCATAAACAAAAATAAACATTGATTTGTTGGGTTTTCACAATTTGCATTCCCTGACTTTCCTCCTAATGTTTTTCAGTTATAAAGCTCAGCAGTGAAATAAAGAGTCTGATGTCAAATAAATACGTTTTATGGTAATCTATAATAACATGTTTTGTTTTTGTACACCAACTGGCAAGGTTTCAGTGTGTAAAATCAGAACATGAAAAAACAAGTCTCAGTGTAACTCACATGGATTATCTACTAAATCCCCTGGGTCACAGCCATTTGCTTCTCTCTTAAGATGCATTATCCCTGGTAATGGAAATAAAATGGAAATGGAAAAAAACTCTTCTAACTAAACCCAAAGGAAAACCGACTGAATGCCTCATCAGAAAAAAAAGTGTTTTCAATTACTTTAGATTTTTTTAAACTATTAAATAATGAGATTATTGTTAGTGAAGTATTCTTTAAGCACTTACTAGTTGCATTTTGTATATTTTAAAAAAGGATGTAAAATATAAACATCCTCAAATCATATATTTACTGATACTCATTATTCTTCTATTCAAGTCAATGGAAATGATGATATACTTTTTTAATCAATTTTGTATTATATAAAGTTAGAAAAAAAGGGGACACATGAGATTCTGATCTTGATCAGGGAACACACATTGGCCAAGGACATTCTCCACTGTCCTACACTTTGTAACTAAAATCCGTTTTGAGTAGAGGAATCTGACTTGCAAATCAGAACAAATAGGTGTGGCAGTGTGGGTGCTGTCTGTGCCAGGCAAGTGAAATGTAAAGGCCCTGAGATTAGAAACAGATACAAGGGGCATTTCTTTGTGACTTATGTGAACGTCTCTTTATGTCAAAGAGTTGCTGCCCAAGGAGTTCAAACACCACAGGTCTTAGGTATGACCCAGTCATAAAAAAAAAGTGTTAAGAACTGAAACAGTCAGCCACTGGATCAGGGCAATCAAAATGCCTTGCGTAAAGATCGTGCACAAAGTACAACTGCGATTCCACTCGAGCAGGGTAAAACTAAGCAAAGGCAAAGAGTCACAAAGAAAAGGAAAAACAAATAAAAACTGACTTGAAAGCCAACACTGCTTCTCCTGGGTAGTGATTTGGCCCATGGGCAAGACAAAGTGGCACAAGACAAAGGGAGACAGGACTATCTATACATGAGGTAAGCGAACATAGGTGGAAACAGACAAGTGAGGTGCTGATGCTGAGGAGGACAGGAGGAAACACCAGGACAGGAGGTAAAGGTACCTGCACTGAGAGACCAGAGGAAAGTACAAAACAAAACACGAATGGTGATCACAGGAATATGTGACTAATATAAATGACCAAGACTAAACATGACCTATGTTAAACATTAAACATGAAACAAATAACATCAATGTATCCACATTTCATACACTGAGACAGAATATTATTACTATTTAATACCTAAATTTATAATGCTTTACGTATAGGTCACCTGTGTGTCCAGCCAATTTAACTTTAAGTCCAAAATAATAGATATAGTCTAGACAGGAAGGGCAACACATAGCAGATTTGCACCATGTCCTTTTATGTAACACAACAGCACTAATAATCAAAATAAATTCTTCTTTTATTGACTATTATTGTATTTCAATTGTTATAAAGTGTACAGGGGAAAGACAACAGAGAGTAACTAGAGGGTCAAATCAATTAACTAATCAATTCAAGGGCCCATCGTGTCCATTTCTCTCGGGCGAGATAATTAGTCTTGTTTTGTCCCAATGTCCTAACGGCCTTCTGGTATGCATGAGCGATGGTATTGGTCCCAGAGGCCTGATTTGACCACTTTAGTTCCACAATATTTCTGTTAGCATTATTCATTTAGGACTCAGGACAAAAATTTGGCATTTGACCTAATCATTACAACTAGAAATATCTTTACATTAAACAATGCAGATGCTGGCACACATTTTCTATTCTGTGTTACTTTCACTTAAACTGTGAACGTTATGTTCCGAAAAGTTTTACATGATAAAACACTACATTAAAGTTATGGAATCACATTTTTGTAAATTGCTATGTCGCCTACATCCTTAGTGGTTTCAGATTCCTTTGGGTGTTATTAACAACACTCTTCATTAGCAAATAACAGGAACCTCACCATCAACCAGAGATTTGCCAATCGTCCAGGGGTTATTTACATTTTCAGACAGTTAATAACATATCATTTAATCATGTCCCAATGGGGCTTATTAACAAATAAGTTTTGACAAAGTAATGAGGCATCTAGCAGAGGTAATTGTGACAACAAATATGTTGCAAAATATTTTGTCAGTCGCCCATCAGCGATCATGTTACTTTGTAATATCATAACAACTGTAATGTAATGGAGAGTGTGTGAAGACAGATTTACATGTCAAGCTAGAGCTTAGTAAGGTGGCCACAAACTATGACTTTAAAATTAAAATTTACAGTCAACCGTAAAAAAAAAGACAGTGTCACTGGTATTATAAAGCAGATCCTCTGTGGATTTAACAGGTTAAAATAACGGTCAAATATAAAAAGCCTCATCCCTCACGATATCCCAGTGCAGGGACCGGGATACTTTAAGTCAATTTAATACTATGGTCTTATTGTTCTGTCGAATAAAATATCCATTATGAGACGAGGGGAGAGCCAATATATGTGGTACAATAATGTCTTTACAATTTGAGATGAAACTTAACCTCTTTGGAATTCAAAATAAGTTTCTGTCACTACTTTGACTGATTGGTGGTCTTAGAAATAGTTGGTAGTTATGCACCCTACTGTTCATCATCATAATGTCTCAAATGCATCATTTTTCTTATAACCCACATATTACAAGAGACAACTTTTTAAATTTAAAAGGTTCCATTTTATATTCAAACATTTACCTAACACATGCCTCATACCTACTGGGCCCCATAGATTTGTTTTTCCGAATCAAAATCTTACACTGTTATTGTACTTTGTACATATATCCTTCATCCCTCCAATTGCCTATCCCAGAGGCTAACGTGATGTCACAAGTAAGGGTCATGGTGACAAATAAAGCAAGGAGCGAAGGGCGGGTCACCTCACACTGCTTTTAACGTGACCTGAGCTCTAAACTGTGACTTCTTTAGACCTCCTCAAATCCTACAACAATGAGTTTTCGCCACGTTTTTTTCTCACTCCTAATTTGAGCAAAAATGGACAACCAATCAGTTGAGTTAACCATGGATCCATTTGTTATTCCACCTGGAGGGAAGTATCCCATACTTGTTCTCGGTTTAATATTTTACTTTTTTTGCATCATTTGCAACTTGATCTTGTTGACGTTGATCGTTGTGAAGCGGAACCTTCACAAACCCATGTATTTCATCCTGTTCAGTCTTCCCTTGAATGATCTCATTGGCATAACCGCAATGCTGCCAAAAGTGCTTTCAGACATTGTTACAGAGACCAATAATGTTCCCTATCCTCTTTGTGTTTTACAAGCTTTCTTGCTCCACATGTACGGCGGGGGAATTTTGTTTATTCTTGCAGCAATGTCCTTTGATCGTTACGTTGCCATCTGCATACCACTACGTTACAGCTCTGTTATGACCCCCCGGGTTCTGATTTGTATTATTTCTCTGGTTTGGGGTCTGGACTTTGTCTTGAACGTGTCGCTGTTCTCTCTGCAGACGAGGCTTCCGAGGTGCAAATCTGTCATTAGGAATGTGTTCTGTGACAACCCGTCCCTGCTGAAGCTCACGTGTGAAAACACAACGGTAAATAATATCATCGGACTGTTTAACACGGCTGTGATGCAAGCCGTGAGCCTGTCTGTGCAGGCGTTTTCCTACGTGAAGATTCTCATCACCTGTTTGCTCACACGGAGGTCGGAAACCAAGGCCAAAGCGGTCAACACGTGTGTGGCACAGTTGGTGATATTGATCATATTTGAGATAGTGGGAACCTTCACAATTTTATCTCACAGGTTCAGTAATGTTTCCGCTGACTTGCAGAAGACGATGGGCATGCTGATATTTCTTGTACCCCCACTTCTTAATCCAATTGTTTATGGGTTGTATACAAGTGAGATAAGATGCACACTCTTGACAGTCTTGAAAAATAGAGTCTCTGTCTAGATTTTAGATACACCAAAAAAAACACTGTGCAGCAATATATTATCTCCCTTTTAACTTCACTCACCTGCACAACACTGTGGCATCTCAAGAACAATGACATTTAGCAAATGTGGAAACAATGTCTACCGTGTATGTTACCACAACAATTGCAACTAAATCCTTTTCCACACTTCTGGTTGTTGTAGAGGCACAGCAAATTGTGGATTTATGCATTTTGGTATATGTTATATTTTATTCCTCAATACAACCTGTTGGAAAATATGAACTGCGTTTTGTATTATGCGTGAGACTAATGATACCCTGTTTTTGGATTGTTTGGTTTCACAATAGATAATGAAATGAATTGTATTCATCTTACTACGATCAAAAACATGTGACTTTGTCATGTATGCTTGTCACTACTTGATTGTGATCTGTTCTCTTTTCGATTTTTGTGTAACGCGATTTTTTATTAGCCTCACATCCTCTCAATAAAATCTTACATGTAATCATTGTATTATCCTCAGATAACAGATAACTTCATGATTAAACATTCTTTGCTGGAAAGCAGAGTGATTTCCCTTTTGTGTTCACATTTTTCCAGAAAGTTGATGGATAACCACGGGTTAAACTCAACCATGACACTAGCACTGACAGATAAATAAATAATATATATATATATATTTTAGTATTTACATATTCATTTGGACCTTTCCTTAAAAAAGCATCCCTCATGCAAACTCTACGTGCAAGGATCATGCACAAGTTAGTTTAGGATGAGAAAAAAGACATTTTGGAATTGTTTATTGACAATGAAAATATGGCCCATTCTATTTACAAAATATCTACCAAACTCCATTACATAAACCTTTCATTTTATTGGTGTCGAATGAACGATACAATCGAATTGGCCCATATTCCCAAATTTGGGAACAAAATAACCATCTGCATGATGTGTAACATCCTCTGTTCTCCTCAAGGTTGAGGAAAAACAACAATAAAACAGTATTTAGGTGTACAAAGCAACCATATGACAATATTTACAACATTTACGAGAGATGGAATGAGAGAGACATTGAAAGCACAGTATGATAAGATAAGATAGATAAGATAATCCTTTATTGTCCCACAGTGGGGACATTTGCAGTGTTGCAGCAACAGAAGTAAAAAGTACACAAACATAAAAAACACAGGTTTAGAACAAAGTAAAACTGAGACTGCAAAGAGTAGAGTATCCATCCACGATTGCTTGCTTAATGGTATCTCAGTTTCCAGGGGACCATCTTATTGTACAACTTATGCACAATGTATAGAGATTCAGTGTATCTAAACATGTCTCTGATGTCCTAAAAGAGGGCAGGCTATTTTGAGTCTGTGTTATGTCATGCATGTTTTACAGACAGCTGCACTAATGTCATTGTTTACCATTGTGCTCAAATACAAATGAAGGCTGAGTCCTTCCCACTACAGCTGCACGTGCGCAGGTGGTAACATATTGCTGCAGGTAAGGTGTTCGACGTGTCGCTAAAATACTTTGTGGTACTTAATCCAATGCTGTTAAAGAGATATTATGAATAATGTTGTGCTTTTTTCAGCTTCTTCTTTTTGTGACAGAGAAGCAACATTAAAAACACCAAAGTGTACCGGACTGCGCAGCTATGAGCATGAATGCATCTTCGGCTGATTTCCTAACACTGGAAAAACTGGGCCTGTCTAATGCATACATTTACCCAGCATTTATCTTTGGGACTTTATTCTATGTGTTAATTGTGTTTTTCAATTTGCTGGTATTAACAGTGATTGCCGTGAGCAAACAGCTGCATAAGCCCATGTTTATCCTGCTGTTCAACTTGCCAATCAGTGACATGCTGGGTGCCACGGCTTTTTTTCCTCAGCTCGTTTCCAGCATTGTGACACAGAATAGAATCATTTCCCAACCCGCATGTGTAACTCAGGCTTTTCTCATTCATCTTTATGGCACAGGGAACTTGCTGATCTTGAGTGCCATGGCGTACGACCGATACATCGCTATATGCTGTCCTCTCCGGTACAACGCTATCATGACCTCATCCAACATGACTAGGATTATTATTTTAATATGGCTCATAGATTTCTCATTGGTGCTAACATTGATGTTCTTGTTTGTGCGGTTTAAGGTGTGCAGGACAAACATTGTTGATTTGTATTGTAACAATCCATCATTGGTGAAACTGGTGTGCGAGGACACCACAGGAAACAACATTTATGGATTAATTACTGTATGCCTTGTTCAAGGCGGATCGCTGGTACTGATAATGTACACATATGTACAGATTTTGCGGACATGTGTCATGACTAGTCATCAAGATGCCCGGCGAAAAGCCATTCAGACATGCGGTTCTCATTTAATTGTTTTCTTAATCTTAGAAATCAATACTGCAGTGACCCTCATCTCACATCGGATTGAGGGCGCATCCCCATACATGAGAAGGCTTCTTGGCTTGACGGTCGTTGTGTTTCCCCCATTTTTAGATCCAGTTATATATGGACTAAAATCCAAAGAACTGAAGCAAAGCATCAGAATGTTCCTAAAAAGGTTAGGTTCAACCAGGCGTGGGTAACTTTTTGGTTGAGCTCGGTAGTGATTGTAGGCTCCATAAACAGAAACTAGTGCAGAGACAGCTCCAAATGTGCCCGCATTAATTCATCTTACAACACAGACAGGCATACAGACAGACAGACGGACAGACACACACACGCACACACACACACACACACACAGTAAAAGAGATATTTGACATATGACTTATGATTATATTTTATGTTCTGCCAATAAATTGTATATAATCCTTGTCCAATGTTCATGTGCCTGTATGTGTATGATAAAAACACGATGATGTGTATGATACAGTATGATAAAGACCATTGCATGTTTAAATGACAGCTACAAAAGAACATGGTTCTCACATCAGATGAATAGTCTTTGTATTTTTATAAATGTATAAAGTTAGCAGCGAGTGAGCAAAGTCGGTGCCTGTCTCAACAGTTATTTGACTTTGACGTCCCATGTGATTTCATTGATAATGCACTAAAAGTAAAGTTATTAGAAAAAATCACTGTGTCAAAGTTCCTTTAATTCCACATACAGTCAATGGAAATTATTTACCTCAAATATATCAACTATATTCTTACAGTTCAACAACCCTTATTTCTGCCATAAACGTTTACATAACTTACTTTATATCATCACGTCATTCCCATTGTATGTCTCTGTAAAAAGTGATAATTGAAATTGTGCACAAAAATATTTTAAAATGGCCTTCAGCCCAAGTTAATCTATTTCAGCACCTTGTTTCACATCAAATCGCATCTCTGAATCAGAAAGGAAAATCTGAAAATTTGAGAAGCTACAAATGGTAGATGTTAAGCACTTTAGTCCACATTTTCGGAAACGCATTGTTTCACATGATATAATATAGTTCATACATTTTAATATAGTATAATCTGGGATATACATTTTAATTGCTTTTTAAAAAAACAGCTAGTGATAATAACTAAATGACATGTCATTGTAAGGTAAAGTAAAAAATCACAAAACAAATGTCCTCACTGTCTACAGTTGTGTATTATATGATGCTGCCACTAGCAGGCACTAAAAACTGCTGTTATTATACCAAGTAAAACCCTACTCTGAGATTGAAATCCGTGCCATGTATACATTCATTTAAAAAGATTTATGATTATCATTTATTAAAAACTAATTTGTATTTAGACTCTCCTGGCTACTATTACAACAGCACTACACAGCCAAAAATCTCCAGTCTTGTCATTCTTTACAGTGAAAGCATTGCTCCATTTTTTACATAATATTTGTGACTGTTGAATCATTTTAACTGTCTTCACTGTTTTTTGTGCCTCACAGCCAGAGGCATTACAACGGGGTAGGCAAACTAGGCAATTGCCTAGGGCCCCGAGCTAGAAGGGGGACCCCCAAAGACGGCTATTTTACCTTGGTTAACCTTAACAACAACCTGAAAGCCCCTTAAATTACTTGCCAAGAGGGGGCACTGCAATGACACCTTCAGGAATCCCCTTATAGGGGGCCCCATGGTCAGGGATATTTCAAGACACTCTGGGGGCCCCAGACAAAAAAATGTTAAAACAAAAAAAACAAAGCTTTTGACAGCGCACAAGTATCATGGGGCCTTCTACAAGGGCGTTCCTGAACGCGTCATTGCAGTGCCCCCTCATGGCAAGTCATTTAATGGGCTTTCAGGTTGTCCTTGCTGTGGACCAATGTCAACAGCCGTCTTTGGGGGCCCCCTTCTAGCTCTGGGCCCTAGGCAATTGCCTAGTTTGCCTGCCTCGTTGTGACGCCTCTGCCCATTGTATTAGCGCGCTGTGAAAAGCTTTGTTTTTTTATTTTACTTATTTTTTTGCCTGGGGCCCCCAGAGTGTCTTGAAACGTCCCTGCTCACAGCAAGAATGTGCCCTGTGGTTAAAAGTTAGTTGAGAATTGAAGGATTAGGTATTTTAGCACAAATTAAAAAGCTATAAACCAACAAATTAAATATATATGCTTTTGCAGCATGCTGGATATGTTCAACGACAGCAGTCATTCTCATTGAAAATGACACCATATTTCGCTCGGATTCTATTTGGCATTGCATATTAACTGTTAATAAATGCAATTGATTGGACATTATATATATATATATAATATGATATAACTTTAGTCTTGCGTGCAGCTACTTCTTATGTGAGTTAAGGTATGTTCCCACACACCTAAAATCATTATTGTGGCAATCAGAGGAGCTTTCATTAATTCATTAATAAATATATTCAACTTTTGAATGTGTACATATTTTTTGTGTTAATTGTGTGGGTGAGGTAACTACATTCCGTAATCTTCCCGAGTCTCTTGTGAGACAAAGACTGTCATGACACTCTTCGGATAAACTTTCTGATCCCTGAGGACTCCGGGGAGCTGCCCAGTATTCAGCGATATCTGTGTCTATATAACTCGCTGTGCAGATCTGATGAGGTATTGCAATTACAAGGTATTGATGATTCAACACATGTTCTCTATTACAATATGTTATTTGGTTTGGAAGAGGATGGACGTGCTGTTTACCAGTTTTCCTGTATATATATTGTTATTGTTTCTTGTTTATATTATAGTAGTTTAACCTTAAACCTGTATATCCCGTATACTTCTGTTGCATATCATATTTGATGTGTCACGTTTGACTTAAACATATGTGGAGCTACATGATTGTGTTATGTGTATTGAGGCTTTTTACTGGGGGATTTCTTTTCTTAGCCGCAACATATTGCCATTTTCAAACTATACCTTGAATGAAACAGTGACTTTTTATGTCATTCATCTCTTCATGCATTCCTTGTCATAGTCTGTCCTCCTTGTTCTTGTTGAAGTGATGATGTGTCTGAAGTTCTCCTGAAAACCTAATGATGGCTTTTCAATGTTCTAGACGGTGAGGATGGACACCCCGTACAACACGTCCTCTTTCGTGAAAATTTACCTTGACGTCCTTCCTGAAAATGTTGCCGTCACCTTCCTGTTTGCAACTTTGAGCTACATGATCATACTCTTCTGCAACCTCATTCTAATCCTCACCATCGTGCGGAACCGCTCTTTGCACCAGCCCATGTACCTGATTCTGCTGAACCTGCCTGTCAATGACCTTTTGGGCTCCTCGGCACTCTTTCTGCAGCTCCTCAAAGAAATACTGACAAACAGCAGGACAGTGCACTACTCCACGTGTGTTGCTCAAGCCTTCTTCATCCACATCTATGCTGGAGGTGCAGTGTTCATTTTGACTGCTATGGCGTATGACAGATACATCGCCATCTGCTGGCCGTTGAAGTACAATACTGTCATGACCAGTGGTCACATTATGAAAATAATCACCACTATATGGCTGAGTAGCTTATTTTTAATGGGCATGCTTTTCTTTCTGCTTTTGCGTTTACCCCGCTGTCGATCTGAAATAGCGCAGGCCTACTGTGACAATCCATCCTTACTGTCTCTGGTCTGTGCCAACACGACCATCAATCATATTTACGGGCTTCTTATAGTTGCCATTTCACAATTGGTAGCTATTGGAACGATTTTGTACACGTATCTGCAGATCCTCGTGGCATGTTTCAGATCCAAACGGTCAGACACAAAAGCCAAAGCCATGCAGACCTGTGCTACACATCTGATTGTTTTTCTCCTGTTGGAGTGCCTGGGGCTTTTCACCATTATTTCATACCGAGTAAAAGACCGCTCATTCAATCTGAGAAGATTCAGCGGGTTGTCGACATTAATTTTCCCCCCAACAATAAACCCTATCATCTATGGCCTGAAAACAAAAGAGATTCGAGAAAAAGTCGTTTATTTTTTCAGGCATAAAATCATTCCATGGAAATGTATGCAGAAAAGCTAAACAGTGTGGCATTATTTTCTTCCTGCTCCGACAACTTTTTGTCTCTCTTATGAATACATATTTGATTTTACTACTGATTATGACAAAATCATTGAAATTGCAATGTAAACGTTACATTCATTAGCATTTGACTAACTATTGTATGGGGTAAAGTTAATAAAATGAATGCCAAATGCAGAGCAATGCAACTCTTTTTCCTATATCCTTATACAGTTACAGTATGCTTGAAATGCAATATCATATTTAGGGTATGTTGGCTTTGGAACTTGGATTTTTAGCTTTGTCATTGACTATTCCACATGAATTAGACATTTCTTTAATTAACTGTTGTACATTTCATATTAATTGTGCTATGTTGTATTGTGCAAAGTGAAAGAAATTGTATTAATTAGAAATGTGCATACAGTAGCCTCAAAGAATGTAAATGATCAAGAAAACTTAAGTCAAAAAAATCTTACAATGATGTTACCAAAAAGTAGTCTGGTATATTTTGGTTCAAGTATTATTACATTTGCATTGATTAATGTCCAGTACAAGTTTACCTTTGTTTGTTGTGACAATGTCTCCAGTGTCTTGAATGCTCCCTTTAAATCTAAACTAAATACATTTAATTATGCATCTAATTTTCGGCTCTAATACATTTACAAATATTCCTAAAAGAGAATTCAATTATTGTTAAATATTAATGTACACCATAGCAGGATAATCATACTAGAACATTACAAAAAGGCATTACTCTGTGCTTAAAAGGTGTGAAATGCACTTTAAACAAAAGAAGTCAGGGTTGTCAGTAACTGAGGCCATTGGCAGCTTGATGTGTATCTTCTGTCAATATAAAAATCAATAGGTAATAGTTAGTAACTACTGAACATTCCATAACACACTTGCCTGTTCATTATACTCATATACATATACAGCAGAGGGCACCAGCACACACTCAATTTATTTATTCCAACTAATATTCAGGATTCCTATTTTTTTTTAATTGGCTTAAGAATGATATGTACATTTTGTGGGATTTTCCGCCCTCTTAATTAATTATTAATGAAGGACTAGAAGCTAAAATAAACAAAAGTAAGTCAATCATCACATTTGAGCAAGTAAGAAAAAAAAAAGAAAAACTGAAACAATGGAAAACTGAATTGGTGCTGTTACATATTATTAAATTGACCCTTACTCTTCAAATGAATAATTAACAAGTGCAAAAATAACTCATTCACTCAAATCTAATATATGTTAATGTTTGCTTGTCTTAAACAACGAGGGGTTTCATTTTGCTTTATATGTATTTGTATCTTCCTGAACTAGATTTGTTTATTCCTATATAATATGTTAAGTTACAGTGTTAAGAACTAGCGAAAGGATTTCTAAATCAATTTTAAACATGCGGGCAATAAAATAATAAATTAATAGAATTTTGGCCAATAAAGCTGATTGTGACTTTAACATAGCATATATTTTCCATAAGATTGTCGATGAAATAAGTTTGAAGCTGAAATGTATATAATATATGTTTTATCACAGCTTGACTGTGTGACTGACATACAGCCTTAACTAAAGCTCTGAAAAAATAAATAAAAATGGTTTAATTGCAAAATGTCCCATACGGTATCATCAGCAAATAATGCAATCAGGTTATAAATATATATATATATATATATATATATTCTAAATATCTTATATACACACAGATATTAACATCCATATTTGTTTCACTTGTGTTATAATAAATAGGATTTTATATTAGATAGATACATTTTATAATGGCAGATCAAAATATGGATTTGTTTGTGTTGACTGAAACTACACACAAATATTAGGTGTACAACGGCACACAAAACTGGACACAGGACAATAATGTTTCAAATTTGTTATTTTTATATAACACTGTAGCTGGCCAAAAAGTTTCCTTGCAAATGTGCTCTCTTACCAAACATACCGTACATAGCCTTTAATATTATGCACTCAATAATATGTGTTGTTAAATAGATGTGGCTAAAGTAAGACATGTATTAAGAGATGTAATTTTGAGTTTAAACACACACACAACTGTTGCATCATGGTTACCAGCACTCGGTTACTGTTTCTTTATTTAACTGTGCTCATTAGGTTAATGACTTCTGTGTTTACAAGGTGTTGATCGGAAAGATGTGTGAGACTCAGCCCTCAGGAGTGATGTATCCTCAGTACGTTCGACCTGGTAATGAACCTCGGAGGGTTTTGGTGACAGGTTGCAGTAAACAGCCACACATTTGTTTTGCAGTGATGCACAAGCAAGCTTTTGAAAGTTATAGAGTGGATTGACTTTTTGTCCCTTCTTTAAAGACATAATTTAAAAAGTGTGCAACAATGTGTTAGCCATATAAATACTTTTGTAATGCAATAGTAAACAATAACAAATGGTTTTGTCCATTCAATTCAAAAGATTCGATTGCATATTCTGTTTGTGCTATAATTTAATGAATGTAGGTCTTCACAGGGGCACTTTAGTCAAATAAAATCAGCAACTACACCACAATTAATATTACTTGTAGTGTTTTTAGATTTGGTTACAATATATTTTGGCCAGAAAAGGTAACGTACATTTTCTTTCTAATACCATCCTTAAAAAAGGTATCAGACTCAAACATTTTAAATTAGATTTTAATCCTATTCATAATAACCGTAAAATGTTGTATATGGTTGCAAACACATCGGCCAAGTGAAGGTAGAATTATATTTGATTTACAGCTAGGGCGTGCCCTGAAAGCCTGTGCAAAAACCTATAAAAACAATCTCTATCTATCTATCTATCTATCTATCTATCTATCCATCCATTTTGCTTTCTCTTTTGTTCTGAAATATGTTATACTCTGCACAAAGTTTTACCTCCTGTATAAATTGTCGCAGCACTTTGAGCTACATCATATGTATGAAAAGTGCTATACAGATAAAGCTTATTATGATGATGATGATGATGATGATGATGATGATGATGATGATGATGATGATGATGATGATGATGATGATGATGATCTATCCATCCATGGTATGCATATCTTTCTGTGTGCACAGATATGATCAACCAGCAGATGGCAGCACTCCCATTCGTGTATTTGCTTAAGAGCGAGACATGATTCGCTGATGTTAGTCATGTCACTATAATAACAGTCAAAGTTTATATTAATGTCCTGTGAAACTTTATGCCAATATTTAGTGATTATGGATGTTTCAGACAAACTGGACGGTTAAGGGGTCCCTAATGGGCAGAGAAACCTCCTTTAGTCCCTTTATGAAACAAAAATAAATTGACTTTCTAAAACATTCATTAATTTAGTGCTCAAAATTGTATTACGTTTGTTTGTTTTTTTGACAGTGAGTGCCATATTGTTATTGACTTTGATACTTAACAAAGCAATGTGCCATTCAGTTCTTCACTCCTAACACTGGTTTTGTGGGAATGTGTAAATAAAGACATGTGAGACAAAATTGGCCACTGGATTCAATGTCATAAATTAAATACACAGAATGAAATGGAGGATAATAAGAGTAATAACATGAACTATCTGAGAATATCATCCAGAATCACTCCACTGTAACTGCACCTGCCAAAGTTGTAAATAATCATCTGTTTACAGATTCAGATTTATCCCACAAAAATAAAAAATCTATTTTTAATGTAATGTAAAATAAAGAGTACCCCTTGATATACGTTGTAGCCCCATTAATGCTTATGGTCACAAATTAAAGTGTCAGCCCCAACGTCTGTTAAAATGATATATAATATAGTTGATGTTTTCCTGACAATAAGCTTATTGTAAAAGTCAAAAGCTGTTCAATGTCTGCCCAGGTCATATTACTGATACATTAAAAAAATAAATAAAAATCATCTCTGTTTTGCAGAGTGATTTCTCTTCTGTTGCTCTCCGTAGGTCTCGTTACTTTTCCAAATCTCAATTTAATGTCCGCAAAACATGCTCATGCTCACCTCATGCATGTTATATTGTACTTGCAACTAATGTACAACTTTTCACTGATGTTGTGATCATCAAAATTAAACATCAAAAAGTGTTTGTTCCTGGAGGCAGAGTGACATGTTTGTTTTAACACTGTTGATGCTAAGAGACAAAAACACAATTGAGTTCCACAAGGATGTAAGTGAGTGTCTCGTGCTGATATTGGTCTCAAGTGTGTGATTAAAGTGTTTGAGTACACGTCATTGTATTCCTGGCGGCATATCACTAACATATTGTTCATTTTGTGATGTGTCAAGTGCCAAATTGGAGAACATATTTACTTATTTAGAAGATGATGAGCTTATGATATGATCATGGTTACAAGCATACAACAGCCCGAAGTGGCTGGTTCCATATCGTCAACTGACCGGCATTTTTTGCTTTTTTTATTCAAATAAAAGAAGAAGCCAAAAGAATTGGTCGGATTTTGTCAAAACATCATAGCGCAAATTTGGGGTTAAATTGCCCCGAAGTGAGCAAATGCTTGTTTTGGCACAGGACAAGGCCATTAAATGTGCACTTGTTATTGGAAAAATCTGTGTATTTGCTTCTTTTTGGACCATGCTTTATTGGGACACGTTAGTCATGCATCAAATGAGAATGACTGCCCATGGGCCATGGCATAGCACTTAGATGGAGCTATATCATATTTTCACCTCTTCATCTGGACTCTCCTTTGCTCTTTTTGGTTGCATCAGGTGCATCCGTGGCACCCCACTGCTTGTCGGGCTGCAATCTAGTAAAAACATCCTACTAGTGCTTAAGGTTCACACTAATCTGGTAGTGGCAAACAGCCAAGACACATCCTTGCTGTACGCTGACTTCACAATCTGATCAGTGGCATACACATTTCACAGGTAGAATTGAGGGCAAAAGGTCGAAAGGTCTCTGTTGATCCATAGAAGGAATTCTCCTCTCTTGGAGAGAATTGGTATCCCAGATTCATGAAAACAGCTCAACCTCACTTTTCTTTGGAGGCCAGTGTAAACTGTAATGAGGTGTTACATTATGGTATTCAATGTCTGACAAAAAATCATTTAAGGCACTACTAAAGTGAAATTACAACTGTATTTCTATACCATTTTGAGTCAACTGTTTTTTCGTACTCTATACATAACACATCTTTATATTTTATGGAATATATTTGTTCACGGGTTTGAAAAATGTTTATCCAAATGTTCAAAAAGAGAAAACATTTCAAACTAATATGATATGTGTTCAAGAAAAAAAATGCTCACACACTTCCTCCTTCTTCACATAAGAACATAAAACTCAAAACCAATAGTCTCCACATTTCATGTTCAGTGCCATGCTACCATGAAACACATGCTATGTAATGAGAGACCATTATTAAACACGGGGGATATTAACACCCCTTCCTCAGTGCCAAATTAGATGCACATTGGGGTTTTGCTCAGGAATAGTTGCTCACTCATGTGGGATTTATAATCCATTAGCATTGTCATGTCAATGTTTCTTTCAATTAGCCATCATGAGATTGATTAACAGATACAGTATTTCTGTTAAATGTATTGAAATATTACATACATTTAACACATTACTTCCCCCGTGAGGCAAATTGGTGTTTGCAAATGGACATGTGAATTACAGGATATTATATAAAAAACGAAACTCTTACTACTTATGTTTTAAATGTCATAACTGATTCATTAAATGTGTGATCTTATTTTGTCTTGTTCTGACTGATGAAAAGACTGCGTTGCGTGATAATGTTAGTGATCCACAGAGAATAAAATAAAAGGGGTGGATTTCACACCGACATCACGAGGCGTGTTTTACGAAGTCAATTTAAGAGATGAAATGGGGTGCAGAGTAGAGTGTAATGCTCTACTGACAGAGGAAGGTACAACTGATCTCCTGCAGACCGACTCGCTTATCACCAATACCATTTGATCCAGGACTACACAGGTTTATTTTGTCACACACAGGAAGAATACATGCAGTGATAAAAATGGATGTCATGTGATGGCTATTGCCAAAAGATACTGTAAAGAATGTTAATAGAATCGATTTTTGATTAAATGAGTCAATTACTATAAAATCGCAGGCGCCATAAAAGACTTCAGTCAGCAACGAGGCTGGGAATGATAAAAGAATTGTTTTTATTTCAACGTATTAGTTCAATGTTTGATGTTACATCGATTCATCTATTCCCGTGTCTCTCTTCAATTGTGTCCAGGAAACTTGGCCAGCAATCATGCCAGCGGGAAACCAAAGCGTCGTGACTGAATTTATCCTCACCGGGTTCCCTGGACTTCATCCGGAGTACCGAGGTCTGGCCTCAGCGGTGTTGTTCCTGGTTTATTCGCTGACTATGATCGGTAACGCTATGACCCTTTTCCTGTTTGCGACCGACCGTACGCTTCATAAACCCATGTACTACATCATCCTGAATCTGAGTGCTTGTGACATTCTCTTCAGCACGACCACTTTACCCAAGATCATCGGGAAGTATTGGTTCCACGCCGGGACCATCTCCTTCACTGCTTGCTTTGTCCAGATGTACTTTGTTCACTTTCTTGGCACAGTGAATTCCTATATTCTCTTCCTCATGGCTTTAGATCGGTATCTGGCTATTTGCCACCCACTCAGATATTCCCTTCTTCTCAAAAAATCCACAGTCCATGTTCTAAGTATTACTGCGTGGATTGTCGCCAATGCGGCTCCGTTGATGTTAGTCATTAGGGCATATCCTCTTCCTTACTGCGGGTCAAACATCATCAATCACTGCTACTGTGATCACATTGGTATCACCATGCTGGCATGCACTGACAGAGCCCCGTATGGCATTCCTGCTTTTGCCACTGCAATGGTCATGCTACTGGGGCCTCTGGCGTTTATCATTTTCTCATATTTTTCCATAACCATAGCGGTACTTAAGATAGCAGACATGCAAGGTCGCCTGAAGACTCTGTCCACTTGTAGTGCTCAAATCATTATAATATCACTGTACTATCTACCCAGATGTTTTGTGTATTTAGCAAGCAATGTTGGCATCAAATTTAGTGCGGATGTGCGGATAGTAATTATCATGCTGTATAGCCTTTTTCCTCCCATGGCCAATCCTCTAATCTACTGCTTGAGAGCCAGTGACATAAGAGAAAGCCTACGCAGGAGGGTCAAAAATATTGCTTTTTTTAAAAAAGCACAAGTTTCAACTGTTAGCAGGTGACAATCCATGCTTTATTCAATGCCTTTATTTCTTCAACTATGCCCTCTTATTCTGTGACAACTCAAAGGTTTTTGATAGATACAAGTACAGAGAATCGATTTATTTCATATGAGATATATAGAATTAACTAATTTGCATAATATTTGTGAAAATTGTGGAAATGTTTATATGTTATTGACTGTACTGGATTGGATTTATTGTAATGGCTTTTTAAATGCTATGGTATCAGTTGTAAATATCATTTAAATGGATGCTCGAGCAGTATTGAAGGATGCTGCGTGAAAGAATAAAAACTTATATGAAATATTTCTTTCAAAACAATCACTTATTTTGCTGACTTCTAACCGCACGATAACACCGACTGGCTATTTACATGTTCGACTACTCAGATGGATATTATTATATTATTAATACACAAATATTAGTAAACCACAAACAAAATGTAAGGCCACAAAGCATATGGGACCTGTAGGCTTGGAAGACAGTAGAAATGTGAAGGTGGACAGCAAAATATTTGATTTTATATATCTATCTATATATAGATAGATATATAAAATATAATATGTCTGAAATTATTGCTTCAATTTTCCCCATAGGATATTATTGCATGTACTAAAATATAAGATTGAAAAATGTTTAACATGTTATGGAGACAGTAATGCACTTCTTATCATATCCCATTAATCTTAAGAACAATATTTGCACTAATTCACCATAACCTATTCCATTGTAGATTGCAATATTTCAAGTTATGTACCGGTACTAAAGACTTTTGTGGGAAATGTCTGTGTGTGTATGTATATAGACAAAACTATGACAATATGCCTCCTTCATAACATGTGAACAACCTACTGGTCTTTAATGTAAACCCTTGAACATATTTAGGGGGGATTGAAAAGCTACTAGGGTATTACCTTTAAATAAATCATTAAACACAAATAATTATCTTTTTTTGGTACATTTTATGTAGTTCTAATAAAATACAATGAAATAATTAGAAATGTTTGTTATCCTTTTCAGCATTTAACCAAGATCACATTCTTTTAACCCAAGAGCTTTACGTTGCATAATCAAGATCAGGAAAAAAACTTTCCTAAACATGTTATTTGTTTATTTGGCAGATAGAAGCTAGTTGCTTCTTTTACCAAGGTTTCGTTTCCAACCAAAGAAAAAATGATGATCAGGACATGCGAGTTACTCCTGTCCGTATTCAAAAAAGATATCATCTAAAAAGTGAGAAGTTAATTTCTGCTTTGCTTTTGTGCTGTTTATTGTGTCCCTGAACTCCATGGAAATACACATCTCAAACCAGCAAATGCCTGATTTGGTAATGATCCTTTGACGTTATGTACGGGCAAAGTTGATAAAAAGCTGACATGCTTGGCATCAAGGCCATCATTCTAAGGACGCTTCGGATGCTGCTCTCCACTCGCAAAAGCAAAGGTGTTACTTAGACTGAATATGGAGGAGTAGGCGAGCCATGCCATATATCTTTCAGCAAGAATGATTTCCAAATAGCATGAAAGGTTTTTGAATTCTTGTCTTACTCAATTATACATTCAATATCATGAATAGCTTGTACATGGTAATAATTTATTTAAAAGTCAAAAACTGTACTTTTACCTTTCAGGCCTTTATTCCAGAGCTTTTATTTTCAGATAGAATTTTCTTTCCTTTTCTGAAAACCAAAATTATGACTGCCAATTTTAGCAGGGCAACAGGTTTCCTCATCCTCGGATTCCCCGGACTTTCGCTGCAGTACTGCGGACTTGTGTCGGCTCTGTTTTTCTTCATCTACCTATCCATTGCAGTGGGGAATATTTTCATCCTGGCATTTGTTTTCTGGGAGAAGTCACTTCAGAAACCGACATATCTGGTCTTTTGTCACCTCGCACTGAACGACTTAACGTTTGGGACTGTGACCCTCCCGAAGGTCATATCAAAATACTGGTCGGATGATAACATTATTTCATTTTACGGGTGTTTCACGCAGATGTTCTTTGTTCACTATTTGGGCTCGGTAACGTCTTTCATCTTGTTGGTAATGGCTCTTGATCGATTTATTGCCATATGCATTCCTTTGCGTTACCCTGTGCTGCTCACAAATAACAACATCTCTATGCTCTGTGGCTTTGCCTGGTTCATACCTCTGCCTATAATGGTGGCTGTTGTGATCCACTTGATAACTTTGCCTTTCTGTAAATCAAATGTCATTGCTCAGTGTTACTGCGACCACATCTCGATAACAAGTCAGGCGTGTGGCGAGGATGTTCGCACTGTCACCATCACTTCTCTTTGCGCAGCCATGTTTTGTCTTCTGCTCCCTCTTGCATTTATCTTATTTTCCTACATTGCCATCTTTGTGGTCATTTCAAAAATATCAAATTCTTCTGGGCGCAAGAAAGCCTTATCAACCTGTACCCCACAAATATTCATCACGTGTCTCTTTTACCTTCCCAGATGCTTTGTGTATGTCTCGAATGCTGCAGGATTTTCTTTCAGTTTAGATGTACGCATTTTATTGATATTGTTGTACAGTCTTTTCCCTGCTGCTGTTAACCCAATCATATATTGTTTTAAGACTCAGGACATCAACCAAATGTTGATGAAGAAGCTGAATAGAAATAGAATTAAAATGGAGATAAAAATGTCCACTTAGTAGATGATATTGTGAATTTTACATTAGGCACCAGTTGAAAATGAATAATTGAGTTGTAGAATACATGTTCAGATACATTTTAGGTGTTGCATGGTCCTTATTATAGTCTTGAATATAAGATATTGCTTAAATGTTAATGAGGTCGTTTTTATTATTGTTCCTCTTGGTAAAATGTGCAGTCACAGCAACGAAGGGGGCCGTAAAAAAATATAAAGTTAGCTTTGACTCTGTTTATATGCCTAATTCTTTAGAGCTTTTGTCTCGTATAATGTTCAGTCATTCTGATGTTTTTGTATATTGTAATATGTGGATGAATAGCATTTATTTCCTTTTATCATCATTTATTTTCTACTTGCATATTATTCTCTCAAGTTATTCTACTTAAAAGGCTCAAATATGTCGCTCACAAACTCATGCACACTATACAAAATATACATTTTAAATGTACAGTAATGTATCCTGTACATTTGTTTGTCACGTACATTTAGTCCTAGTAATGAATTGTTGCACTGTTAAGTATCAACAAATTCAATAAATTGTTAAGATTAAAGTGATTAAAAAACTGCAAAAGTGATTATATTTTGAGTGAGTGTGTATTGTGTGTGTAAGTGAGTATTATTTTAATTCAATTCATCGGTATTGAATGATTTCAATATAGTGCTATGAGGACAATTTGAAATTCAAAGTACTCGATACTTAATTTTCTGAGTGTCACACAGTGGTTTGGTTCTGCTGTATTTCAATTAATCTGTGCACTGCCTGCACTCTACTTCGTACACTTAAACCTATGCATGAATTATGAATAAATATAAGACAGTACTGTCATTAAATACATTCATACAAACTGCTAAAACAAGCATATTCAAATGTGCCCATTCTAAAATGTTCTTACTTTACACCTACTGCTTTCAAAAGGCGTGTGGGTCATAATGGTTTTTGAACACATACATGCAGACTGCTAAGTTTGCAAAGTGTATGCTTGGCTTTTTGGACATGGGTTTTAAAGACGTAAAAAACTCACTGACATGGTGTCTATTGGTTTAAATTGGAGTTAAGGCTCAGAACAAAAGTTCTGCCTCACTCCCAGTTCCCAAAAATAACGTATTAACCCTGGAAATCTATAATTATATATTTGTGAGAGCAACGCCGCCCGACCAGTAAGAATTTGATCAGAACGTGTGCAAAGGTTGGACCCAGCGTCTTTCAGAAACACTGGACACGGTGGAGACATAACAGGTAACAAAGCAGGAAAGAAAACAGGCGAGACTTTATACACCGGGAGGCAGGCACAGAGGACGAGACACAGGTGCCACTGATGAGACACAGGTGAGACTAGTGAGGGCGGGAAAGCCATTTACACAGCATGGAAGACAAGAAAGAAAGTATAGGAGAAGACCACATACACCAGGAAGGAGAGTAGATGAAGGAAACTGAACAAATAAAACCCAATAACTCAAAATTACAGACAACTAAAAGGTCAGAGCCATAGAGACTCATAACAATTTGAATCCCAGCCTCTTGGGAGATGTCTGAGTCATCTCATGCTTTTCCTTCTGTTTGCATGAGCAATGTTTTGACAATACCGAGAACACAAAGCAACCTAAGAGTCTGAGGAAAAAAAGGCTGTAGTCCTCTTAATAAGGATACAAATAAAAGTAACTGTATTCCGTTACAGTACAAAGAAAAGCAGGCAACTGGTACATATTTAAAAAGGCTTTCTGGGGTAGATTTACATTGTTATTGATGATACTACACATAACATTTTTAACAGGTAACTAGTAACTGTACTGAGTTACTTTTTTCTTTACTTAAATAAGATTAACAGATCTAGGCAGGTCTCTTCGCTGATAAGTTTCTACTTCGGTAATAAACGTGTAATCTCCCACCTCACCCACCCCAGATCTCCCACTGTGTTTTTCGCTTGCGGTCACGCGAGTGCACGAGGGAATTGGCTCCTCTGTTCCACACACCTATCATAAAGCCTCACAGAGCCCTTCAGAGTTTAAGAGGACTGACGATATGTGACATAGGCAAGGCAAGAGAATCCCTGCCGCAATTTGTGAAGTACCCTCTGATTTACTTGAGGTATGTATTTCTAGTTCAGTATTACCAGTTTTGTGCTGTTTATGAAGTCACAATTTTTCAAAAATGTCGTTCAAGGTTTGTGTCTCTCATTACACATCAATATGCGCATTTATGGCATTTTCCTCTCTGTTTAAAAGGCTGTTTTCATATACAAGCGATGATGAAATTCACAAATATGACAAACATAAAAGACTTCATTATCGTGGGATTCCCCGGACTTCCACCGGCGTACTATGGACCGGTGTCTGCTCTCCTTCTCCTCGTTTTCCTTGCTATCCTAGTGGGGAACACTTTCATCCTGGCTATCATTGTTTACGAGCGGACCCTTCACAAACCAACATATTTGATCTTTTTTCACCTCGCAATGACAGACTTAGCGTTTGGCATCGTGACACTTCCAAAAATCATCGCCAGATATTGGTGGGATAATATGATATCTTCGTTTGGCGCATGCTTTGCACAAATGTATTTTGTCCATTCTTTGGGGGCTATTCATTCCTTGATTTTGCTGATTATGGCCATGGATCGCTTCGTCGCCATATGGCTTCCTTTTCGATATCCTCTTTTGATTACAAACAAAACTGTTACTATTGCTTGCATGTTGTGCTGGGTTTTAACATGTGTGCGCATGTTGGGGATTGTGCTCCATGCCTTAACTTTGCCTTACTGCAACCTCAATATCATCTTACATTGCTACTGTGATCATATATCCATAACTCAACTGGGGTGTGGGAAAAATGTTGCTTATGTTAAACATGTATCCCTGGCAAATGCCTTGTTCACGCTGTTGGTTCCGCTAACAATTATCATTTCATCTTACTTTTCTATTATCATAGCTGCTCTGAAAATGTCTCGCGCTGAGAGGTATCACAAAGTCCTGTCCACCTGCGCCCCTCAGATCTTTATCACCTGCCTTTTCTATGTGCCAAGATGCTTAAATTATCTCTCTCACACGTTGGGATTTGGGTTTGGTGCTAATGCTCGTATTATTATTACAATGATGTACAGCCTCATTCCCGCCGCAGTGAACCCAGCAATATACTGTTTCAAGACTAAGGACATTAAAAGTGCTTTGACACAGAGGTTTAAAAGGAGAAAATGGAATTTTGCATGTTGTCGTCGTCGAAATGTAGGTGCAATGTGAAACAGTTGCCTGATTTTGAAACTTACTATAATGTATTACTTGATTCTTCAGCTGATAGTTTCTACATTATCCATCTGGCTAGGTTTTCATTCAAATTAACATGCTAAGTAAAACAATGCTAAAATAATGCTTGTACATTGACTCCGCGGACGATACAATTATTTCCTTTCTGGTTCAAATCCACCTTGTATTGGTCTGTATTTTTTGAAATATGTGCACTTAGAAGCAAAATAAATCATAAAAGACTACGTATAATTGCCTTTATCAATATTTTCTTGTGCAAAGGTATCTGTTAGCTTAGGTCCACCTGTTAAAACAAACAACAACCGCTTGGAAAACGCTGAACTTTGCTGCTAAATATGTCAAAACACATGAATTCTCCTTTACACATTCGTCGTTAATTAATCACCTGCAAATGCAACCTGGAATTTGTTCACTTTAGAGCCAAACCATCTGTAAAGGTTACATATAGCCTGCTTTTTTTTTTGCCAACTCTTCAATCCCCTTATTGTGAATTTTATTTCCGCACAATCATCAGATACACCAGAGTTTTAGTTTAAGTGAACACATTTCACAGCTTGTCCAGAAACGGATAATAGTCCAAGCTAGAACTTCTTATGTTACACATGAAATACTTGATACCATTAAATCATTTCCTCTAAGTCACATTGCAAATCGCGACTTTGACCGGGTTCCGTGGGCAGACGCGCGATATCCTCAAACACAGCCTCGTAGCTGCTGAACGATAGACGCATATTTAAAGTATTTTCCCACCGCTCGAACGCACAGGTGGCCGCGCCCTCTTCCTTACGCTGACCTGCAGCAGAGTGGCAGTTGTGTTTGGATGATGTGTCCACAGGCAAAATGTCTTGTGTGACACTACGAGCTGACAGCTTTGACATTGTGTTCCCGGGAGGAGAATTTAGCTTAGCCATTTCCTCTGCAGTGAGGCATTGTGCGGGTCCTGGGTGCTCTGGTTGTGGGATCCTCTTCCTGTTAGAAGGCGGTGTGAACACCTCCGCATCAATCCTCCTAAAAAATGGCTTGTTTAGGTGGGACATGTGTCGGGGTTCTGATGGCCTTTTTGTTCTCTCTTCGCCGGACGGTTCGTTCCTTGAGCCTGCCAACATCATCCTCAAACCTCTCCACTGTTTATGTTCTGCTTTCACACACTCTGGGCCTCGCATAGGCTGGCGCCAGCTGAGCTCGGGCGGGGCGATGTCTGAGTTAAATGCACTCGCCGTGTGGCAGATTTCGTAGTACTCCAGGTCACCGTCCCGGGGCTCCGGCTGAATGCTCGTAGGACTGACTTCACGGCACATCTCCACACCTGGCCCCTGCCGCACCAGACGCCCCGGGCTGCGCTGCATCTCTTTTCCTGTAGATGCAGCCTTTGTGAAGGGGTGGCTGCCATTAAACCAGTAAGCTGCGTCGTCTGTCTCCTGCTGTGCCTTCTGTGGGGGGCTATCGCTCTGACACTGTGTCTTCCGCCGCCTCGTTTTACAAAAGGCCACCAACCCTGCTATAATAACCAAGATGGTGATTAGGGGAAGGAGTCCAGCTGTGAGCCACAGAGACGCGCTGCCCTGCGTGGTGCCAGAGCACTCGTCGCGGCTCTCTGTCGTAGCGAGGCAAATGTCACAGGTGTGGTCGGAGACATTATGTAAACAGATGCAAGAGCTGTTCCGTACTGCGGGGTCACAGCTCCGCCGGCGTTGACATTGTCCAGAGAGACAACGCCGCCCGGCCTCGGGGCAGGGCAGGGGGTGGCACACACCCGGAGAGGCGCAGGCGGACTGCAAAAGGGTCCCGCTCGGCCAGACGTCCACTACCACACTGCGTCCGCTGATAGGAAGACTGGAACCGCTCATATTGAAGTACTGCACACACCCAGTGAAGCCTGTCAAGAAAATGTCCCTGAGGTTACAGAGTGACCTACTTGAACAGTGAGGAAAGTTTCATTTTTTTTGTGACGCGATATGCTTTGAAGTAAGACCCTGTTATGTAATATATTACAGCACACATTTCACCTCTCTCTCTTGTCTATTTTGCCATGGTTATTTACTTCAAAGACAATTTATGAGTTTGATTTGGCTTAAGCAGACACTTCTTAAATATAACACATGCTCTGCAAGATGAGAGCAAGATATGTGTCCAAGATGTCAGTCGAAAAGAGTGCAATGTTATTATCGTGATGTTTACCACTTGGTAAATAAATTGCACGGGTCCTTTCATGTACCAGGAGATGCGGTTTCATTTTTGTCAGATGTAAATCTCACCTGACTGCCGGAGCTTTGAATCACTGCTCAGGGCTCCACCGAGAATGATCCTCTCTACCCGAGCGGGAGTGAGATCCATTCCTCCCTCGGTGGCGTTTAAGACCGGTTTTCCATCCAGAGCGAGAGACGTGATGTGTCCGGTGCTGAACAAGGACAGGACATGCCACGCCCCGTCAGCCACTGGAGAGTCCACGGTGAACTCTGACATGTGTCCTGACACCCTGTCATTGGAGACGCACATGGGTTTTTTGTCTTTGATCTGAATGAGAGGGGAAAAAAACAAACCGGTTCATATTTCAAGTATAAATACAAGATGAGAATATGTGGTTGTGTACCCATACCTTTATCGTAATATATCTTGTCGGTCCAGTGACAAACATTAATGCTCCATCGTCTTTGGTCTTGAACTTGAGGCTAATCCCCGTTTGGTCTCTGTCGTCCTCATCTTTTTTATCATCCAGCAGGTCTTTCAGCAGTTCGTCTCTCTTGAACCTCTCCTTGATGACATACTCAATGTAGTCATTCCCATTGAATCGCAGCACAATTTCTTCAGATGTCTCTGCTCATAAATGGGTAAAAATCGTAAACTATAATTCAACAAAAGGATGCAAAGGGGTGACAAATCACACACAATCCATAGGACACTGAGATGGCCTAAATCCCCCTAAAATGTTGTTTGTCACATGTGTATTTTTTCCATTTTCTTCTTATTATTTTCGTTTACCTATGGCACAGTTGCCTCCAATGAAAGGGCTCTTGCACTCACAAAGATGGTCAGACCAGAGGTCATGGCACACACCACCATTTTTACAAGGCTGACTATGACATGGCGACACTGCTGTTCGAGGACACCTTTATAAAAGAAAAGAAATACAAGAGACCAGACATGTTGTGTTTAAACCTTTACATTCAGTGGGTACATTCTGTGTCAAATATGCATATGCTTAAAAAACAAGGACTCGAGCCATTGCCACTTTTTGTGTTATTAAAGCTTACCTTTCAAGAATGTTATACGTTGCAAGGGCCATTGGGGGTCTGAGCAGGATGCCATTGACGTAAATGTTCCGAATGCAACCAACAAAGTCATGAGTTTTTATCTGAGCGGGATGCAGTGAGATGAATTCAAAAGTCCTCAGTCCTCCAAATGTCATATTACTGTTGCCAACGTCTAGGGTCCTGATTGTATATATAGAGAGAGAGAGACACAAGGAGTACATTAATAAAGGTCAAGCACAAGAGAAAGTGTGAATGATGTAAAGGTAGGAAGATATTTCCCTGATACCTCTCTGAGCTAGTGCTTCCGCTCTGTGAAAAACAAAATCCATTGTTTTCAACATCTGTGCAGTTGTCCAATTGTAAAGAACCCATCTGTTCCAAAAAAACGCAATCTTTACACATTAAGCCCTGAGAGGCAAATTATGATTTGTTAATATGGGCTGCTCGGATAAAATGTGATTCGATTGGACGTCGTTCAGATTTTCTCCTCCCCTTGCCAACTTCAAAACACACTACCATCTCGTTGTGTCGTCTTTGCGTTTGTGCAGATATGTTTCAAACTCACGCTGCCGATCCTCCTGGCAGTGACACTGTGAAAATATCCATCCGCCACTTGCTTGTTGGCCTGCAATCTCACCGGCCCTGAGCCCAAGTCGTAAGAGAGCTGAATGGCCCCGTCCAGTATCTCCAGAGCCAAGAAGTCCCTGCTGGCTGAGCGTCCCGGGTTGTAGAGGAGCAGGGAATTACTCTGCACTGTCGCGAACTCTAGAGAGATTAAATTAGTCCTGCGATCTAACGGGGGAAACTCCATGAAGGATAATTCCTCAAAGCCCCAACTGTGCTCCTCACACTGGACCCCTGTGACACCTGGAGAGGAAGCAGTTAATAATTGTGGGGTTATTTTCTGTTCTAGCTTGGGGGACTTTTTAATGCAACTACATTCTTCCAGAGGGCGTCACAACTAGAGCAAAACCACTGTCCTAAACTACAATTTTCTGGCTTCCTATAAATAGTCTGGCATAGACTAGATAACAGCATGTCGTGACTTTGAAAAATAATGCAATTACAATGGAATTTCTCAATCTGGGAGTATGACATGGGAGGATACATCTCTGGATAGTATCAATATACTGTCTAAAGACAATACCAGTCTAATTAAATGCTAAGCTGAGTTAAACTATGGCTCGTTTAAGCCATATTCACATGAAGGGTGCTGATCTTAATGCCTAAATCCAGATTGTCCCTGAGAAAGCAAATACATGTATTGTGAAAATGTGACACTTGTTTTTATGCATTATTCTTACCAAAGGGACAATGACAAGAGAATCCTGTCTGTGAATTGATGCAGCTGCCCTGGACACATGGGGTTGACCTACAGTGGTCTGTAAGCTGCTCACACGTCTCTCCTATAAGAAGCAAAGAAATTCAGGTAAAAAAGCGCTCCATCGATGACTTCCATCAATGAAATGTATAATAATTTGATCATTTGAAACATATCAAGGTCTACCTTGAAATCCAGCCACACATTGACAGTAGTACCCATCCTGTTTTGGAACACAAGTTCCTCCGTTGTGGCACGTGACCTTCAGGCATTCATCAACATCGGTAGAACAGATGGAGCCGGCAAAGCCATTCTGACAACGGCAGGAGAAACTTCCTGCTGTGTTCACGCAGGAGCCTTCATTCAGGCAGGGATTCGCCTCGCATTCGTCGACGTCACCCTCACACAGCGCCCCGGCGAAGCCGGCCAGACAGGTACAGTTAAAGACCTCTTTCTGCGGCGACGCAAAGATGACGCCGAGGCTTTCATGCACTGCCACATCCTGGCTGATATAAATGTTTTTGTGGCACATTGCCCCATTCTGACAAGGGCTGGCCAGACAAGGGTCACTGGTGATATGGGATATCGTCACGTTGCCCTGAGACTCCAGTAGTTTCTTATGTCCAGCGGAGATGCCGCTCGCCACCTCTTTGCTGAGATATTCACCTCTGTAGGTTTTCACCGCGGCCAACAGGAGGATTTCATTGCCTATCTGTTTGATTCCAAACACGTGAGTCTTTGACGCCTGCAGGTTAAACAGACTATCCAGAGCTTTCGCGAACCTCAAATACTTAACAGACAAGAACTCTTCCATTGAGGGGGAAGACACGTAGAATAATACACAACTGTCGACGGAGGCATTCGTGAAACCTTTGTAGTTTACGTAGATGCTGTTGTTGACAGGGAAGTGACGCCCGTCTGTGGCTTCGATGGTGATATTAACCGTAGCCTCACCCTGAAAAGGCGAGGACCACAGTTCACACGTGCCGTTGGGTATGGTGAACATGTTCAGCGGCCCACTTTTGATACCGCAGTTGAATGTATCACACTCATCCCGGTCCTCGGGCTGGACATTTCCGATAAGGCCTCCTTGAAAGGAGCTGCCAAAATATTTCACCTCGATGACGATATTGCGAGGCAGCGAAGGGTTGTCGTTTTCATCCACAATCGCGATGTGAAACGTTGTGGTGGATGACAGCGCTGGGGCCCCGGCGTCACTCACTGCCAACACAACTTGATATGCGGGGATTTGCTCCCGATCCGTGGGCCTGGTGGTGAATAAAACTCCATCGGGAGTGACAGAGAAGGCACTATCTGCTGAAGGGCTTACCAGCCAGTAAGTAAACGGCCCCTGGTTTGGCGGCGAATCGTGGTCAGATGCATTTAACCTGGCAACGACAGTTCCTGCAGGCTGGTTCTCCGTCAGCTGAGCCTCCGTCGTCGTGAGCTCGGGAGCGTTGTCGTTGGCGTCGACAATAAACACAACGACATTACTGGTCCCAGTGGCTGGCGGAGAGCCATTATCCGTGGCTGTAACGGTCAGGTTATAAACCGCCCACAGTTCTCTGTCAAGTGGAGAATTTACAGTAACGACACCACTGATTGGATCAATGGCAAAAGACACGTTTGCGTTTCCGCTTCCAATGCTGAAGAAGAAACTATTCGAGTCCGAGATGGAGTCCTGATCCAGAGCACTCACACTTGTCACAGAGTGCCCGACGGGGCAGTCCTCTGTCGCATTTGCCAAATAAAGTGCCGAGGTGAACACGGGTGCATCGTTTGCGTCCATCACATTGACGTAGACCAAGCTTTCATCTACATCGATGCCAGTAATGATGCCAGAGTTCTTTGCCAGAACTTTTAAAGCCACCCGACTGTTGCCGTGTTTCCTTAAACTGCCAGTTGTGTGTATTTCTCCGTTGAGTTTGTGAATGTTAAAACCCATGTATCTATTTTGTCCAAACATGAGGTAGAACACTTGACCTTCAGGGCCTTGGTCATCGTCTGTGGCTGTTATCTTTCCTATTATAGTTCCGACAGGTACATTTTTTAACACTGAAAAGTCAAACTCTCTTCTTGTGAATCTTGGTACAAACTCGTTGACGTCCAAGATTTGGATGACAACATGAGCCAGAGTAAATAAATGATGGACGTCAACGTTTGAAGCTTTGACCGTTACGTCAAAGATCTGCTCTCGCTCATAATCAAACACATCCAAAGTGGTGATTTTGCCGTTTCCTGCGTCAATAGCAAATTTATCCACATGGCCAGTGATAAGAGAGTAGGAAATGTGTGCATTTGCTCCTGAATCAGCATCAGTGGCCTTTACATCGATGACATTCGTTCCAATTTCAGAGTTCTCAGCCACTGACACGCGATACTCTGAGAAAGAAAAGACTGGCGGATTGTCATTCACATCCCTAACCACAACTGTAACGTTTAACATATCTGTTTTGGAGACCCAGCCACCATCCGTGGCTTTGATTTGAACATGATACATAACTTCTTGTTCAAAGTCAAGTTCTTTGATTAGTGTTAGCAGCCCGGAGGATTCCTCTATAGAAAATGGTAACAATGGGTTATCTGAGGCCACATAGTACATGATGGCCCCGTTGGGACCATAGTCCTTGTCTTCTGCTTGAACTCTTCCAATTACCGATCCTACGGGCAAGCCCTCAGGGACAGCGAAGGTGACATCTGGCTCTCTAAAGCTCGGAGAATATTCATTCCTCCCAGTTATTTGAAAAGTAATACCAGTCTGCGATGATAAAGAAGGGGAGCCCTGATCTCTTGCCACAACGAATACAGCGAAAGACAAATGTATGTTCTCTTTCAAACTTTGCTTTAACTTTACTTTCCCATTGTCAGCTTGGATCCAGAAGAAATCAGACGCATTACCTCCAGTCAAAGCATACTGAATGTTTGCACTGCCATTGCTGACGTCTAGGTCTATTGCTGTGAACTGGATCACCTCAGTTCCCACGGCCATATGATACGGGATTGCAAGCAGAGGCGGTAAAGGCAGAAACTTGGGAGGGTATTGGTTGAAAGGCTCCAGTCTCACAGAGACAGTGGCGCTACTGTACAACGGGGCACTTCCGCAATCAAAAGCCGTCACTGTAAATCTGTACATCTCAAATGCAGAGTTCTGCAATGTCAACGGCTGCTTGGTATAAATTTCCCCAAAGGTGGTGTTCACCCAAAACTCCTCGTGCGGTGGCTCGATAACATATAAAATCTCACCGTTTGGCCCATCATCGGCATCCTGGGCCAGAACCTGCATTACAAACACTTCCGTATCATTTGTTTCAGGGAGGACAGTGTCGTAAGAATGATCCGAAAACACTGGCCTATTATCGTTAACATCCGTAATGACTATAGTGACGTCTGTGCTTACGCTCCACGCTGAGTCGTTTGCATTTACTTTCAGGTCATAATGATCCTGCATCTCCCTGTCAAGGTGTCCTTTGACGGTGATGTATCCCGTGGTAAAGTCGATATTAAACGGCGTTTCATCACTTAGGTGGATTATGGAGTAGTTAATAAGAGCGTTGGGACCCGCATCATCATCGGTTGAGGTCACTTGTATAACTGTGTGACCCACAGGAGCATCCTCGGGTACCTCAGTGAGAAATATTTGCGTAAAGCGAGGTGCGTTGTCATTTCTGTCTAACACAGTGACGATAACTGTGGCTCTGTCTTTATGAAAAGGGTTGTCTATCTCTGCAGCTTCCACTATCAAACTGAATTCTGGGATATTTTCTCTATCGAAACTTGTAGTGGTGCTCAATAAACCATTACCAGGGTCAATTGTGAAAAAATGATCATTGTTTCCCTCCGTTATGTTGTACCACACCGTGCCGTAACCGCCTGAGTCGGCATCGATGGCAAGAAGGTCACAAACCGAGGATGGTGGGGAATTCTCAAAAACCTCACATCTGTACTCAGCTTGAGTGAACTGAGGGACGTTATCATTGGCATCACTGATGTTTATGTGAATTTCAATAAATGAAGAGAAAGGAGGCGAGCCAGAGTCTCTGGCCTCCACCAGCAGAGTTATCTCCTTTTTGTTCTCATAATCCAGACGGTTCGCCACTGTCAGCGCTCCAGTTAATTGCTCAACACGAAACATGTCTTCGAAGTTTCCAGAAGCCAAATAAAAAGAAACGGGTTCAGCTCTTACACTTACAGAGGAGACCACGGCCACTAATGTTCCCTCTTGCTCATTCTCAGGAAGATAGTCCTGTACAATGTCCACTTTCACCTCTGGGAAGTCGGAGATATTTTGAAACTTGATACTTATGGTAGTGGTGTCAAATTTAGGATTTTCACCAGCATCCTCCACGTGTATGTTGATGATAAAATCCTGGGGCGCCTGGAGAGCACTTGACGCGGACATTGTGCCGCTGAATGGATCGATGGAAAACAAATGTGAACTTGGTCCGTATAATGAATAGCGCAATTCCGCGTTCATCTCGGTATCTTCATCCGTTGCTCTTACTGCACAAATAACTGCGCCTGCAGGTGAAACAAATAAAGAAAAAACCCAAAACATGAACAACATACAGTTCACTGTTATGAGGACAGCCTTGTTGGATATGATATGTCTAATTGCCAAGAGGATCGCAAAATCTCTCACCTGGAGCCATGTCGGAGGGCACATGGGACACATAGGGGCTGTTTGTAAACTGAGGCCAGTGGTCATTAGTATCGCCGATGAGCACAGTGACAAGCACGGAGCTGGACAGAGGGTGTGTAGGATGCTTATCACTGCTTATCACTGTCAAATTGTAACTGGCTACTGTCTCCCTGTCCAGGACATCCGTTGTTAGCAGCTCTCCAGATGTCTCCTCAATGGCAAAAGGCATACCAGGGTTATTCATAAAATACCTGAAGAAAAAAAATGACCACACTCAGTTTACTGCAATAAAGTATAGTAGTATAAAATGTAGTAGGTACCGAAGTAAACATAACTAAGATGACCTTATTTCCCCACTGACACCCTCATCAACGTCCGATGCTGTTATCATGGCAAATACTGTGCCTGGCGGACTGTCTTCATACACTATGGTGTTGTACACTTCCTCAGTAAACTCTGGGCGGTTATCGTTGATGTCATCCACGATGACATGTAGGGTCAGAGTACCTGTCAAAGGGGGCAACCCTGCAAAAGGACAGAGTAAAAGTCACTATTAAAATGTGCAAAAGATCACCATGGGAGGGTTACATAACTCGAGGGGCCTTGTGGCCCGAAATTACCAGAATCGACAGCGATAACAGTGACAGTATATCGCCATTTGCTCTCTCTGTCCAGGCTGTGTACAATTTGAAAAGTGCCATTCGGTGCGATGGAGAACACACCGTGGCTATTTCCGTTCTCTATGAAATAGGTGAGCTGGCTGTTGACCCCTAAATCTTCATCCAAAGCTGAGAGCTGGTCAAAAAGGCAGAAACAAATCAGTAATTGATATAAAAACATTCTCCAATCAATGTGCAGCTGTCTCTCGAGCGGGACCCAACAGCACCTGGTGGGTGAGCTGAGAGGGATCGTCCTCGTTCTCCCTGACATGGAGCATTAGCGTCTCTGGAGAAAACTGGGGCACAAAGTCGTTTACATCCAGCACGGTGACAGCGATAATGGCGGTGGCAGATCTGGGTGTGTTACCCCGATCTACGACTGTTACCGGTAAGGTGTAGTTGGAGTCCCTTTCCCGGTCCAGTTTATCCATAACTGTGACCACACCTCGGACCGCGTCCATCACGAACGGACTGGCCTGGGTCACCGTGAACCTCACTCGTCCGTTTGGCCCGATGTCTCGATCGTGCGCCTGAACCCGACACAGGCTGGTCCCTCTGGGGATGCCTTCGCTCACAGCCAGGCTGTACATGCTCTGTGAGAACTCGGGGTCGTGGTCGTTGGCATCTTCAACGCGCACGGTGAGATTCACTGTCGTGGCCATGCTGGGTGATCCTCCATCCGTGGCCGTTAGGGTAATAATCAGAGTGTCCGCTCGTTCTCTATCTAATGTCTCCTCCAGGTATATTCTTCCGCTTCTGTTATTGATGCTGAACATGCCACTGGAAGACTTGTTTAAATGATAAAAAACCTCCCCATTGGATCCTGCGTCTTCATCCTCAGCGTGCACAGTCATTACAACAGAGTGGAGAGCGGCGTCCTCCGGTATGCTGGCGCTTTTGGCCGACACAAACGACGGGGCGTTGTCATTAGTGTCTCCAACGAGCACAGTGACACGCGCCGTGCTGGTGAGTTGCAAAGAAGCAGGCCGGGCGCAGTCGTTCCCTGTCACGCTCAGATTGTAGGAGGATTGTCGCTCTCTGTCCAGCTCTTTGTTCAGGCATAAAGTACCGGCTGAGTTTATGAAAAAAACTCTTCCTTCATCTCCACGCAGCACTTTTAGTTTCACCCCTCCGCTGTCATCTGGAGGAGATGCAAATGATAAGGACTTACACATTAAAAGTGACAGAATGCCCTTCACAGAGTGGCTTGGTTTATCACAATCATACACTATATGCATCTGCTGTGTACTGTGGCTGAGATGTTTTAGCTTTTAGGTGCACATGCAGCAAAATTGAACAAGTGCACACGTAACCGGAGATTTTCAGGCAAGATTTCCAAAAAGATAAATGTTTCAATTTGCCGTGCCAAATCCAAAGCCGAGACATTTTATGAATATAAAATTTGCCCTCTTCCACCAATAAATTTGAGGACGTTTACAAGACAATTTCATTTTCATTCAACATTTTTATTGTTATTGCTTTTATTCATGTGAATAACATGATTATGTATAATACAGATAGTGTGTATTTTTTTTCTTCCTCACACATGGTAGTAGTATCTAATCAACTACAGATGAACTTTGATTTAATTACATATACGCATAAATCCCTCACTGGAGGAGCGGGTCTCATGTATTCACGACGGTTGGAATTTATTCTGTTCATTTCTTTTTTGCTAACTCTCCTGTCACTGCAGATCTTGCCGCCCCCTGCCCTGCAATCACCTCATTCTCCTCACCTGTGATTCCCCTTTCCCACAGCTGGTTCTCGTCAACCTAATTTTCTTTTTTATTGGAGGTTCTTTTTGGACACCTCTCCCTAGGTTTACTTAGCCTCTGTAGTTTAAAGCTTGTTTCAGTGACTACATGGCCCACAGTTCTTCCCAGTGCACTTACCATCATCTCTATCGGACACATTCAAGGACAGGAAGCAAGCACCAACCGGCGTGTTCTCCAGCAATGACGCGGATAAGGTGTCCTGACCAAAAACCGGGGGGTTGTCGTTCACGTTCAACACATTGAAGTACACTCTGACACGGGATACTTGCAAATCGCCCTGCTGCAGCACCACGGTGAGAATGAAGAGGCTTTGTGCTTCGAAATCCAGGCTACGGGATAATAGGAACTCCCCTGAGAGGGCGCTGAGGAGGAACGGGTTCTCTCCATCGTCCTCCTGCACTGCATATGTGATAGGCGTGAGACTATCGGACACCGTGTCCATCCTTCCCACAACGGTTCCTGTCAACATATTGGACAAGGCATAATTACTGGATGATCTACAGCCCGAGGAGTGGCAGGAAATTGAAACATAGATGGACTTTCATGTATCCTACATACATTACAAATAAGAAGGATACGAGTGATCTTATATAAAAAAAGATTTCCAAAACCATAGGTATAAGATATATCTTCATTTTCAAAAATGACTGTTGTCAGCAACTGTTCTGATCTTATTTGAATGAGGATGGTCGAGCAGCTAAGGGGACAAACCTGGTACTGTGTCTTCTTTTACTTCAAATGAATAAACACTCTTGGAGAAGACCATTTGTGTTTGCCATCTGTTACGAGAGTGCAGGCCGACTGCGCCATGCTCGGTCAGAGCATTAACGGATGTATGATACCAGGTGTCATTACTCATATTCGCTGGATTTCTAGATGTGGGATCATGAGAGGATGCGATATTTACCACCTGAGGAAAAAAATTGAAATAAGAAAGACATTAATCTCAGTTTCCTATTAACTACAAAAATGCCAACTGGCTTTTGAAGCATATAAATGCATTTCAACTTTTAAATGTTATTAGATATTCCCTCACTTGTTGCAACATATGAACCGAAAGAACAACTTACCAAAAAATGAAAAGTCAAAATTATACAATTTCTCTGATGTCCTGTAGATTCCATCATGAAGTTTACTCTCAAAGTGCTCTGGTGACAGTTGCACCTTCATGCAGGGAAAAAAAAGATCCCGAGGATAAGAAAACACGCCATTTGAAAGTGATGTCCTGGGAAACTGAAACACAGCGTAACCCCCACAAAAGAGCAACAAATGGCAAAATAGAAAAGTGATCACACAGCGTCCCAAGTGTGTAATCCTGCCTGGCCCTGCCCCTTTGACATCACTCTATGCAAATCCAGGAGTAGAAATAAAGGTTTCTTTTGGACTCCTTGAGCAGTTGCCTGCAGTAAGGTGGCCCACAGGAAGCCTTTCATGTTGCATTTAAGATTGATTATACACTGCGAAAATTCATTCTATTCAATACGATTTTAGTTTTTTTTTAAGAACTGCCGTCCTGCATCACAGGTTTGTGGTTGACATGTTCTAAAACTATTGAGTGTCAGGGAACCAGCATCAATACAATTACACTCTTTACATCAGTAGCATTGCCAGACACCATTTCTTTTGTTTGTCTTGGTTATTCAAAATGACATGGTTTACAGAATAAGCCCACTCATAATGTCAGTGCTACTCAGGAGAACAGTTCTTTGTGTGGAAAAGGGCAGGAGTCTGTAGTCCCCCTTTTAAGTGACCAGCAGGCCCCTTTGACTGTGATACTGTCTCCAGTTACCGGCCAAAAAAACTGGGAAAACTATCCCACAACAAAGGATCACAAACGGGACTGTGCAGCACTCACTGGGGGAGAAAACACAAAAAGTGTTTTGGTCTGGACACTTAAGTTTATGCTGTAGATGTTGTCAGTGCAACTCCGCCAACACTCTGAATTCCTTGGGTCAAAAAACAGCACAACTAAAATGTATACCTATTTGTACTGCTGGTAAAGTGTGTCAATGGAATGATCTGAATGAGATCCCTTCAATAAATGAAGTTTAGGGGACAAAGTGTTTCAAGTGTATTTGGTGCAATCATAAACTGCCAATACACAGATAGAACCTACCACAATGTAGGGACTCATGTAAAGCAGAATTTAGCCAAAAAATAAGCACATACTATACTACCACTAAGTGTAAGCTTTTTCTTTGCTTAAATCCTGATTTAAAGGCTATATTCACTTTAGATTTCTGACAAAGTAAAATAGTTGAGCAGTGTAGCTGTTCCACTGATGGTGATACAATGACAATCCCGGTGCTCTATTTTGAAATAACGCACTTTTTTTACATTTACTCATAGACACATGCATTGAACGACAACAAAGTCACGTCAAGTTTTTATTTGAAGATTTTTTTTAATCTGTAGCGGAAATTAGCTGTTTTGTGATCAGCTCGAAAGTGGACGTTTTACTCAACCCCTTCCGCATTAAAAGAATAACATACTTTGAGCCTGTGTGTGTCCCCACTTTATTTGTTGTTTATTGGCTTTCAGTTATATTAAAACAGTAATCACGATTACTTGAATGCAGTTATTGTAGTGAAATGTGATGCAATGCAAAAATCCAATGTTAATGTGCATAACGAGCCTTACTAAGGACAGTGCCAATTGTTGTCTGCATTTAGTTGGAGAACTGACTGTCATGGCGCCACCTTCTGGATTTAGGTTGATCTGTTATCTGTGCAACAATCAACTCGAGAGGATTAAGGTTTGCTTTTCTCATCAAAACGAACAAAAGAAATGATCTACATCAGGACAATATTCATTCAGTCGGTGAGTTCCTACAAAAATTATAATATCAGAGGTCAGAGCTTTATTCATTCCTCCTACATCACAACCCCTCAACCTAAGTGTTTTAGGGAGCTAAATATTCTGAAAATGTAGCCTGTAATTTCCCAATATCCTCATAAGGAGATTGAGAGGCATGCAGTATCATTCCATATTCAGATAATTACAAAGCATGTTTTCATGCTTCTCTCCAAATGCTTTCATTTATTGTAATTATATGAAGTCCTCAAACCCTAAGATCATGAATACATGTACTTAATAAACCACATATTGTCTAGCTTGGATCAATTTTAATAGTCGTCAGTGATGAGATAACTAAAAATATATGGAAAATCAAAAGACAAACATTAAAAAAAATGACCTTTATTGAAGACATTCTTGAATGTCGACAGCTGCATTTGATATTAGAGTGGTATTCAAAGAACAATAAAAAGACGTTGGGACAGCACATAAAAAATATTTTTTCAAAATAAAGAAAAATACACTACCAACTCAGAAATCTCATTTTGGAGTTGTAACACCTATAGACTAGTTACTTTTGTACCAATTGGTAGTCCTCCTTAATCGTTACATAATATGGCCGGGATAAAGAACTACCACTAGAAAAAAATCTCAAACTTAAGATATGTAGTGTTAACTTTACAAAAAAAAAAGGAGCATAACACTGTACATCTTAAAAACATTAAATATACACATGTTCTTGGTCAATCTGACTTCTGCTTAAAGATGGGGAACTGAGTACATAAGGGTTATATGGCATAAACAAAACTTGAGGTCCCATCCCTTCCCATCGCAATCTATTCGTCGTCATCGTCATCTTCGTCGTCATCATCCTCTACATCATCGTCTTCATCATCGTCATCTGCTGCAGCAGCTGATGCTGTATCAACTTTGCCCTTTGTACGATAGGCAACAACATCCTGTGGAAAGCACAACAAATGGGTGTTTATTGCAACTTACTTCAATATTTAATAACAGACTGATTCCCTTGACAGTGTTTGTCAACACCAAAAGAGAGAAAAGGTCTAGCTTTAATAACATGATTGCCATTCACCTTGTCATACTTCTCCTTCAACTTGGCGGCCTTCTTCTCATACGGCTGCTTGTCCTCTGCTGGGGAGCTGTTCCACATCTCACCCAGCTTCTTTGCCGTGTCCCCGATGGTCAGGCCAGGATACTGACCTTTGACCTTGGGACGAAAGTCTGCACAGAATATGAAGAATGCAGATCTGTGGAAGAAAAACAGGTCAGTGTTAAGGATAGTACGTTTAATTTATAATTAGAAAGTGGAAAAAGTGTACATTATGGCACATACGGTGGTCTCTTTGGGGCGTTGGGGTCCTTGAACCGCTTTTTCTTTTGGCCCTTGGGAGGAATGTAATCCTTCATTTCCCCCTCATAACGCACCTTGTCAAGCTTGGCCATATCTTCAAACTTGCCTTTCTCTTTCTGTGACATTGTCTTTGGGGGGGAAAAAAACATGAACTTAGCTCTAAAACGTTTAGAAGATTACAGCTTAAAGATATTTTGAGATATAAAAACTAAAAGACAAAAAAATATATATATATTACCCTCCATCGCTCAGAGCATTTCTTGGAGAACTCTGCAAAGTTGACAGAAGCACCAGGGTGTTTCTTCTTATGCTCCTCACGGCATGTTTGCACAAAGTAGGCATATGATGACATTTTGCCCCTTGGCTTCTTTGGATCTTTCGCCATGTTTGCTTACTAATAATAAAAGGAGAGAGATAGATACATGTTTAGTATTAGATGTTTGCAGTGGGATAAACACACGCATGCATCCAGCCGACTGTCTGGGTCTTGCTTTGTTAGATCCACCCATTGTTTAATTTGGGGGGGGGGGGTGTCTGGGGGGTGACTGATGAGCCATTGTACGTGGAGGCCAACATGATGCTTTTTATATATATTAAAATTCACTGCACATCGGTTCAGTGCTTTATTTCCCATTTACATCTACAGATACATACATGTTATGCAAAACTCTGAAAAATGCAGCAAGTTGCTTTTTATGATCATTTAGTACTATTCCTCTAATATAACATCATGCGGCGAACCAGCTCGGCAGATGAATACATTAGCATGTTATTGTTCGCTAGCGCCCCGCTGGCTTTGTGTCTGTCCTTTTGCTAGATGCTATGCTAATCTGGCTGGTTCTAGCCGGAATGCTATGGAGCTCATTTCATGAGGAGATTTACTAAAATGGCTGATTGCGCGGCTAACGAAGGTTAGCGGGTTGCTCCCACCCAGCAAGCCCAGGCCTCGGCCCGTGTGCAGGCCGCACCGGTTCTGGGCTCACGGTTAAAAGTGGCGACGGTCCGCGGGAGAGATGCTTCACTTGCGGCACCAGACCTGCGCTGCCTCAGCCACGGGCAGCGGGGTTACACACCCACCATCTGGCTTGCGCTAGCTTTACTGCTAGCAACACGGCCAGCCCAGCCCCCATTGTCAGGCTACACGAGTTAGCCGTTAGCAAGGACCGCTGTTCCGTGCCCGCAGCAGCCGCTGCGCTGAGCCGTGCCCGCTGCTTGGCACGGATCCCCGGGGTGGGGTTAGTCGTGTAGCGTTTTGCTTTTATTTACAAGCGCAACTATAATGTCAGCGTTGTGTGCGGCCATGTCAGCGAGACGGCGTGTGACATAAACATAACGGTTTTAGCATCCCCATCCAGCTCCGTCATGCAGCAAAAAAACACGCACGACAAAAACACGTACACAAAAACATCGAAGGGCTACAGTAGGGAGACGAGGATACAATAGCGCGGATAGGTTCCCAGGTTGTGTTGCTTACCTCTCTGTGCACTGCTGTGGGACGGCTGTGTGTGTCCGTAGGTCTCAGACAATGGTGCGAACAGGACCGTCAATGCGCGGTCCCCAGGCTCACACGTCCCCGCTGTGCTCGTCCCGTGTGTTGGACATTGGACCATCTCATTGGACGGTGTGTGTCTCCGTCCCGCGGATTGTGTGGTTGGCTGTCCGACACACGAGGCCCCGATGGCGCTAAACTTGAATCACACACATGAACACAGCCGCGTGTCTCTGACTTAGGTGAGTCTAACAAGGGGAACATTTTATGATGTAGCTAGTCTACCTCACCGACGTGTGAATATTGACATTAAATATAAATATATATATTTAATTGAAATATACACACGTCAGTGTGTATACATACAGACAGACAGGCAGACAGACATACATACATCCTAAGCTGCTGTTATCAAATTAAATTATGATAAATAAATATATCATAATGGGGGATTGGTTTTATTCGGTTTAACCACAAACTGAATTTGAACAAAACAACAATATATGCAATATAAGCAAACACTGATACAACTTCATAAAAATAACTTACATAAAAAGGAAAATTAATACACATTTCTGACGGAAAATGTAAACATGAATGCACATCTTTTCTGCATTGTAAACATATTACAAAATGTGTATTCTTGTAAAAAGATACTTATAATAATAATATAGATAGATAGATAGATAGATAGATAGATTCAATTGGAGCTCATTCTGTGTGACTGGCGGCTTATTATACTTATAATATACTCCGTCACATATTTCGTGCGGATAGGAATGGTGTGCTATGCCTTTTGTCTAAGAGAGTGCACAAGCAGTTGTCGCAAAAATCGCTCAAAAGTGCGACTTTTTTCTCCATAGGAATGCATTGAAGACGGAACAGCGGAAATGCACAACAATCACATCAAAAAAAGGCGAATTGTTCGGGAATAATTTACTTACACATCGGTTGTCGCACAAATCGCACATAGGTGGCCCATGTAAGTGAACGGGGCGCCTATAGGAATTGGCAGAGCTCAAAATCACTCAATTTTGCGGCCATACTGCCTCTCCATACTTTCACGTAAAACAATCATTTAAAGTTCAAACAGGTGTGCAGATTCTCGATTTTATTGATTGGCCTTAAAGGATTTTTTTTTATATAAACGGCACGGTTTTCCTGTAATCGCAGTTCACAGTTTTGTGTGATTTCCAGAGTTTATAATGGTTGTGTGTGCGCAGAATTCTCGTCAGCTTCAGGGAGGTGTTACATCACCAGAGTGGAGAGAGGATATTCAATCTACTGCAATGTCTTTTTTATTCTGCTCTAATTCCAAAAGTCCTCACTCAAGATACATCATTTTAGGCTCAAAAGAAAGGAAAATGTGTCTTCTTCGTCATGATATATTCATTACACCACAGGGATGTATACATCTTGGTCATAAATGACTAATTGTTTCACTAATGGGCATTTATCTTTACATTAAAAACACATGGCTGTGATCATCTGGATCTCCTCGTACCTAACGCCATTTTTTTGGAAGATGATGGTCTTTCCAAAAGTAATGTCAATAATTCTTTTTCGAATGTATTCATTTCTTCATATAAAAGCAGAAAGATCCGTACAAGTTTGATTAGTTAGTCAACGGATACATTACAACATGAACAGATCCATATATTATCAAGTTTAAGTTAGATTAAAAATGGTGACACTGCTGTTTCTGTTTTCGTAAGCAATTAGGCAGAGTTCTGTTTTTTTAGTTTTGGAGTCTCAGTTGTCACTCCTGGTTTCTTAGTTACCATGCATGGGGCCACCTGCGCTTCTCAGGTGTAATGCTAGCGTGAGTGTCAGGTAGACTAAGGTTAGATCTGTCTGATTGACGTCTGTTCTGCAGGTCTGTCTGAGGAAATGTGGTACTTTAGAGCCCATTTTTTTACAACTCGTCATCCGTGAAGACACACCATCTTAATATAATGTCCCTGGGGAAAAAGGTTCGCTCTTCCTCAGCTCCTGGAAGATTAGAAACCCAACGTGTGACCAGGTAAGCTGCCTTTTTGTTGCTATTCTTAGTTAGCCGCATTTCGATTAAGGGCCATTCAATACCAGTTTTAATCTTAATTGCGCTTTATTTTACACTGAAAGGCTTAGTGTCAATCTCAGGGATTAAAGAGGCCATCCCATGTTTCTCTTGTTGCCATGCATTAATCTCTGCCTTGTTCAGAAAATGTTTACCGTTGTCATGGGGCCTGAGCTGCCATCTGTGACAGGCCTGAGTAATATAGGATGTATCACGGGAAGTCTACAGACATGGGACTCATAATCACAGCTTGAAATAAATTTTCACAGGTTTCTAAAAATGTTTTCTAAAATGCGTTTAGGTTTCTCTTAGCCAAATAAACATACAGTCACCTCATTCTTATAATTGGATGAGTACCACTTCTTTTCTTTTTTTTACCTGTAACTACAACATTCTGTTTGAACATTTTGTCACAACAACATCTCAAATCTGCCAGTATCCTCTCTGAACTAAGGGCTACAGCGGAGAGGAAGGTTGTGAGAGGTACAAGTGACTTTTCAGCACCAAGACGAGAAATGGAAGACAGTGAGGAGGAGCCTGAGTGGATGATCCGAGAGCTGCTGAAGCAGAACAGGCGAAGACACTCTGTCACGCTCGGAGATACAGCCTCAATTAAGAGACGACAGTGCCACACTGATTTGACTCGCAAACCAGGCAGCCTCAAGGTACAGTTTCCAAGACATCTGTCTGAAGGTGAAATGAGAGAAGTATGTGTGATTTAAACGCATCTACGGATGTCAAAAGCTGTCGTGTGCCTACATCACTGTGGTGCCATGTCTTTTTTCTAAAAGTTGCTGATTTTTGCCACAAGGTGTCACTAGAGTGTCGCGGTGCAGCACTTGCCAGTTGTTCTCTTTCCAAAGTGCTCAGACTCAACTTCAGCTCATATCGCATCAATACTAAAATGAATGTGAGGTAATGCCAAAGATGCCATTTTGAATCAGACCAATGATCAATTTAGTAGCAGCCTGACGGCACACGGGGCAGGACGTCCTGTCCCAGAGGCCGGGGGGATGGCCGTGGCTCAGGCCAAAGTGAAACAAACATATTTGCAGAGACAGCTAAAGGTACCCCAGTGGAGTCAAATTCAAGATCTCAAGCTGGCAGGAATGATAGAATGACGTGGGAGGCCCGTGGAAACGCACCATCCGTCCGTGGGCCCCCATTGCAGACGTCAGTCACACACACTTCTGCCTAATGTGATGAATAATGCCCCGTGACAGATAAGGCAGGGACAAGCTCTCTTGTTCCAAGTTATGCAGCTGGAAGACAGGAAAAAGCAGTCGAGGTCGTGTGAGTGATTTTTAGTACTTCCATCACTTTGACTGATTAAACAATTATCTTGGCACTTCAGGAGAGGCCGTAGGGAAACCTTGACTCTGGTTACATCCTTGAGGAATTAGGCTGTTTATCCCCGTTATTTATTAATGATGGTGCAAAGAGTGTCATGGATCAAGGGGGCCGTTGCCAGGATACTGTGGCAAATTGAAGAATGGGGCCATTTACACAGAGAGCACGGCCTGTCAGCTGGCCTCGTGCAAGCAGCAGAGAGATGTGTCATAGCTATGGTGGTGGCTTGTTACATTGTTACTCTGAAGCCGGGCCCCGATTGTTTGTTGATAATCACTCCGTTTCTATTTTAGAAAGGCACTTAATGTTTTCTCTCTAACCGTGACTTATATATTTAGCCCTCAGATGTTATGAACTGCCTGGTGAGTGGATTTGAAGGCAGTGAAGGAAAACATAACTTGCATATTCATTGAGCTCCTCTCATAATAGTCCTACTTATGTTAGTAATTGACTTGCGTCATCATGTAATGTCTTCCGTTTTACCCCTCTCCATTAAGATTGCTGAGGACATATCTCTTGGCGACCTCCAGAAACTTCAACGAGCATTTGAGGTACTGTATGAACCACATCTGTTGAAAGGCACAGATAGTCTGGTTACTCATCACAGGGAAATCTGACAGTATTTTTTTCTTCATAAAGGAGTTTGAAACGGATGGCTCGCGATGCATTGATGCGAAGAATTTCGGACGTATAGTGCAGAAGTGTTTGGGTTTGCCTAACACGGTGGGACACAGTCTGTATTTATTTTTTTCCTCGTACTTCCTGTCTGATTCTCTCATCTCTGTGCCCTCAATGTCTCACTACTTTGCATTTTTACAGTTGCATGATTCATTTGCAATAAGTGTCACTCTTCTGTATTCTTTTTGTTTTTCAACATTTTACAGAGCAACGAGCAGATCAAGGGGTTATTTAAGAAGATTGATTATTCCGGCCAAGGAAGAATTTCATGGGTGAGATGGTATTCATATTTGTTTCTTCTGGAGCATGAAGCCTTTTTATTCAGTGCGAGGGGAAATTTCATTTTCACGCAATAACCTGTGACCGAAAAGAATTAGTTTGGGATTTTGTGTTTTAAGATGTGTCACTGATCTAAATACAGTTATACGGGTTAACCGTTTTGTTAGTTGAATAACACACTTGTCTTGAGTTGACTCAAAGGCAAAGGGAACAGTATCAGTGGTATTTATGCAGTATAATACTTGGGAATGTTGTTTTTTTTTCTGTAGCTGATTACCTGTCCATTTTTACTGGTTGTACAATTTGAAATACTAAAAAAAGATAATGTTCTGCTTTGTACACTAATTATTTAGTCTACGAAGTGTGTAGTAATTTGTTGAGTTTTCTCAACAAAGTTCATAAGATTGGAGTGCTGAAGTGCAAATTCAAAAAATACAACTGCAAATGAGAAAACATGACAGAAAATCCCCAAATCCTCACCCTCTAAAAGTACTTTGCGGGATCATCTCTGATTTCACATGCAGTTGTTTTTCTTGTCCAGTCCCAATGGCATTTACCGTATCTCCTTTCTGATCAAAGACACAGACTTTGTTTGCCATGTCAGCGATGATCATGTTTTGTGAATTGGCTTTGTGGTGCCCTATTTTTCGCTGTGATTAGCACTTCAGGGTCACTGAAAGGAGTATGATTTGTTTTATTTATTTATTTATTTTTTATCGTAGTCAAGGAATTGTTGCCTTATTGTACTGCATGGCCCTTACAATGGACATGCAGGAAACAATGGCTGAACATGTGCTAACACAAAGTACTGTGATGCAGGGTCAGTTCTGCAGCCACATGCTGCAGGAGCACAAGGAGAGGGAGGAAAGTGCAAGACGCAGTAAGCAGGTGGCTTTCACTCTGCCAGCCACCATGAAGGCGTCGGGTCATGGCATTCTCATCAACGTCCACTCCACCCCTGACGGCACCGTCGTTACAGTGCGAGAAGACGGCGTTGTTTGCCTCTGGAGCCCTGAACTTAGGCCTCAGAAGACCAAGCACTTGTTTGTATGTACATTTACCGGATCACAGGTACACACATTCAACGAGAAGAAATGTTTGATAGAAATGTATTGACACTTTCTGACTTTCCAACCCTCTCATCATCAGCCCCGAATCTTTTGTTCCTACAGCTCCCGATTATATGATTTTTTGGGGGGGAAAACGGCAAGACATTGTAGATTTTAGTTAAGATACAAACAAGGGTAAATATTACATTTGCTGGTGACTATTTTTAGCAGCTGACATTTGCTGTCCTTTTGAGTATGTGCAGCAGGAGGACAGTGTAAGTGGGAGCGACTCAGAATGAAGAACAGTGCGTGTGATCATTAAATGAAGGGACAATTCATGTCACGGAAGCTCTATGAGAAAAAAAGCAGATACCCCATGCAATACAGGATATCACCTGACTTAACGTTTAATATAGCGTATATATCCATTGTGGATATCACATATATTTTCTTGACCAACACAAATAATGTGACATATTTTAAGCCTTGCACGTGTTTAGTGCCAATCCGGTCATTGGATTGGACATTGTATTGCACCAATGCCCATGTAAATGTGTCCACCTCAGGCAATTTGTGGCTTCATGTGTTATAACAGAATGAAGGACCTGTGAACCGGAAGTCAAAATGGGCAAGTGGTTTCGCTCTCATGTCTGAAAACAACAAGTTGATGATTGGAACTGGGTAATAAGAAAGACTGTATCATTTATAGACTAAATGTATATTCATGTCTTTTGCAGGTTCTAGATAATGCTAAAGTTTGTTTACCGTGCATGTCTTCATTATGTTTCAGGGACAGGGAGATCCAGTTTTATGATCTATCCACTCTGGAGCCTTATTGTCAGATCAATGCATTAGACACAGTGCCTCTGACCTTAGACTGCGGGTGAGTAACCAAACCACATGTTGCCAGACTGTGTCTTTGAGATGTCTCATTAAGTCTCACCTTGTGTTTTTTTTCCCTCAAAGCTTCACTGGTCCTGATGAATGTTTTATTCTTTATGGAGACTCAGAGGTAGGTAATTAAAAATGTGTTTTTCGATCCAGTTATCATAAAATTTGTCTGTCTAATAATATTATAATATTGTCTAATACTTTATTATTTCTCACTTGATTATTACCGGGATAGATTGTTTTTGTCTTTGTGTTTCAGGGATGTGTGAACATCATTTTAATTTCTTCCGTAAGAGACACCCTCAGGTAATGTTCCTCCTATAGTGCTATTGGTCAAAAATGAGGTAGCAGTCAAATCACAAACAATGGTATACCAATTTCAAAATGTGTGTGTAGTACATTGTGTAATTTGTTGATAGCAAAGAAAGTCAATGGAAACCAAAACCACCAACCAATTGAGGGCTGGATTCAAAATCAAAAAGTGAAAAATATGAAATCACAGGCTGATCCAACCTCATATAATGTCATCATGGCAACTCATAAAGTGACTCAGTATGGCTCATCCGTGCCTACATGCACTGTTACAACGTCTGGGCTTGCTCCTGATAAGATGGCGGACAGTGTCCTTGAGATCTCCTTCCGAACTTGCAGGACATCAATGAGCTCCTGGACGGTCTGTGGCACTACAAAACGAATGAACAATCTTTCAGAATATGCAGAAATAAATATTCTATGACCATCACCATTCTCCTTTTTGAAGGTTGTCTTACTGTTGCCTCTTCAGTGCAACACTGAAACGGGCAGAATTGATTCACAACCACTTATTCTTCCTAACTGGAGTGATTGATAGCCACCACATTTAATCCACTTATTACAGTATCTAATACTGTGATGATTATGTGTTCCCTTAATTTTTTTGAGTGTAGATCTTTCTCTTTTTTTTAAAACAGTGCAATCCTATCCAATCTTGTCTGGTTATTTTTATGCCTGCTTTGAAAGTCACTTATTAGACAGTGGAGAAAAGAAATCTGGGGTTACTTTCAGGGCTCTAACTCGAATGTATCGTTTCTTTATCATATGGCAGCATTTAGATTTTATCACAAAAATATTGAATATCGAGCTTTGCCAGGCAGATATATAGTGGTTTTGGATTAAAGCGTCTGATCTCTCATTCATTATTTTCTGTAGATTATTTAAAGAAAATGCATAATGCCGAACACCAGATTTTTTGTATGTCTTTACAATAATTGGAAAACATGAATATATTTTTTTGATTTTTAATCCTTGGGGATTCCTTAGAAGGATTACATCCTCAAATTAAACAGCATATACCACTATGCAGAGGCATGCAGTAATTTGAACACTTTACTATATACTTGGGTTAGGGTTAGGGTACAACACCGAAACAAACCATCTCTTGACAACAGGGTTTCCTGGATCTAAAAAATAATATTATAATATGAAAGAATATTATCTGGACAGTCGCCAAATGGATTATTCATCATTATGGCTGCAGCTGGTGAGAAAAACGCTTTCGCTTGACTTCTAACTTAAAGAAACATCTACAGGTAATAATTGCAAATGTTTGCGGAAATACAGAGAAGCCAGTAGGCTAACCTGTCAATATAGATTCTCCGCCAAGTCCAGAATTACTCCTTAGTGCATAAATATGTTCTGCAGAAAATGTATACACATGAAGATCTCTTTTTACAGATCATGGAATAAATTGCCAAAGGTTGAAAACGTACCCAACATAGCGATTGACAACGCAGTAGTCTCTCCCAATGTGACATTTGTCAGATGGAAGGTTCATCATGACTGGGTGACACAGGTGACATTTTAATCTTCCCTGCATATGTCCAGATATTCCTTACTAAAAAGGTCAGCCAATTGACGACTTACGATATGTGCTGAAACTGTGTGATGTCCAATGGTTTAACATTTAACTTATTGAAGTTAAATGTTAAATCTTGGAGGAGACTGAGTTACAAACTCTTCTCTCTGACTTTAGGCAAAATATTTCCCAGGTCTCCAAGCTGTCGTCTCCTCATCGAATGATGAATCCTCGTCTCTTGTTCTAGGTAATTTATGTTTTTTTATTCTGTTTTTTTATGGCCTATGTTCAGCACAAACAGCTAACAATCCAAGATATTATTGTTGTTACCTGCACGCGTGATCACTCATATGTTCTCACACACACAGTCTACAGCAGGGATGGGCAACTCGGTGGGTTAATTTACAAAAATCTAAAATATTCAAATATTATTGTTGCCTGCATATATTTTGTTCTTTTAAATAAATGAGTTGTTGCTGGAGTTGGCCAGTTAAATGATGGTAGTGTAGGTGAAAGAGTATGGTCACGATGCCATACACTTCCACATTTTTTGTGGCTCCTCCCTGTATCCCCAACGTTGTGCCCTTCTCTATAGTAAAGAAGAGACAAAAAACTAAAATTGATGGTCAAATCAAACCCTTACAATATGCATTAATTACACACTGGGTTGAGCATGAGGCAGTCGGGCAGGAGCGCTGTGAGGGATGAATTATGATCAATGCCTGTGTGCGTGCGTGTGTGTGTGTGTGTGTGTGTGTGTGCGTGTGATCACCTACGTGGGCATGCCCACCTGCCAGCTCAGCTCATGTTCTGATAATGAATTATCTTGGCTCCTAAAAGTGTGTTTTGATTGATGCTGATCCAAATGGCCGTGTGAATAAGGATTTTAGTTTTGTCCTCTTCTCTTCCCGAGGCCGGGTGCTGCCTTTAACAGATGCCGAGCAGCAGCTGAGGGAGATCAGAGAGGCCTGCTACGACGGGGAGACCAAGAAGCTCCAAATGAGCTGGACTCCACAAATCCGGGCGTCATGTGACCAGACAGTTTTCACCATTCACAAAGGCGCCAGGACCTTTGACCTCTGTCAGAAGCACAGCTTGTTGGTCACCGGTGGCATGGACAGACTCGTACGCTTGTGGAATCCACATTTTTCTGGGTGAGGCACCAGAATTCAGTGAGCTCTCTTTTTCAAGACAGCCAATCATGACCTAAAAAGGACACCTCTTCTTGGTTCTGGTTTTCTCTTTAGGAAATCCACTGGCGTTTTGAAAGGCCACTCTGCCCCCATCGTCCACCTCTGCATCTCCTCAGAGGACAGTCAGATCTTCTCTGTCTCAGTTGACTGCACTGTAAAAGTAAAAAAACACATTTTATTCACATGTTGAATATTTAGCTAGAACAATTGGTGCTTCACGGATTAGATCAAAATAAAAAATGTATATGTACAATTCGATGCAATTTATCCCAGCTTCATAAAAGCAGTGTACATGTTTTCCACCTCGGCAAGCTACAGTGTTTAAGTACTACATAAATACAGTACATGACCTATGATGATCTGTTCGACAATGGCCAATAACACTGCACCGAGCCAGGTACTCCTCTGGCACTAAATAGCTTGTAGTTTTAATAAAGTAAAATATTTGAATCAATAGCAATGTGCTATTGCTATTTTTACTTGGGCAAATGATGAGATAACCTTTTCCAGTCTCTCTTCACCTGTTCAGATCTGGGATATTCAGGACCAGTGTTGCCTGTTCACAGCAGAGCCCAAAGCGAGCAGGATTCACGGGGACATTACCGCGTGCTCATATTCGTCTGTCATGAAATCCCTTTTCATAGCAGCCGACTGCATCGCTGTGCTCTCGCTAAAGATAAGGTTGGTTGTCATGCCTTTCTGCTTTATTCATGATTAAATCCAATGTGTTCTGAAGAAACTTTGAAAATAGTCCCACACGATACTTAGGGATAATGGTGTGTGAAATGCACAGCAGAGGATTTCATCAAAAGTTCCCCTTTTAGCCAAAAAGTACTGTACTTTGAAGAGGATGTATTTCATGTTTTTCCGTATTCTTTTTTTCATTTATATGAATATATATTGTTACATGTACTGTCAATTCCTGTGAGTCATAAGCTCAGGCATCAGACTGCTTTTTTTACTTCAGTGTCGAGCTGAATTCTTTATTCAGTCATCCATGTGAAGCACAGCATATTCACCCAACTCAGTCTACTTGAGTAGTACTACAGCAAATGAATGTACTCCGGCATACATACGTTACATACGACTTGTAATTTGCGAATATGGGCTATTTAGATTTTCTGCAAACATCCTTGCTGTGGATTTGAGATCATTTGGGCGCAAATCGGTTGGAGAAGTCCACATTTCCAATCGCTTATGTTCTGTTACTTACTTTTAGATTGTAAACACTTGTTATACACAATGCTTTCGGAACCCCTTCACTGGCAAGAGGATAAGCTCACAAGTTTTGAGCAAATTTTTAAGGAGGCCTCTTCAAGACTCCTGAGCTAGTGTTGCCTATTTTAGTCACAGGCTCATCAGCAATGCAGCGCAGAGAGCTGCAGATAAATAATAAGCCTTTATAAACTGGAGAGAATGCAAAATTATTCTAATGGAATCACAGACCGACTCAGACATTTCAGATGTTTCTCCAGAGATGCCTCTATATCCTTTATATTATCTATATCTCAATGTTTGTTTGTTTTTTGTTTTTTTGTAAGGCAACCATTTTGCAGCCGTCTGACTGTTTCACACAATGAGCCTGTAATGTGCTGCGGCTACAGTGAGGAGTTTCGTCAAGTTGTCAGCTGCACTGCAGGATCTGTGAGTCCATTATATTATTGAACAACATCACAGACACAGATCACCAGCTTCACACTGCCACTGTCGTATGTATACAGTTCTTCATTCATCGTTATATTTCACATTACACATTAAGACTCGACTCAAAATGTTACTGGTTTCAGGTGGTGAAAGTCTGGGATTTTGACACCGGATGTCAGGTCTTTGAGTTTGGTGGCACGTTTGATCTGTCTCCCATCACCTGCATGACGTTTGACCTCAAAGGGAGGAGGTACAATATTGGAAGTGTCTCATTTTTTTGAAGAAAATCTGTGAAGCCACTGCTTTATCACACTGCAGCATGTGCATGTGTTTACAGACTCATCACTGGTGGAAGGGATGGATGTTTAAAGATCTGGAACTTCAACAATGGTCATTGCCTAAAGACTCTGAAGAAGGGTACGTACTTTAAATGTCAATTACTCCCTGCAAACAAAAAGTTCAAAACGCCACATGATCCAATAATTGTAAAAAAATAAAATAAATAAAAATAAAAATCCCTTTCAATCTTTCCCACAGACAGCGGTCGTCGCGAGGTGTGTGATTGCATCTGTCTGAATGTTCACAGGAATTGGTAAGTAATGGCGTGATAGTTGGCAAATGTTCCCTGCTTAGTATAACTCTGCATCGGTGTTGAGCTTGTGCCATTTATTTTTTGAAGCTATGTGATATCTGTCGGCCGAGACCGGAAGATTGACGTTTACTCAGTGAGTATAACAGAAAGTGAGGTGTGATTTGTCAGCTGTATTTCCTGAAAAATCCCTTTCCCATTATTTCTCCGATTCCCCCATCCCTCCATTTGCATTTGTTTACCATGTCATTTCCAGTAGCGAGAGCTCCACTGGGGTACAGAGCAAAAATTATTGATATTTTGTGCAGCCTACGGTCTGATTTGAATATCGTTATAAAACCAGACAATCGTGAAAAAGAACTTGCAGGTTTCCGTGGCTGGGTGAATGAATCTTCTTGTCATCGTCAGGTTAACGATAATGTCAAGGTTCTCATATAGTGTTCCGCTACGAGTCACTGTTTTTGTTATGTGGTGGAGTAAAACGTCTCCCTTTATTTTGTCAGGATATACCTGGGGACCTTCGTCACGTCCAGAGGCCGCAGCCTTCATGGCAGGATGATCTGGTGATTAATGAGCCCAAAACACCCTTTTGACAATAACTTTCAGAAAGGATTTTCCAACGAACTAATCAGCAGCGGAATGGGTTCAGGGTTTGTATCCAACAACATATAGTTCAGACAGACTGAATAACAGTTCTACAAACATTGGATGGATTCCATCATAATTGGATCAATTTCAAAGCGCACAGCTTTTCTGAGCTGAAAGTGACAAGACAATAAACAGTTTCTATTCACAAACACAGCCGTTAAACGCAGGCTCTGTTCTTAAACAATTCACACCCTATTGTACTTTCGTAAAATCATTAAATGATAACTACCTTTTCAATCCATTGCATTTAAATAGGTGTATTGTACGTGCTGACAAAGTTATGGTTAGGTTAAGGTATTTTGGATATTACTATATCATGTTACATTACAATTATAGTCCACTGCAATTTTTGTGGCCTTTTACCACCTCATCTATAGCTGTTAGTAGTTAATAGTTGTATGCAAGTTTGAATGTAAGCCATAAAGAATTAAAGTTCATTACAATAATCAAATAATATGATAAACAAAGATATGCTGTACTATAAACTTCACTTATGCCATTTTGCAAACTAAGTTCCCCTTCTTCGTATATTTTGCTTACACTTCTGTGTGAGAGCAATTTTAACTTATACTTCAAAGGGGTTATTTTGCATAGTGCTGCATTGCTTTTCTACTTATGACTAAGGAGGCCGGTATCCTCACCTGCAAAAAGAAAAGTTTAGATGCGTTTTGACCTGCGAGGTTATTGTTTATGTGTCTGCCTATCTTCTATTTAATGGTGCATTTGTGTCACACTGTCACATCTGCGCACATTTTACAGTGGCTTTGGACATTTCTACCCATGCTTTACCTCAGTCACTCTTGCACCTCCATGGAGGTGAAGCTAAAGCGTCCCTGGTGGTTCTATTTCGCCAATACAAACAGAGGACACTGCAGTCTTGGGTCCTGAGCACTGTTTTTGCTGACTGGCTGAAAAACTAAGAGAGAGAGAGATGGGTTACAAAGTGTGCCTGATCTGTGCCCCACTGTGCAGCATCACCTGCAGAACTTTTTTAACTCAAGCAGTGAGTTACCCCAGCTCCCAGGCTCCCTTTTGTGCTTCTTTCCGTGTTCCAGCTCTCTCAGTTTTGATATTTTATATTCCATACTACATTTTGACACATTTTTTCCACATTATGTACGCTCTTCCTCTCGCAATGTTTTGATATATGCTAATACTGTCATATACTCTGATATACTCTATAGGCAATACTAAAATAGTTCATATATATATCATCATACTATATCATATTTAGTCAAGTTTTCTCCCACACACATCACTGTTGATCTCTTCCCATCACTCAGCTTTTGCCAGTGCAGCCGAGCTATGACTTGTCACTTAAGACTCTGCTTTCGAGAGTCTGCGCTCTCACCGAAACCTAAGGGTGGATTTATTTGAGTTCAGAATCACGATCTGTTTCGTAGTGTTACCTCAGTGCTTCCCGCTATATTCTTTCTTGTGTGTGAAAAAACTGGGAGCAAAGGTTTCTGCGCAAAATACAGAGAAGATTTGTGAGAATCTCAATAATTTTCTAAGACTATTGGACACATTAACATTTGGACCTAACTCCAATATTAGGTACAATCTTGCACTAATTCATGCAGACTTCATATTTGAAGGTGAATCATACCCTCCAAGCTGTATCATCAGTTGCCAACAGATTGCTGTACCTGAGCAATTTTACTTTTCCACCGTCTAATGTGGCCACGTAATCTTTATTATCTCTAATGAGTCAAAAAAACAGATGCTAAATGATCCTCTGAGAGATGTGGGTCCCTTGCCGTCTTTTTCATTATGGCGGGTGGTCCCCTCCTCCCCCCTCCCACAAGGTCTATTAACAGAGGGGAAAGATTTCATTACACTAGCCAGGACGAAAAGAGACCCCTTTGATTGTCTACAGAGGAAGATAGTTTTTTTCATTAATGGCCTGCAGGAGCAAGATCAATAGGATGCTCCATATTCTGTATATTGGCCTCCCCCTTCTCCCATCCACCGAGGCACGGGTTCAATGTGAATCTCTCTGTTCCTCCAGACGGTCAGTCTTGTGTTGCATCTCATTAAAGTTTTAAAACATGGATGGCCCAGTTCATCTAAGCACTTTGCCGTGGCGTGGAGCATAATATGGGTTCAAAAACGCCATCTGCTCTGTCTTCATTTGGCTCACGGCGTGCACAGTTTCTCGTCAGCAGCTTCGCTCCGAGCAAGCATTCTCGTTGAGTTCAGAGAGAAATCAGCACATTTATCACGAGATGAATTGCTTTGTATCACTGTGAGGTTTACAGCAGCAGATGCAGCTCGTCGGCGCGCTCAGGCGTTTGATAGCCACGCAGCTCACCCCGAATGTGGGGCACGCTAGGCCACAGCACTGTAAGTGGTGAAACCAAGGCTTTGGTTAAAGCTGTTACACATTCATGGGTTCCTTTGTTCACATTTTTTGAAATGTCCCACTGCGCTGCAAACTATTTTAACATTTCTAAACTGATAAGGTTAAAGATAAGCCATGACACCGTGAAATCACCCATGTCTGTAAAATGTCTGATAAAAAAATTAAAAAAAAGTCTACCACAGCAGGGTTGTAAACTATGAAACTAACTGGCTGGCTCTGTCCAAAGTTAACATGCTGTTTTTACACTTTTGTTTTTATCTTTTTTTTTTAAGGATGAAAAGAAAATAACTTTAAAAGCGGTAGTATGTATTAAAAAGGAAAAAGTAATACTTCAACTAATTGCAGCACAGATAGGAATCCTTTATGATTAATCATAAAGGATTCCTGTAAAAGCCAGTGTTGAACGGCTCGTTATTTTCTTAATCTTGACAGCAACCTTCTTCAAATTGTTTGTCTTTCTTTAGAAAAATGGCCATGAAGAGGACATTCTGTGTGTGGCGCAGTGTCCCCCCTCTCTCCTTGCCACCAGCAGTTATGATGGAGAGATCATTGTGTGGAACATGGTCTCTGGACGTATACAGTGTCGGTTCGTCAGCCCCAATTCAACTGAAAATGGTGAAGGCGAGGTCGGAGCGTCAAACTGAACGATGAGTACACTGCATTGAACAAAATCCCCTGTGACCAGTATATTACATTTATCCCTGTTATGTAGGACTGGACAAAAGTGTGCCAAGCATCATTTTTCTGAAGAACCCCAGGTTGTCATTGGCTACATGTCTCTTGTCCTCTGGAACCATAGGTGAGTGTAGCAGATCATTTCACTTTGCACCCCACCACAATGTTTCTAGCATTACAGTCTTCATTATGTTTTTTCTCTCTCTCTTTTAAAGGTTATATAAATATCTGGCAAGTGCACAGCGGAGGAAAGTTGGCGAGAAGCTTTAAAGCTGTAAGATAATATTCCTCGTTTTGACTTTTTTTCTCCTGTCTCCAAAATTGCTGAATAAGAATACGCTTTTGCTTAGCTCTATAGTTTTTTTAAACAACTGGAGGGTAGCTTCCTTGCAGCTGATGCAAAGCAGGGATCCTTATCTTAGGGAGATGGGTGAATATGAGGGCATCCGGAGCAGTCCTTCCCAAAGCTGAAATATTATATGCCTAGGAAATTCTCCAAAGAAAGCAAAGAAAAATGTCTTTCCGGGCTATAACACCTAGTATGTTTAATATTTTCCCCAGGAGACACACAAATTGCCCTTAAAATATATATATATTTTTTTTTTGCTATGTTCTGAATTGTGTTTTGTTATATAGTGATAATGACACAAAATTTAAGGTGCTCTTATTTCCATGCAAGATTTCATTCATTCATCATTAGTTTCTACAGTTTTGTGTATGTCAGGTTCATTTTGTGTTATATATATATATATATATATATATATATTGCATATATGATTATTGGTAGAGGACAGTAGGACAGAGCAACTGACAAACAAGGAAATGTGTGGTTGATTACACTGTTTTTATGTCCATGCTGCAGTCCAGATTCCAACAGAAGATTACACACATGGCCAAAACCAACAAGGACACATTGCTGTATGCTGCTGACCTAATTGGTTACATCTATGTTTACAGCATGAACACGTTTGTCCTGGAGCAAAAATCCCCAAGCAGTGAGCCTCATTCTTTTCTTTTTCTTCATCATCTTACCCTGGGAATGGGAAGAGGTGCTGTCAACACTGCATTTTGTGTTGAGTGTTTTATGTTTGTTTTTTTTCCATTGACCCAGCTGGATACTTCTGGCGTGCTCACACCAGCCGAGTTACTGGGTATGTGAACTCCGCACTGTTTATGCACAACAAGTTTTGGCTGACTGCTGTCAAAGAGCAATTTGACTTTCTGCGTGGGTCCTTCACCTTTATCCCGCTGTATGCTTGAAACTCCACATGCGTACGTCCTTGGTGGAACCAATCATCCTCAGGCTGGGGTGTTAGGTGGCAGCAGAGACAGCATGGCTGCCTCTCGCTGCTGCATTCCAACATTGTGTGTAGAATGTCGTATGTGTGGCATGGTCTTAAACGTGTGATCAGTATAGGTGTGATGCTGCCTACTTGCCATCAGATGCACCAATGATGATTTAGGGTTCTGCCAATAACGCGTTCTCCCCATTTTGTCTCATGTCTCTTTATTCTGGTCCAGCCTGCAGATCGTTGACAATGATCAAGTGGTGCTTACATCATCCACAGACTACACTGTGCGTCTCTGGAGTGCCCGGGGAGAATTCATTGGTGGGTGGTACATCTATCAGTTCCCTCGTTCGAGACATTATTCATGTTCATGCATCATGAACATTAATACTGAGCATGGCGCAGAGCTCAAGGTAAAGCCGTGATTCACGGTACGATAATGGCACACATGGCAGGATGTCTTTGGGCTACAACATTGTTTTGTACCTTGTATACCCCTCTTCCTCCCACTCTGAACAGTGTCAAGAACACAAACAGTGCACACTCGAAAACTACATAGAAGATGAATTATGTTTTGTCATAGAGCTGTTTAACAATCCGCACTGCTCTGACACAGTATTACTTGCCCCCAGGCTTAGAGTGTGTCAATTAAGTCTTGTTAATTAAATACATGTGCCTATATTTATATTCTTAATTCTCCCTCTTCCGTGGGCGAAATGTGCTGCACAGCCACGAACGGCTGCAGAGAAATCATTTCGAATGTATCTATAGACTGTGACATTTTATGGAGCCACAGTTCACTGTGTCACACTCACTTGGCGCCACGCAGTTTGGGGAAACATTAAAATGCTCTCTGCCTTATAACGTGCTCTTCATCCAAAGGGACCTTTGGGCAGTCAGATAGCTGGAGCGTCCACATCTCATCCTCCTGGATGCATCCCTGGGTCCCCTACGAGGTTCTGATTCATCCGCAAAGTACGCCGGATGATGAAATGCTGAACTTTAAAACATTCCTTCCCGAAGCAATCGATTCTGACGAGGCTGGGGCTGGCGGAGGGGAGCTAAAGGTGTGCTGCATTATTTCACAAATGATTATCTGATTATCGTGAGTGTTTGTTTTTCCATCTCTGTCACTCTCCAAATGATGAACTGAACTCAACTTTGCTTGCTCCTTTTCCCGCGTCATCATTTCAGTCAGAGACGCACAGTAAGATGACGCTTCCTCCAACATCCATCAATACCACAGACAATCTGGAAGATTGAAACCACATTTTATCCAGAGGATCACAAGATTGGATCATTGGTAAATATTACTACAGCATAGACTACTGTACATCTGTCATGCAAACGTCAAATTAAACTCAGCCGAAAATGGGACAGATTTGTATATTAAGTGAGTCTGCCTTCTTTCCGGCTCCGTCATGAAATGACACGCATACTAACAAGCTATCGAACCACAGAGCTCCGAGAGGCTTTGATACTGTAGAGCCGCCTAAAACGAGTGTAAAACCTGACCTCTCCCCCGCTCCTTCGTATTGATCCTCTCATAAGCAGCACAGAGGAACTGCAGTCAACTGAATAGAATGAATTTGTATTGATCACACTTGGGGAAACTGCAGCCTCCAATGTGATGAAGACGGAGAATACACTAGAATAAAATACTCTGAAATTAGTGTGAAAATTGCTGGTTCATGTTATCTTTCCCAACAGCAGAGAGTAAAATGTAGAAATGACATTGAATAAAATGTGGCACTTTCAACAAAGAAATAAAGGCCTTTTTCGGTCCGCTTCTACACACAGTTCAAGCTGTACTCATTTGCATATTGAAACACACCACTCTCTGCATATTAGTATAAGCCTGAAATTAAGCTAAAAGGCATCTCATTAGCATTAGACTAGAGCAGCAGTGACTCAAGTGACTCTAGGCTGCGAAGCACATTTTCATCAGTATCCCAGAGACTTGAATGAATGGGATTTTCGACAAAAATGCACTAAAAATGTTTATCTCATTTAGATTTTTTCAAAATCTACTCTACCTTTCATTACTTTTACAGTTACTTCGTCCTCAATGCAGCTATATGTAATATTTTCCTATTAACAGTGGGGCACATTATTATTTTAATGTGAAAGGGATCGGGAACAATCACCCAACTCTGAAGTTCCTCACAGTTCAGCGTGGCTTTATACCATCTTTTAGCAATTGGTTTTGGTTGGCCTTGAACTCTTAGTTTTGTCGATTCTCAATGCCTATCATGGTGTTTTGGGCCTCATTGAGATCTAAAAACTCAGTGTGCACTGCCTCTTCAAGATAGTGGAGAATTTACCATTATTCCGGAGAACCAGACATTTGAGTGTGGTCTCACCAAATGGTACATTTTTTGGTAAAGGTTGAAAAAATCCGCTGACTAGAGCCTTTGTTTGTTATGTTGGCAAAATTCCTGGCTGGGGCACAGAGAAGTATATCACACCAAGGCAGCTGGCCAGACCTTATTCTGAAAATAGGTCAAAACCTGCTACATGCTGGATTTTACCACACAAAAAGACTTGTGTTTAAGCTATAATAGAGAGGACAGTCAAAGAATGTATAGTAAATTACAGGGGCAGTTAAATTTTACAACATGTGACAGACAAAAATAGAGGTGGACCATGTGGGTAATGGGTCGGGAGGAAGACGCTATGTGTCCTTAGTAGTGCAGACTCATGTTTGTGGAAAAAAAACAGTGCAACATAATGTGCATACAGATGTGCACAGACCAACAAGCATTCTCCCAGTAAATATGATAAATTGCTTATACTGTATATACACATATATATATATACAGTACACACAAACATATATATATATATATATACTGTATATATAGGTGGTTGATTTTTGAAAACATGCAATTTATCTCACACACACACACATACGCGTTCGCGCACACGCACGCACACGTTTGCTGAAATACACGGAAGACAGTAAGCTAACGTTTAGCTAAGCTAACTTATCGATACTGCTGATTTACTACTCAAAACATGCAGTTTATATGTCTAATATGTCCCATTGTATAAGTGTTTGGTATGTCTAATATCTTTGCTAACTTTTGCATTATTATCCAGCTGAGTGCTTTAGTTCAGATCCATACAATCTTTTTTGTCCACTTTTTTGTCCACGCCTTTCTTGAATAGGTTTAAAGGGAGAAAATTCATGTTTTGGTTGATAATAGCAAGATACGTACCGGAAGGGACTCTCTTGTCTTACTTTTTTTTTTATTACTTTTTGAAAACTTTTTAAACCTCCCAACCCTGCACACACAAGCACACACACACTAACACGCACGCAAATTTAATGTTAACAAACAATAAGAGCAACCCAAGGGATGTTACAGCAAATAATAACACCTGGCCCAACCTAATTAACCAGATAGATTCATTTCATTGGGAGCTCTGAATTATTCAGAAATGCTCTGAGAATGTATGCACCTATAGAAGGAATGAGAGAACTTTAATTTACTAGGTCGGGCTATTGCATTTGCTATTCCACACGGGCTGGTGAAAAAAGGGGGTAATGTTGAAGTTTAACGCCATCTTAAGAGTCAGAGGATACAACATGTTAAATGCAATCATAATCTAACAGTTTTATGGAGATTTTCCACTACCCTATATAGACCAGACTTTTAGCAGCATCAATCGTGCCGTAGCTACAGGGACACTGCAGCCACTTTGTATCTACTGCCAGCAGTCATGAATGAGAAAATCTTACTGTTTCTCGGTAACATCAAGTTATCGTCACTGTCCACAAATCTGCTCTTTTATCCACTGTCTCTGGAGAAATAAATCCTGGGCGAAGCTCGCATTCTTTTTTTTATGATTGTAGCTCTGGGGAGAGATTTGACTCTGCTCACTAATTAGTCACAAATCAGCTTGACTTGGTTTTAGGGTTGGAGTTAGAATACATTTTAGCACAGTGTTAGGTTGTGATGCTTAAGGCTAGATTTAAGGGGCTGGGGGGTGTGCAGTCGAACTACAGGCGGTGTGTGTGTGATTTTTGTGAGTTTTTTCATCATGTGCCACATCTATTCTCCCTGTACACCAACGACTAAACCTCTAGCCACCCCTCCATCAAGCTGGTTAAATTTCACCAGCGACCTGAAATTGGAGACCCACTCAACAAAAGTCATCAAGCGGGCACACCACTGGATGTTCTTCCTCAGGATGCTCAGCAAGTTGAACGTCTCACCGAAGGTTCCCAGGGCCACCATCGAGAGCCACCTCCTCATCTCCTCCATCACCGTGTGGTTCCCAGCATGCTCAGCCCACTCCAAACAAAGACTGGAACGCGTCCAGCCGTCTTACGGGACACCAACAGATGCCTGCGGGTGTTCTGCACGTTTCCAGGCAGCGGGCCAGCAGGATAGTGGCTGACCTGACTCACCCAGCACACGGTCTGTCCAGAACCCTCCCATCAGGCTGCAGGTTCAGATCCGTCAGGACACATGAACCGTTTTCCCCCCATCTTCCTCCTCAACAAGACAAACCCATCACTGACATTGATAACAACAAATACCCTACATGTAGTGTATATTGTATTTATGATAACTTTGATAACAATGATAACCCTACATGTAATGTATATTGTATTTATAATAATGTTGAACAAAAATAACCTTAATGTACTGTAAATTGTATTTATGATAACAACAAATACCATACACGTACCGCATATTGCATTCATGATAACAATAACAACAAATACCCTACACTTGTCTATATTCTAGTTTTTCAGACACGTCAAGTTAAATTCTTGTGTACCTGAAGCCATCCGGCCAGCAGAGGGCGTCCCTGCTCTTTGTACACCGAACAAAGTGGAGGAAGCCTCCTACAGGAACACAGACCCACTCCCCGCTCTCCGTGAAGCTGGGAAGAGGAAAAGCCCGGTTGTGTGCCTGCCTGCGTGCGTGCGTCTGTATGCGAGTGTGTGTTTTGAACAGTGTCAGAAAGCCCATGCACCGAGAGCTTTCTACACCGGCCCCGCTGCGGACAGGAATCTCCCAGGATGCTGTCGAACGACCCTCACCCCGGCTACAAAGTGGCCGGCTGTGTGATCTTCCTCTCCGCCCGTAAGTCCTCACTTTTACTTTCTCTCCCTCTCTCTCTCTCTCGGATTAGACGGACAGCTGTGGGGGCACACAGCTTCGTCTTGTGCTCGGTGGAGGTGCGGCGTGGGCTTTGGAGCGCGTGTGTCCGCGTGAGTCCCCGTGAAACTGCGAGAAGTGCGGAGCCATGAATCGCCTCAACTTCCTGAGGAGTTGAGGGGCGGTGTGCGCGTCTGCCATGTGGGGGTCGACTGTAAGTTTACAACGCGAGCTATATTCGGGGACACCATTGGGAAGCCACCGATAATACTCTGATGTCGCTGGCGTGAAGCTGCCTGACACATCGTGGAACCGAGCCCTGAGGATGAATGCTCCTCAGGCTACAGATAGTGGAGTCTCTCTCGCTCTCTCTCTTTCTCCTGCTCTATCTTTCTCTCTCTCTCTGGCAGTTAAAAGTGTAATCATTTACTTCTTATAGAAATTCTAGGAAATCTGTGTTTCCTTCGTGTGCGGAGCTGATCGTGTGATCGGAAATACACATTGCATCAGACCCCTGCATCCTGTAGCTATATCGGTGTATATGTGCAGTGTACATGTTGAGTGATGGGGCGGGGTGCAGCGCTCAAATGTGTCACTGCCGCCGAGGAGGAAATTGAAGTGAGTGACCAATATTGCGCTCACCCACTGAGTCACATGGAAGTCCACCTGAACAGAATGAGATAGATGATGAGCACGGGAGGGTCGGTCCACCCGCAGGGACTGAGAACAATGTAATCTTTATATATATACTGTGTGTATATATATATATATATATATAAATATATATATATACACACACACACACACACACACACACACACACAAGAACCAGCATACGCAAGGCACTTTAGTGCTGCAGGTTAACACAAACCCATCAGTTTGGGTTTATTAAATTGGCAAAAATGGGTTAATCTACAAAGCAACAAGACAAAGAGACGCTGAAGATAAGCATAAAGTTTGTCAAGATGTAAAAGCAATACATTTAGAGTCTGGGGGTCTTTGGCAGAATCCTCCTGTTCCATGTGCACAAGCAAATGATGTGTTGGCACCAAGTCAAACATGTTTGGTCGGGCATCAGGCTCTGACAAGGCGGATTTTCTGCTCCCCCTGTATGTATTATTCATGCACCTGACATCGCGACCCAGCTGAGAGCATCGAAATCGTCCTGGCCGGTGACATCAGAGTGCCACCGCCTGCTGAGTTCTAATGATGTTGTCCACCAGGCTTCAACAGACTTTTTTTTGATGCACTGGAGTTGGTTTTGCAGAGTTGTGGGAGCAGCTCCTCCCAGTTTCACTTCTTTTCAATATTGCCACATGTGGAAGCTCCAGGAAGTCTGCATTTGATGGTGGATATGTTAATGAGAAGAATGAGTGCTGTTCACAAATTAGTTTTTATAAAGATTTAATAATATAGCCAGTTGTTTTCTTTTTATATTATATGGTAATGTGGTGGAACATTCACCATAAAGGCCACTGGGAGAAGTGAGTGGTGAAATGCGACGGTGGAGATTTCTCTGCAGACTTTATAGGGCATCAATGCAGCGTGGAGGTCTGGGATTCAAGAGGACTTGAGGGTGCACGTCTTTCACAATTTATGAGTGGTTTAGGTGGCTCGCTAAGACAGCTCCCAAAAAGGCCTCACTCTTTCTGGTCCAGAGATTAGTGTGCATCTCTTAGTGGTCTGCGAGTGCTTAGAGTGCTTATTGAATAGACACATGGAGAGCTGAGAGGAGCTTCTGGTGGAAAGTGTCTGTGCACCTGCACCGCCAATGTTGTCCTGAAAGGGCAGCTTTCAAGCAAGGGATGAAATTATTGATGACATTATTGATTTAGGCATGAAGAGTTGAAACAGACAGGGCATAATGTACTACTACTGTCAGAGTCTTTGCTATATGACCTCAAAATATCTTTTCAAGTTTGAATAAATATTCACATTGTATAGTGTTCCAAATCAAGCCAGGGCTGCAACATAATTGCTAATTTTCCTCCTCAGTTAATCAGCCTTGTTCTCTCACTTCATTGATTAGCCTTTCAATGTATAAATTACCTCAATTAAGTTCCCAGAACCCAAGGTGAAATCTACAGCAGCACATCTTTCTAAAGGAGCATATGGAAGAACAAAAAAAAACATATATATATATATCTCTCTCTCTCTCTCTCTCTCTCTCTCTCTCTCTCTCTCTCTCTCTCGAACCATGACAGGAGCTTAGCAAAAAAAGTTATCTGCCTCTTCCTGGAAACATAACCAGACAGTGCCAACATATTAAAGTGTAAAAAAGACAAACTAAACTTCTTGTAGATAGCAACATTTTATTGAATGTTGTCAAAGTAGAGGGGAAGTCACGTTATATATGCATAATTGAGCTATATATTATAGGTAATTAATAAAAGACGCTTTTCATACTGATATATTTCTTTTAATTATGACTATTTCAAATAATCCATAATGCTCTTAATTAATATTTTTTATGAAGTTTGTTTTATTTGAAACACCAGAGGAGGCTGCACACTTAAGTGTGTCAGCGTGTTAATAAAATAACAGAATTAAGAAAACCCTCCAGCGAGAAGCTCTTAAGTTAGGAGGTGCTGCTCTGGGTTTGTTGATGGATGGTGGCAGGACTTGGATGAGAATAAAAAGTTCCAATCGAATATGGCACAGTGCCAGATGATGCCTGGTGCTTCCTGAATGCGTAACAGTTTGCAGAGCAGTTCTCCACAATACTCATCAGGTGCCTTATTACAACTGTATGTGCAGCACAAACTGTGCCATATGTGCCAGTCCTTTGTGGCGCTTTTGAGACTTTTATAATAACATTGTTTGCGGCCTGTGTTCTCACAAACCTTACCCAATGTTGCTCACAGAGCTGTATGGGTCTACTCTATGAAGACAATGAGACGGAAAGGTCACAACAGAAAAAAATATGAGCTCTTGTCAAAAGGCAAAAGGATTTTAATCAGCCTGGTAGCGAACACTCAACTGCTCCGTGAAAGTTGTGCTTGGCACGTGCCCATTTGCCATTCTGACCTCCACTCTATATTTCTGCCTCACTGCATATAGGACAACGTGCTCCCTGCATTGGCGCTGGATGTTGGCATTGGATGTAAATTGAAAATTGTTCTTTAATTGGATCACTGTGTTTACTGGCTCTGCCTGCACATGCTCTCTGTGTATACATGTATAACCTCTACAGCCAGACAAGAGTTTTTGCTGTGGCGGATTCAGACTCACTGTCACCGTGGGATTTTTTTTTTTTTTTCGACTTTTCTTCCCGGTTTGATTTGCTATATGAGCTGCTGTCTGCCCAGACACTCTCTTTTTTAACATGCGAGTAGTTTTCATTTGTGAACTCTTAGGTGCTAAGAGCTGCTGACACTGGTTTTTAGAAGAGTTTGGCAAGGTTTGGTGCCAGTTTAAAATAGGCACTCAGCTTGGGGGATTCTGTTGCCACAAATTGTGTTATCATTATATATAAATATAATTGACTATTTCCTTGTCTCACCAGATAAAATCTTGTTTTATTCGGGGCCAGTGCGAAAGTGATCGAGCTTCTTTCCTATTCAGCCTCTTTGAAAGCCTACGGTTGTCTCATTTTGCATTTGCTATTCCACTCGGGTGTGGTAATCATCAGCGCTCTTTTAAATCTCAATGATTGCTAATGAACATTCAGATTAATATAATACACCTGCATATGTTCTCTTTTCTGTCTCCACTCTTGTCTACTCTCTCTTTACCCATTAAATCCTGTATGGAGTCTACTGTTAGACACCACTCAACATTTGAACAAGCAAATCTTTGCTTAATTACTGTATATCCATCCCTGTTTTTATGTTGCAGACCAGAAGGGTTAGTATGTAGTAAGTGTATATCTTTTACTGATGAGCCACAACAGTAGTTGTGGCAGTACATACTGGTTTTAATGTTGAGGCAGACTGGTGAATATCAGTGTTGTTTGTCAGTGTTGAGATTTCAGTCAGATAGAAATGTGATTTAAAACCTATTTTGTAGTTTCAATTATATTCCACGGCTTTATGGTTTGACATTAAAAAAAGAAAAGTCATAATTGACAAAGTTGTGGCACACATTTTCATTTTAAGATTATTTAAACTCTGCCAATATAAACCCATACTGATCTGATCCACTGAGCCTCTTGCTCTCTTGGCAAATTCCAGACACCTGGTTTTATGGCAATACAATAACAATATAACCCCGAGTAGCTTGTTAATTAACCATCCAGAGTTTCATCACGTACAGCGATCCATTTCTCCTCAGATGAAGGATGTACTGCGAACTTGAAGGTTTCATGCAAAATTATTTTAACCATGGATGCAAAAAGTCGCTCTGCTTACTCTACAGAGGTCACGATCTGCTGGATCAGACTTTACGTGATTATTATTTACTTGACTGTGAGGATCCAAGGACATTAGAAAAAAGATAGGGTGGTAATTTGGTTAAGCTGGTTGACAAACAAAGTGATGCAAATCTCTTGTATATCTTGTATTTCCCTCTTTGTACAATTTACTGTCTTTATTTTCTCCTTTTATCAAGGAGAACCAGCTTTTTCTCCACGTAAGGTCCACGTAAAATCTGAGCATAACAATTCGACGGTCAGATTCATTTGCGTGACCTCATCCCAAAACTCTGTAAAGTGCTCTTGCAGAAAACAGGAAGTTTTGGATGTCAGGTTTGAGGAATTGAGTCATGAAAATCATGAAACGATGCCTTTGAGAGGTCTGTGTACTCACAACCTTTTTAATGTGGGTGTTTTCTTCTCTTTAAAAGGGGCGCTCATTTTGTCAGGAACATGGGGGACTGAAGTTTCTTCAGCTTGGCAGGCAGTTTTTGACTGAAAACTGCCTTTCATCCATTGTTGTTTCCTGGTGCTTTCAGGACTAAAATAATTAGGTTCATTAAGTTGCACCGAACTGGTGGCTTTACTCCAGGCTTTACACAGAGCAGTGTTTTGAAGTTCACTTAGCTCTTTGAATAATTTAGGAGGAGGGTTCCCCTGCAATAGATGATCTCAGTAACGGGCCAACATTTTGCAGATTGGGTCATGAAGGCAATGTGACAGTGTTTGTATCCATCTCGTAAAATACACTCTATACATAGATATATATATATATATATATATAATTTCTGCCTAGAGCTTTTTCCTAGAAAGCGTCTCTGCTGCTTCAAGGTTTTCATGGCGGCCGCAGCAAGTCAGGAGAGGAAATTTAACTTTCTCGCTTCTATCACCTAATGAACGTCAGATTTAAAGCTGACTGATGCTGGAGTGCCCGGCAGCCTGGTATGATAATAACGTGTATAAATTCATTCTCAGCGACACTGCCCGTTTGGAGGTATTGATTTGAAATCCTGGAAATCTGTCTCCGAAAATGTTCTCGTCTCAGAATCGATTGCAATATAATTGGATAGTAGCTCTCTGTGCTCTAATTACATACTCGGGTGGATGAATGGTGCTCTCAGAGGTCCAGCGAACGCTCAGCACAAAGGAATTTGACTTATTTTCAAAATATATTTATTTGCACAATCTGCCGTACGCGTGCTCAAGTGCAGCGGTTCGAAGGTTTTAAAGCCACGCACACATTTTAGGGTCTGAATGTTTAAAATTAATATTTGTAAAAGTGTTTAATTGTCTAAAACCTATCTTTTTCCATTTTTACAGTTCACTTCAACTTTGCCGCTGGTAGCTCAGGAAAAGGGTCACAGGTAAGAAATGATTCTACATTTTCTGTACGCAGATTAGTCCGAAGCCTTGAGCCGCTCATCTCCTGAAAATGAGTGTATAAATCAATATTTTCATTCGTCATTAGTTTACCCTATTAAAACCTGACCCATTGAATTCAACAATTTGACAGACTGACCACAAGGTTTATTTGCAATGCCACAAAGATTTATTTTCTCTTTTCAAGAGTGCAAGATGATTTCTTGCTTTTGCATTTTTTTTGCTGTTGCAGTCTGCACTTGCTTGATAAATAATTAACATGTTGAGTTGCTTTACTTCCTATTGGTGTGAGAAGATGTTGACATTGAAGCCTCCTGGCAGAGGTGCTTAGCATCACAGAAATGGGGAATTACTGTCTTGCTTTTCCTGTTGTCAGCTGCTTCTTTTCCTACAGAGGACGTTTCACTCTTTCGCGTTGTTACTCGCGTTGTTACTTATAATTTAACATTGTTTTAATGATGTTAACGTTAATATTAATTGAGGAGGGTTGTCTTTGCTCTTAATTGTATACATTTCTTAGAACCAAGCCTACCTGTAAAGTGGAAAGCATTGTTTTGTCGATATTTTTAGATTACATAAGCTGAAGAAGAGCGTTAACACATTTAAAGGGCAAACAAATATCTAGGTCATGCAAGTGTTCCAGATTAGTTTTGAAAAGTCATGGAATCTATGTCAGGGCAATGGCAAGAGGCCGGGCAGCCATTTACATACACACAATTAATACAACTCATGCCTATAAATGTATGGACTCTAATGTAAACACTTGATTTATTATTTCTAAAATAAACCAGTTGCAGAATAAAGCAATACATTACTGCTCTTCCCACAGGGAATTATTGACTTTCCACAAAAGTTGCAAGGACATTGTCATTGTTATTTTTAACTGCCCAAGTGAAAAACAGTAAAATGGTCACAATTAAGTGTATAACTGCCAAATACATGAATAATCGATTGCAGTCCTTTAAAAGAAGTGTACCGTTTAGTTGCTGTCCCAGCGAGGCAAGAAAAACAAGTTAAAATAGGTGTGAAATTTTGGCTTTTAAATCGCTGCTTTATAGGAGCTTGTTTGCCAGGCACATTTTTGGCCCGATTGTGGGCATGGAGGTTCTGGCACCTCAAGGATTACCCACTTGCTTTCAAACAGCTGGGCTCATCTTACCGTGATTAAAATCTGGCTAAATCTGCAGGGGCTGCTGGGGTGTACGTGTGCGATATGGCAAGCAAAGATCTAGGAATGCAAAAAGATGCAACAGCCAAGTAGTATCAAACTCACAACGACACATTGCCAAATACATTATTCCTCATCCCCCGTGGCTTCGTGTTGACACCCCTCGAATAGTGGGAAATATTTGCAAAGAAAACAACCCCGCTTTGATATACACCATTGCTACCAGAGACGCACGGTTTGCAAAGTGAACATGGTTGCAGCTGTAAACAGCAGCGCCTAATTCTCCGTTCACGTCTTTGAACGCAGTGTGTGGCTTGCATAAGGATCCCAGAATTACCTCCCCTCCTCTGGAGACGGCCCAGAGCCTCTGGTGACTGGCATCAGTTTGAACTGAAAAGGAACCGGAGAAGTTGGCGCAGGCAAGTGCATGTGCCGCGATTATCTGCTGCTTCCGGGGCCTGATAAGTAGCTTAAAGAACAAGTGTAGTACACGTTGGCTAATGTAGGCAGAAGTGCCTTGATCTAATGCACCCGGAGGACTCTGATCAGTGAAGGGATGTGTGCATACATAGTGGGAGAAATGATTTACCAACTACTTCTAAAGGTTCTGCAAAGCCAATGAATAACTGAACAATTGTCTGTGTCAATGAAATACCATTCAGATTGTCTCCAAATATGTGAAGACACTCGTAAAACAAATGTTCACTCTTGATAGGTAGTTATTCACCCATTCCAACACCGAAATGACAGGTTTTTGGTAACTCGTAACCCGGACGCCATCGCACCACATCACCATGGACAGTTCCTTTGTCATCGCAGGTTAGCAATCGTTGCACGTGTGTAGACTGCATTCTGGCGTGCAATTTTGTTGTGGACATAACGACCAGTCTTGAAAGAAAATAGCAGCCGCCTGTCTCAACAACCACATCAATTCAACCCTTCAAGTCTGATCTGAAAGATTCATCCTCTCTGTTTGTAGCTTTTTGTACTTTTTTTTCCCCAACATTATTCTGCTTAGATTTGAGTTTGAACTTGTCTGTGCAGCCTGAATGGTTTTCACTACTTACTTTCTTATTCTCCAGAATCTCCTCATCTTGTGCGGTTGTAGCAAAGTCAAACTAATATACAGTACATACACACATTGAATGTTGTACACCAAAATGATTGACTGATTGTAACTAGAAAAATAAAACACCTACATAGCGACCGAAATGTCATAAAGCATTTGCAGTTAAGTGGATTCTGTGGTCAAGACAAGGTGTGGAAGACCAAGGTAGCTTTCAGATGAAACTGCATGTCCTCTCGACAGAAAGGAAATGCAGGACACAGAACACAAACACAGTCTACATAGAAGAGCCCTCAGTCGAAAACCTTATCACAACTGTGACCTTTCACAAAAAGTCAACAAGGCTGCAAAACAACATCTGGATGAGCCAGTCATTTTGTAGTGCTTCGGCTAGATTAGGTTACGACTGAGCCAAAATTGGCCAAAGAACAAATTCCACTCGATGCATAATGCAAATCCGTCTTGAACTACTTTTAGGAAAAATAAGCTGAAGCTTTAAGAGGAGTCCACACATACAGTCATGTGACCGTAGCATCGAAAGGTCAACGTTGGCACTTAAATAATGTTTTTCTTTCGAAACCACCATTACCCTTTTTTAGCCTGTTATGGCCTAAAACTCGTCAAAGATATCTATCAGGCATCTCGTGCAGAGGAGAGGGAGCCTTCTGTGACCCTAAATAACTTACACAGCAGGGCTTGACAGCAACGTTTGCCCTGTTGCCACAGGCAACCAGATTTGGACCACTGTCAACAATTGTGTGCGGTCTGTCTGGTTGCCTCTGTTGGCAACAGTTTTTTCCTGTGCCTAGAAAAACAAAGCTGAAGCCCCCTGTGAACGGTCTAAGTGGGAAAATGCCCCTGTTGAACCGATTCATCGCAGGACAATGTGTGAATGTCATAGAATAAGAAAATAGCTTTATTGAATAACACACGTGAGGATGGTATCGATGCTGAAAGTAGTGTGCAAGAATGAAAACAGAAATTTAGAAACAGAATTATTTAGTTTTTTAGCAAAAGAGGGCGGCTGAGAGGCATTAGCGGAGGAAGAAGGCAATACAGCAGGTTCACCTTATCAAACAAGCACATACAAGTATAAGATACGGGCAAACATTGCCATACAGCAATGATGTGTGCTACGTCCTGGACAGCAAAAAACATTTTCAGATTTCCCTTCCTACCCAGATTAAAAAAACTTCTTGTAGGCAACATGATTGTAAGGCTTTATATATGACCAGGCTTACGTAAGTGAGATATTGTAATTTATCCAGCTAACACCATTACCTTTTATATGTGAAATGTATATGCTGTGACATTATTCTTTCATTTTTATAAATGGGATATTTTGTTAGCCTTTCATCAGTGTTACTTAACTGGGGATGGGATGATGCCTGTTGCTATGGTCACTGTCCATTGCCATAGCTGCAGCATCATAGTCAATAACATGTTAAAATGTATTTATTGCAGACCTATACTCTTTGTTATTTATCTTAGTTGTCTGAATTATACAAAGATAAGCGTGTGAACGAGCTTTGGTTCACATTATTAACTGTATTGCTCTTTACTGGCCTGTCTTGCATGGTGCGCAGGAAAAATTATGTTTGAGTCAATGTGTCCCAAGAGATCACGGTGGTTTGATTAATACTTCAGCATATCCATCTTCCCTTTTGGTCTAACTATTTAATTACAGCAGTCTGTCATCGATTCAAATTTAAAGTGTTACTGGCACAATTCTGAATATTTTCTTATTTTCAAGAAATCCTGTAAAAAGAAGAAAACCATCTTTTAGTACTTTCTGTCAGCAGCTCTAAGCCCCAAGCCTATTGGTTAAATATATTGTGTGGTAGCTGGATGAAAAGGATAACATAATGGCCACCTTTCTGGATCTATTTTCATGATCGATTTGTTGGTTCATTCACTTTTGGGCGGAAATAGCAGATAAAATTGCCAAACTATGGGTTCCCCCTTTTCAAGTGTGATGATTTGCACTTTAAGATGTATATGCAAAGTTGCAATGTGTATTTTCCAGTGCTGGGCAACGATTAAAATGTGTAATAGCTTTTAAATTTGAATCGCAATTGATCGTGATTAATTGCATTGTTATGCTCAAAATTCAACAACGAATTCTAAATTAATGTTTTGCCCACTTCTATTTTAAAAGTACATAATTAGTATGAACAACAGTTAAGTAACACTTGTAAATCTTAACTTAAACACTAATTGATGGTATCAAATGAAATTCAAAACCAGCACATACTGAGAAGCACCAAGTTAACATTTACAAATCTTTTTTTTTTTTTTTTCTTTTTTTTTTACCTGGACAGGTACCATACACATATTTCTTTTATCAGGGAGCAACATAAACAGTCTAGGTTCAGTGGCAAGTGTCCCTGTTAGAGCAGTGGTTCTCAACTGGTGGGTCGTTAAGAGTGGCTCACAGGGGAATTGCATCACACACACACACACACACACAGGAGCATCACTTGGTCGTCAACAACAGCTTGCCTTTGCTACAAACAACATTTTCAGTTGCCAAAGAAGAAATAAAAAAAATAAAAAATAAAAAAAGCAAACAAAAAAAAATTATAAACGCCTGCTGATGTTCACAAAAAGATGACATTTGGAGTCATCAAAATATTACATGATTAAATGTTCAAACTTTCAGCTGCTCATAAAGTGCCCAAAGTACATCTCCACAGCCAGCGTCTATTAACGTCACACAATTTACTCCCAACATGTCAAAATTCAAAATAAAAGCATAAAAACTGCGGCCTTGAATCATTCTTAACGTCAGTGAACAGAAAGCTGATGTGACCTGACGGGTCATGCGCATCAGTGCAGTGTCTGTACCCGTGGGGATTGGGAGATGTAGCAGGGGGCCCTCTATGTATGCGAAGAGCTTCTGTATCAAAGGCAGGGATCAAAGTGTTGCCTATGCTCGCGTCCTTGACTACGAAACATTCACATTAAGCGGGGTCAGGGTGATTTTTGAGGAGTTTAAGCGTGTGCACATGAGAAAGTCTTTACCACGGTGCTGCTGCTATTCTGAGGTTAAACTACAAGAGGCACATTTTTTTCTCTCTCCGTCTGCATCAGTGCTGTGCTGTCACAGATCAAAAGTGCTCGCGGGACGGCGAAAGCAAACCCTGCAGATGGACAGTGTAGACTCATAGCAATTCCCTTTTTTCACACCGGCGGGTGTCTGATTCCTGCCAGCTGTCGTATGGGATAAAGGAGAGCGTTACCTGAGCACGGGAGGCGGGAAGGCCCAGAAAGTGCTGAGTCCTGCGAGCCGAGAGCGATTCATCTCTCTGTAATGGTGAAAATGATGTCAGGTACGATCTGGGTTCACTCTGCTGCAGAATCTCAAATCCTCTAGGCCACCAGACAAAGATTTGCAGTCCTCGTGTCACCTATACGGAGGACGACTTCATCAATTGAAACCTAGTAGAAGACGTGTGTCAAAGGGTCAATGAGTACGTTTTTGATCATCTCAAGTTTTGTATTGTAATATAAACTATAAGATATATGATTATTTTCTACATTCCAAGGAAAAATCTTTCAAATGAAACCCATTCACCAATCCACTATCTATACTGTTTATCCTTTGAGGGTCACAGAGAGAGGAGGAGGAAGGCTAGAGCCAAATGCCTCTGACATTGAGCGAGAAGGAAGGTACAGTATATCGAAATATGAAGTGGTGTTGGTGACATAGTGACTGGTCTGGGATTTAGTCAGACATTTTATTTCATGGATATAAAGAAATGTATACGATGAGAAGAAAAATTCAATACAGTTTCAGTTTAGGGACATTTAGATCTACAAAGCTGAAATATTGTAACTTTTGTTTCTCCTAGAGTAATAACTTTGTGAATGATTTGGCAAAGCCTGGGCCCTGGTTCAGCCTAATTAACCTGTTTTTTTTTGTTTTTTTTTGTCTTGTAACCTCTCCAATGAAATTCATTTGAAGGCTTCTTTCTTCCTATATTACAATGGCTCATTAAAAAAATAACTCCTTAACATACATAGACCATTACAAATGAATGTAAGTGTAGGAGTTCCTGTGGTTTGGCTTGATGGAGAATTTTCTCATTAAAGGCTCTTTCAAATCATGTCACGAGACATTGTGTCTTTTTCAGGGTCATATAAAAACATGTAGTGGATGCGCGTTACAAACACTCGCAATGCACACACACGCATGCACACAATCAATATAATTGGCAACATTTCACCCACCACTTAATTCATCACACTTGATTTATTTTGTTTGGCAGCGACAGTGTAGTGATTTAATGTTTCCTCTCTGACTGAGAGTTGTGTTCAAGCGTCTCCTGTCCCATCTACCAAACTCTTTTGCTCCCAGTGTTCCTTGTACATTAACCTGTTGTTAGATAATATATATTTTAAAGTGTTTTATCTTTTTTTTATACCAGCAATTATTTGATAACGAATCAGATCCTCCTGGATTAAAATATGCATGTTTTTTTTCCTTCAGGTGCCTCCTCTCTCCAGCTAAGGACATTATTTCAGGAGAGTAGTGTGTGATAAGATGAGACAGAAACCTTGTGGGCATGACTAATGTTACCGAGTCCAATTAAGCTGATGTCTCGTTCCCTATAAATTAAATCACCCTGATATGATCTTGTCTGCCTCTGCATATATTTACCTCCAAATCTGATCATCTGGAAAAATAAGGGAAGACAAAGTTTGGCATTTGCACAAATTATCGCTGTGTATAGTTTCACATTTGGTTAACTCTTTAAAAATGTGCTTGATGACGCTTGTCAAAACGCTCGATTTGACATTGGATTTTTGTTACAGGAAAGATAGGAAGAGCAGGAAACATGTGGACCACAAAAAAATAGATGACCCAAGCTGCTCATACGCAATTGTTAAAATGGATACGATGTTTCTATTTTTTTTTATTGATTGTCCCCTTAGTGTGCTCGGATTGTGGGTTACATGTAGTCTGGTTAACACTACTGCCACCAAACTACAGTGATTCTCCGAAACCACGGCGCCATACCAGCTCAGAGTGAATTTATGACTTAGTTAATCTCTCTGAAGGCTACAACATCTTGCCAGCGAAATGATTGTTAGTCTAGAGGAAGTCGTAAATCAAAACAGGCCTGGGTTTGTCATTATCTATTAATACTGTGCCGCTGTGGCTCTAGAGCTCTGAAAACAGCCGGAACTTGCGCGTTCTTGCTTGCTCCTGAGACTGAAATATTTCCTTTGAAAGATGTAGGTGAAAGACGGCTCTTCAAAGTTTGCGCGGCTTGTGATTGATTTACTCATCCCTCCGCAGTCTGCTGCACACTCTGACAGCTCTGGAGGTGGAACGGCGTTCAGAGCTTTAATTGAGCTGAATGCTCAAAGCCTAACTGCTGCAGGCACAGAATCCACACAATTAGGAAAGAGTAATGACGTGGGGTATCGCTCATTATTTCTCCAAATAACCCATGGAGGTTTCCATATTAAGTACCACCAAGTCTTAATTAGTGATTAGGAGGAGGAAATGGTGTATTTAGCCGAAAACCGCGCATCTTCACACAGCCCATTTTCTTCATCTCTTGTTAAAACAAAGCAGTGGATTTATGTAGGTCATTATTTGAAGACGTGTTTGAACAGATTTCTTTTTGATGCTGTAATTGTTGAAATGTCTCTGTCTTTTCAGAGCCAAGATGATATGCATGTCATCCACAACAATCAACTGGGTGAGTCTTGTTTTGTTTCTAATTAGTAGTAAAAGCACAAACGCAAGACGACGAAAGAACTCAATGAGGGACAACATAGTGCTTCATGCCTTTCAATCTGCATAATACAGTGTGAACATGTCTGTGAAGGTTCTCAGTCATCCAGATCATGGTAATATCAAGTGCGATTCAAAGTAGGCATCTTGAAGAAATCTTCAACCAGTCCAGTTGCCTACTTTGAATCGCACTTGATAAAACACTGAATGTCCGTGAAAACGGATAAATAAATCATTGATTAATTGTCAGAAAATAAGAATAACAAGTTTTGTTGCAGCCCAATTGGGACAACAGATATTCATATTTGCATAAATTTCTATCAATTGTATTGCTCCTATCCTTGACCAAAATTGTGCAGAATTTGGACCATTACTGAGTCATTTTGAAATTTTTTGGAGAACTTTGTGATCAATGAATTGAAATACACGGTCACATGTAATCATGACTTGTAGGTTGAAATGAAAAATGTTGGACAGTCTGAGATATAAACGACAAAAGCTAAAGTGGCAAAAAGGGTTTTTGCTTAATGCCCACCTTGAAAATCTAATTATCATTGTCCCTCAGACTTTTCCAAAAATATAGCATCGCATCCCTTTATCGATTTGACTGCTGCCAGGGATCGCATAAGTTGAGCAAAATAAAAAGATCTCATGCATGCCTGTCGTGCTTTGAGGTCTTATACAATCAGCATCTGAGTGGGTTTCGGGAGCCCGCAGAGGACTTTGGAGCCAGTTTTCTGGACCTCTGCCTGTTGTTCATTCAACTGGGTCACCGCGCATGCAAAAGCACACAAAAGCAACTCATAATGCTCTCATTTGGCACCTCAACAAAGAGAGGAAACACAAACAGACAGCCATCTGAAAAATGGAGCTGCATTATTTGCCCCTGCCACGGCAATTCCCTTTGTTACACTAGAAAAGCTACGCTCACCAAGAGAGAATGTTGTTTGTGTGTGTGGAAAATCAAAGGACGAGGGAAGAGAAAAGTCAGAATTTTCATTGTTTTATTAACGCAGTGAACATCAAAAGATACAACTCGCTTCTTTAATATAAAGGAGCTGGTGACCTTTAAGAGGGCGTTAAATGCGTTTCTTTACAGTTTTCCAGATCTGAATGGAATAACCAGGCATTATATATGCAGTCTGTACACGCTATTACATATCTGTTGATCAAAGAGCAGGGTTATTCCTCATATTGTGGCCCAAATTGTTTTTAGCTCGGAAGACATTACCCACATAAATTCCTGCGGAGGAGAAAACATTCATAGTAAAAATGTGCATTCTTCATTGAGTGGAATATAGCATCCCGAAAGCACAATTAACAAATGGAATCACAAAAAGTATTGCAGCCACACAGTGCCAGCTTCCATGTTGCTTTTTAGTGAGCCCATTTCTGAATGTATATGTAGAGATATTACCTTTCTCTATTATTCATATTATAAGATTCATATTATATAGTGCTGCATTAAAAACAGTTTGCATAATAATACAAATATAACTCCTTTAGCTCGAGCCAAATCACTTCCGTGGTTTTACTTTATTTGAACACTGATGAGCTTATAAAGAAAAAGATAAAATTATAGTTAATCGGCGCAGTGGCACTGTGGAGGACTCACAGTAATGACATATATTCCTGGTATTGGAGGTGGAAATTGGTGGCGACTGCATTTGAAAAAGAATTATTATTCATGAATTGAGGGTGGTCTGCAAATATCTCTGACCATGTTGTTTTTAATTTATTGCGTATTTGAAATTTGATGATGGGACAATTTTCTGTTCCACCAGTGGTAGTGCTCTAACTACCGAGAGTAGGGAAGGTGTGCCAGAATTTTAAATCAGATTATGGATATCACAAACCAAATTTGTACTGTCCCCCTCCATAGTCAGCTTCTTTAAGAATAAATGATGGGCATTATCTAAGGTTCAGTGTTCACAAGATGTTGAGTGAACTCTTCTTGTGTGCTGCCTAACGCACCCTGTGTATTAACTTTTCATGCCACCTTGCCTTTCAAATTCTATTGTTTCTGTTTTTCTTTAATCCAATTCATTTTGAAAATACAATCTTGGAATAATCTGTTCCTCCATCCTTAAAAAAAGAAAAATGCCACGAAACTTGCTCTGAAACACAGGCCTCTTCCACTATCCCAGATTCTCAAATCAGCGTCAATTCCTTTTTCAAAATATTATGTGAAACGAATTGGTTGCTCAAGCAATACCTGGAATCTGTTCAGTATTAATAGTCGTAGCTTCCTGAATTATTGATGCTAAGTGAGGTTTAAGGGTTGAGTTCAGCACTCATTATTCTTCAGCAGAGTTTGTCCACGGAGTCATGAGCTCAAGAGAACCTGTAATTTGCGCGATTATCACAGGTTGGAGACTTGTTTTTTTTTTGTTTTTTTTTACACGACGCATCTGATGTGGGAATTTTTTTTGTACGTGCGTGTGTTTTTCATTTCCACTGTGAATTAATTGTAATGAGGTAATTTTTAAAAGTGAGTGGCTTTTCCTCAGCTTCCCTCTTTTCTCACATACACATCCATGCACACATGCACGCTCACACATCTCTCCATTGGCATGGCTTACTCATTTAAATTCTCCCCCAACCCCCCATTTTTACTGTGATATTTATGACACTGACCTTTTCAGCATTAAGCTGAAAGTTAAATACACCATGTTCCTTATTGATCTTTTGCAAGGCAATTATAATTCTGTATTAATGAGAATGGGGCTGGGAGTAAATCGTTGCTCTCTTCGTGCCACAGGCCTTCTACACAGTAGCCGATATCCTATCGGGAAGGTACTTTTTTTTGGTTTAGGCTAAATCAAACTCTCAACAGCCTAAAACTTTGACCAGATTGAATTGCTGCCTTCAGATTGAATATCACCATATGCCTGTGGATTGGCTATTAAATCCTGCTGCTTTCAGGTCATGGTTGGTTTGGTCCGGAAACTGCAACCCAATTCTCTTTCGGACGAGGGGAGAGGGAGAGATGGAGGGAGCGCTGATTCTGAGCCATCCTGTGTCGGGGAGTCCAATGATGTGAGCCACTGGAGTGGAGCAGGTTTTACACCAGTGCAATCAGCCACTGGATGGGGAGTCAGGCCTGCTATGGAAATGAGCTATTGATACCCTCTGTCATCTCCCAGTATGCGCTGGCACCGAACAGCCCTGGATCTGTTGTGACGGTTCCATTGTTCCCCCGCACAGCCTTCGCGTCCCCACTCTCAGAAATCTGATCCCTCTTGGGTTTTGCAGATATTGGTCAACGAAATTGCGCTATTGATCTGCGTTCCATAGTTTTTCCTAATTTTTGATTCTTTCTGAATGTTGAACCAGATTTAAAAAAAAAAAAACACACTCACAGTGTGGCTGTGGGCTTGTGTCTGTTGAGCTGTGCTGACGAACTGACCCCGTAACACTTCTGGTGACTACACACACCTGCTAGGTGGGCGCGCACTGACCTCCAGGAATGCCCAAAGGTCAGTGTGCGCTCAGCGTCTCACGTCTGCCATTCTGCTGTAAGGAAGTGTCCCTATTGATTTGTGTCAATGAGGTGACAACACTGCAGGGCCAGACAACTACCAGAGAGCGCTGTGTGCATACAAGTGCGGCTATCCATTACACACTCCGGCTTGCATGCACTCGTGTAGGAATACAAAAAAACATTTTGGCGCCTCAGACTTGATTTTTTCTGAGTCTGATCCTGCCTCTCTATGGGCAGAGATTGTACAGAGGTGAGTCCACAAGCACAATCCACAGAGATTATCATGGACCAGATGGTGGCCCTTAAAGAGTGGCTCCACCAAGCAAAGCCTGATAGAAAGTGAGAGAGAGAGAGAGAGAGACAGAATCCTCCTGCGTCTCATTCCAACCAATATATTTCAAGGCCGATACAGTATTTTTTTTATGGAGTGGCCTCTGTGGAATGCTGGAGGAGTGAGGGGAGATGAATGAACATTGGACGCATGCTTTCTGGTGCTGTTGGCCTGGCATGATGACATCATCTGTACTGAGGCGAAAGGGGCATTGGCTTCATCTCCCCAGGAACCGTAACTCCCTTTCATTCAGTATTTAGCCAAAGCAAACCAAAGCATTGGACACAGGTCAGTGAACTTGATGAAGGAATCACCAATCTTTAAGGGTCTTTCCCAAATGTCCGTACAGCCCATGTAATCTGATCACGGTGTTGGCCAACTAGCCTCCCAATGCTGGTGAAAACAATGTCCATCTTTTGATGGAAATGGGGCCTTTTTTTGCGTGCAATACGCAATTATATTCCTCCCAGCTCGGAAGCATCATTTGATATCCACTGAAAAGTTATTGCATGCCAAGCATTATTGGCTGCAAAGACATTGTTTTGTCGTATTAATTGAATACATGCGCACGTATTGATTGCACATTTTTGTTCGCCATGCCAAGTGAGGGCATAAAGTGGCTTTTACCTGAGAGGAGAAGGACACAGGAATGATGGAGGGGCAGGAAGTAGAGCACAATACTTTTTTTTCCTCTTTTCCCTTTTTCAACCTGTTGTTTGATGATTAATCGAAACCCATTAGTGCGGAGCCAAGGCCAGGGAATTCACTCTTAATTAGTTTCTTCTTCCTTTTTTCTTTTTCAAGCCCTCATTCTCCTTGGCCTTGACATAGGGTGGCCATTATCCACACAATGAAGGGATTGGCGAATGGCTTATCTTATATTCCTGTTCGTCACATGCCGCCGGTATTATTGCTGTAGTGTGACGTGTCAGGAAGCTGCCGTCTCACCGGGGACTTTAAATTGTGCTGCTTATTGTGAAAACCAAATGCACGCGCGTGGACGCCGTCAGTCATCGTGCAAACCCAGCATTAGGATATTTACAGGTGGTGCGGTAATATTCGGCCTCTGTAAGATCAGCTCGAGGCCGAGGTTGGTCTGGTTCGGTTGGGAGACGGACATGCTGAGATTTTGCAAGTAAATCCACCCCCTCACCGGATCAATGGGATCTTTGTTATGAGCAGAGCTACGGAGTGATACACCCACCCACACGTCATTAAAAAAGCTCTGACACAGACACTGTACCCTGATAGAGTGTCCACCCCTGACCACGGCGCTAATATCTGAACCAAGGCAGTGAAGAGAGTCAAGAGGTGTAACTCTGGAGGAGGCGATTCATCTAATCCCGCCATTGTCCGCAACCCCCGTCCCCCCACCTCGCATTGCCTCTGCGCAACTGGTGAGATTATAGTCCTGTCGGCAGTGGCTCTTACTTATTTATGTTTTTGAAATCCCAAAGTACACAGTTTTCTGTACTTTTTACAAATACATAAGTAGCGTGGTGAAATGTTGAAAGGAGTAAGAAAGAAAGAAAGAAAGAAAGAAAGTATTTGACATGGAGTCTGTTGTGATTTTTTGTCTTTAGGTTAAGACTAAATTGCACAGGAAAAGGCATGCATATCTCTTCACTGGGAAGTGTCTGGGCTGCCTGTACACACCCGGATATTGCCTCCCACCTCCCAGCTTTCGTTTTCACGGTGACGACTTTATTTTGATGTGAGGGACAACTTACGGGATTTTGGAGTTGTCAAATATAATTGTACAGGGCCAAAGAAAATACAGTAAATGACAGACCTCCCCTAGTCCATTGGTGTAGTTTTGATTGTGCTGGTACGAAGAGCCGCGGGGCATCTGTGGACTTGTTTGTGTAGCCAATGTAATTTTTTTCACCGAGCTGTTGTCACTATTACAGCTCTGTGGATGGATTTCACATGAAAATGAACGGCAGCCATTTGGTTCCACAGTAATGATGGTACATAAACACGTCATCAGCACTGTGGGGGCACTCTTTTCAACCGACATTACGGAGTTAGTCGGCTCCTCGTTAACCTAGGCCATAAAGTGCCGTTACAATACTTTCCGTATTTACGACTATACAGCTGTGGACATCAGCTGGGCAATGTCTGCCTGTCTGCGTGTCCTGACGCCACAGTCAAAGTCTCCCCTGACTGATAATCTTTTATTAAGTAACCCAATCTGGGTTGTGACATTTGATGTCCCTCTTATTACCACCAGGCCAATAACGGAGATAAGCTTCTCTACTTTCAGTTAGAGCGCTACCGTGGGTGTCGCCTTTGTCATAAGGGGCCGTGGCTCTTATCTGGTCTTGCTCTCAGAAGGTCATCCAATGGCGCAATCCTTTTTTTTTCCCCCACAGTGTGCGAGTGGTCTCTCATCTCTGTCCTTTGTGTTCCTGCAGACCTGCGGGAGATAGTTTTCATCATCCAGAGTCAGAGCAACCACTTCCACGTGAGGCAGGCAGAAAGGCGGAGAGCAGATTTACTGCAGCAGGCGCGCAGCCTCACAGAGGTAAGATGCTCTCACAGCGACACACATGCATGCTCTTATTTAGGCTAAAGAAAATAACATGAACGCCCACAGACATCTTGGTTAAGCGTTATATGGTGCCACATGATTTAAATATTTGTATATATGTTTTTATTTTGGCTAATCCATTAGAGAGAAGGCAGACATGGCACAGCTTCAATGTGCAGACTAAGAGCTTTGACAAGTGTTACACCAGTGCTCTGTACTGATCATTTAAAATATTGATTGATGGTATGAAGAAATATTCACGGTACCCTCCGGATGAAACTTATAGAGGGCATCCAATTTCAAAATATGAAAAGTGTGATCTGAAATATGAAACATGCTCAGTACTTTGTCAAATCGCAGGCTTACTTCCGGACAAATTACTGGTTTTGGGGTTTTGGGAAATTACTGGACACCCTGTTTCTGTTATGTTTCCCTTCCTATTCATCTACAACAGCCCTGAAACTCACTCACTTTCTATTCTAATTATTGAAATATTACTTCAGGTCCCCTGTAATGAATAGTGGCATCAATTTGTACGAGCAGATAATATTTGTTATGAATCCATTTGGTTCATCAGACAGACATCAAACTTTATCCGATATGACACACTTTATGAATACCATATCATGTTGTGTTTGCATTTAGGAACCCAGGGATGTCTGGCGTTTTATTATCTGTTGCATACAATTACGCAAACTAAGTCCTGAAAGAATTTTAGTCAGCAACTTCTCGAAGGGGCGGCAGTAAAGGCTTCAAAGCTTTTCAAAGAGATTTAAGACTTAATCAAGATGAGTTATTTTCCTTGAATGAGAATGAAAATATTTAAGTTGAACTAGAAAGCAGTCGGAGAGCACACAATGTACCTAAACCAAGTGCTAATGTGTCCTTAAACTCTAACAATGGTCAGTAATGTTAAATGTACCAACAAAAAAAAAAAATATTGATTGAATCTGAATTCAAATCTAAATGATAATAATTTCGATATTTTAACGTGAAAGCCAAATCTTTAATGACACATATATAGAAGTGTAATCAAGAAAGGGAATAAAAGCAAAAAATGAAAACAATATACAACTTTTCAAAACATTGATTCTTATCCCATTGGTAACACTGTAAAGTAAACGAACCAATCGTTTTTGTTTTTTTTGTGTTGTTTACCGGCACAATCAGAATGATGTCCACAGAAAAAGCATTGTTACAAAAGAAAAACATTTACCATTTCCTGCATATGGTCCATAAAGTGTTTGAAGGGGGTGAATTGCCCCTCTGATGATTTTAATTTCCCATTTTTAATGATAATTTTGAAACAGAAACAACATTTTTTGAGTGAAATCATCCCCCATGAATTGCATCAGAATATACACAATAGCAAAACGTCACGTGCCTATGAAGAAAGCTGCGATGAGAGCTGCTTTCAAAAAAAATATGGCATTCTTTTAGCGTTCCATATTATGCCAAAAAAATGCAGGGAATAAAAATAAAGCAAAAAGAAATGATTAACCCGTGAACATCAGAGTGCAGAAGAGACATTTAAATCTCTCCCTCTCCTCTGAATTCCTGCCACCGCAAACCTATTCGCCAAGGTGAGTTACAACCCCGTCATCCACCGCTTCAATCTCATCTCAGAGGCACGACACGCAGGAGCTTACGGTACTGCCGTTTCATAGTCTTGAGTGTCCTCAAAGATCAAAGCAAAGTAACACAAAAGATGTGTTCACGTTGTAGGTTTTAAGTTTCGTACAGTGTGGTGCACTGTAAAGCTTTCCGCAATGCCCCGCGCTGTCTTGAAAACATCAATATATGAGATACAGAGAGAGATTCGAGAACTGAAATAAACTTAGATTTTTCTTACTACTCAATTAGTAAGGTTAAGGTTGTGGATTTTTTTATTAAATTCTTTTTCCTAATAACTTGTCTTTGGACAACCCTTTCCCGCACGCTCAACACCCTGAGACGACTACTCCAATCAAAGCATTGTAATGAAATGTTCCTAAATAATTGTATGGCATAATTATTGTCACGGAACATGTAGAACGTCAGGGTTATCATCGATCATAACTAGATAAATGGCTGCACTTCCAAGACATGGCCAACGCACGTGTGATTTATGCAGGGCCTCTCTCCCCGCACATCCCTGCACGGCTGTAGAGGGATTTGCGATAGCCACGAAACAGGGACTTGTGTATTCCGCGCGGCGGCTCCCGGCCTGCGCTCGTGCGGTGTGACACTCTGCCTTCTGGGAGGAATTCGCATTACATTTATATGGTATTTTTGTCGTTTAGCCAATGCTCATCTCCGCAGAGGCCGGCACAAGTACAACAGAATGAGATTAAACTCTGAAACCTTTTCACTGCACGAGTGGAGTACACCGTGTTCTGGGAGTGCGCTCTCGTGCGTCACTTGTATTATATTCGGAACCATTTAAAATGCCGTCGTGTTCTTCAGTTGCAGATTAGTGCCTTTCTGATCGGCATAAGTGACCAACATAAATGTTGTTGTTTTTTCTGCGGTTATTCTGTTTGCTTTTCTTCCATTACCACAACGTCTCACTGACCTCCACCTTCTCCTCTGTCTCCCAAGAAGTCGGTTTCCTGTTTTTTTTTTGCAGGCACGTCCACACAATGAACAGCTCTTATCTTTTGATTAGGAATCTGCAGCTTGCACATCCCATTGCTGTGAGGAGAGCGGCCCTCTTCCGCTTGAAATTCTCCACCATTTAAAGCGAAATCAAAAAAAAATTAAAAAAATGCGATCGTCTGGCGATCGTCCTCCTAACTGTCATGTTTAGAGCAGCTTTATAAATTAGTGTGGGTGTCATTTTGCCGTGAGCTTTATTTTGATTTAACTCGTTTTAAACAATGGCTAAAAAAAAAAAAAAAGTTTGACTGACTAACAGGGTTAGTGTAAACAGTGTCAGACTCATGGCCTGAATCCAACGGGCGGTCGTTGGAGAGAACAGCTCAGGGGAGATGGTTCCCCCTGACTGGCTGCATGATGAGTGGACCGTGCAGTAATAAGCCGCGGGGGCTTACGCTCTGCCGCTTTGTTTTCCTCGCAGCGTGAAATATTTGCTCTCTCGTACAACCCTCTCGCACCTTCCGCTGTCCATCCACACAGCCGTAAATGTTTGCTAAAAACAGATTCTTGTCATTTGCAAGCAATTGTGTTTGTCCTAGGATATGTTTCTGTTTCTGTTTCTGGTGTGACTCCATCGTCAACACTGCTGTTCTACATACAAGTTTATTTCCGAGTCTTAAGGGCAAACATGAGCCGACACCCTGACAGCAACATCAGTTTTAAAGGATTATAGCAGTACATCTCTCTCAAGGAAAAACACATTGACATGGCTTACCATTTATTCTATTGTCTCCCAGGCAGAGAGAAAGATCGGGGAGAAAGGTCAGAATAGTCAGGCGGACTGCATTAGTTTTGTAACGTTAACAAGCCGGTGGCAGACACAAGATTCACTCTGATGAAATAAACGACTCGAACCAGTTTCAGGCGTCGGCCGAGAGATTTTTGTACCTTGGAGACATGCATAGAAAAACTGCTACACAGGGTGCTGTTAAAATATATTCCGAAATGTAAAACACACTTGCCTGGAATGCAAAACAGTTAAGCTCTAATGCACAGTATATGCAATTTGCAATAAATTGACTAAAACATGCAAACCCGCTGGTGGCGGTGAGATAGTTATCTCACACAGAGAGAATAGAAGAGCCTGGCAGTCAGGTTCATTAGTATTGATCCGACCATTGGCCCTTCCAGTTAGGAAGCCCATCTCTCCAGGCTCCGGGTTCACCCTGGGGTCTTTCACGGCAGAAAAAAAAGCTGCTGTAATTGTCCTTACCTTTGTGCGGCCATTGTGCAGCTACTTCAAATGTTCTCTGGTCTGTGTGGTGTTCCTTTCAGAACCCACCGGTGGTTTCACTCCTTCACGGTTTGTCCGCTAATGAAGGAGATTGGAGTATCCTCCCTCTGCTGCCTCAGTGAGTATCTGAATATGAGAATGTGGAAGGTTTGGAAATGTCAGAAACTCTGTCATGTTACAGTTCAAATGTTGGACAAGGTTTTGTGGACTTTTTTTTTTTTAACCATGTAACAAATGGTTTAGAAGCAATTACCAGTGCAGTCACTGAGATTGATTCCTCAGCCTCATGATGAATCCCATCCTATTATGCCCATAACTGTGGCAATAAACCGATTGCCATCACCCAGTGGTGTGAAAAGCATAATAAGGAAATTAGCTGCAGTCACGCTGGAGCCCTTCTCAGAAATCCAAGGCACTCAGTTATTATTTTGGGTGAAAATTAGAAATAACAACTGGTTGGTTCCGCCAGTATAAAGATTTAGGACTCAGATTATGGAAAGCACCCCGGCTCATGACAGAGCCAACCCTCTCCCCGACAGAAGTCTGTGCTTTTTCTTCTTTTTGCCCTCTAGAGAAAAACTATGTGGCTGCCTTTATCTGATTGGGTCAGGGGCCTCACAGATAGTCCCCCAGACTGGACTTAAATATCTTTTTCATCTTTCATCATCTTTTTTTTGATGATACTTTATTTCCCTGTGTCCTCAGCTTATCCCACTTCTTTGGGAAAAACTCATCCTGGATTGTGTTTCTTGAGGAGGAAACGGATGTGAAGATGCCTAAGCTTCTTGAAGTCCTTGCGAAATTTGACAAGAATAAAGTAAGTATACAACATCACTCAAAAACTTAAATCTCTCTCTTTATCTTTGTTACCCAATGCGTCAGTGGGACCAAATCTTCTTTTAAAACTCCAGCTTATGTGATCATCCGTTCCATTAGCAGATACAGTATCAGGCTGGCCTTCGGGACCTCTGCAGCTGTCGAGCTGCACTGTGCTCCACTAACTCAAAGTGTATCCTGTCAGACACAGTCACTCCAGGTCTCTGCTCTACACTTCATTTAAGCCCTGTCTCTCCACTCATGGGATTATTTTTTGTGTACACATTTTGACAGGGTAGGTTGAATATATAACTGCATATAGGAAAAATGCAGCAGTCAGAAAATCCTTTTGAGGGTTTTGTTCCTCTTGATTTATTGTACTGGTCAAGAAGCCTTCACAGTACACGAACTGTTTTTAAGTGGAAAAAAAAAAGTAAATTAAACAATGATTTTTGATATTACAGTTTTTCCGCATAAGCTGAATTTTGCGTGATTAAAGCAATAAATGGAAACCGTTTTTTTGTCTTAAACTAGAAGACACTGCCTGGCATTTCAAATCCAGAGCAGAGACACAATTATTTTGTGAATAGCGACCACCATATCCTGAGGAGCCTTATGATTGGTTTCATCATAACACACCCACTGTCAAATGAGTTTTCACCCATAAGACACTGAGACACTAAAGAAGTCCGTGATAAGACATGTACGACTTTTGACTCTGGTGCATAATTGCATATATAACTACGTTTTAAAATTCATGTGCCATTTTGGTACACCTGTTTTGTTTTGGTCTGCTTTACTTTATGTAATTGCTGTGGGCAAAATATAAAGAACACAATTTAGAGTCCACAGGTCACATACCCACAATGTGCATGTCTTTGGTCTGTGGGAGGAAGCTGAAGCACCCGGAGCACATGCCTACACAGGGAGAAGGCGCGAGTGTCGATCGACCACTGGTGATTTTTGCTCTCACGTCTGTACGCCAAAAAATAAGACCACCACCAGCAGGTGGTCAGCTGCAAGCCCGGCTACTCAATGGTGATGCAAATCTGCATGATAAAGCTCACAAATAAACACAAAACCGGGAAGAGTTGTTTTGAGGCGTCGCGCTCTGTATTTAACAAATGACATGCAACATGTTAATTAGTGAGCCCTTAGTGGTTGGTGGTGCCAAGTTAAGCAAACCAGCTCTTATCTGTAGCCTTAAACCGACAGTAGTAACGAGATGATTATTGACAATTATTGTTTCTTTTTTTTCATCTAACCCTTTGCCAAAAAGTAGACAAGCATGTCTTGTAAGATTTGGCACTGTTTATGTGTGAAACGGTGTGTGAAATGTCTGGAATAAGAGCAGAATCCGAAATATTGCTTTTAATGAAAGTTCAGCGTGTTGTGTTATGGGGAACATACTGACATATGCCTGTCTAACCTTTTCATGTCAGGAGTGGTTTCTTGGTAAGCCCCTCCAGGACAAGGAGTCGACCATCATCCATCACTACGCCTTTGCTGAGAACCCCTCCGTCTTCAAATATCCCGACTTTGCTGCGGCTTGGGCCGTAAGCCTCCCATTAGTTGTTAGGTGGGTTCTAATCTCAATGTGAAATGATTTTTTTTTCATTTTTGTGCTACCTATTCCACTTATCCCACGTTTCTTTCATCTTTTAAACAAATTAATTCCCTTCATATTATTGTCTTATAATTGTTTATTCAATTCTGTTTCCTCTTTTTAGGCTCGCAAACAAAGTGAAAGAGGAGCCCCTTAAATCCGACTTCACCATTGACCTGAAGCACGAGGTAAGATAACATGCACCTTCAGAGCTGTCTCGTCAGGAAAGACATGGTGATGGAAGCTCCTGGTTTTCAGCCATTTTGTAACACTGTTCTTGTTTCTCATATTAAAACTAGAGCCAACCCACCTCTTTTTCTCCTTCTTTTTCTGCACCCAAAGCACAAGGCATGAAATCCATCTAACCCCGAAGTGAAATCTCATTACTTTGGAGAATTGTCATGGTGCTGCGATGTTCTTATTTTTATCACTGAAATTCAGTCAGGGAGGCATCTAGGGATTTTATTGAGTAAACAACGCATCAGGACTTATCGCACCCGGTCTGAAAAAGGTGGGTACACTTAGAGACGGCATGGCTTTGGTCCTAGAGATGCAATTAAATACCATACGTTGATCAGATTTGACTGTGCCTTCAACAATTCATGTAAATTACACACACATACAAAGCTGTTATATGCATAATGCATGACTCCTCAAGGTCAGTCTGATGCACTGTCAAAAGATCAGCTTCAGGCTGTATGTCAGCTGAATGTCTGATTCTCCGAGTTTTTTGCTCATATTTTTGCTCTATTCCCCTTTAATATATTAAAAAAGAATTCCTGATTTTATTGAGCTCTCCTCCATGCGGTAACATTCACCATTCTCTCTCTCTCTCCATCTATTATTCCCTTTGTCTTTTTTTTGTCATCCTAAATATTAAATATGGGAGAGCTGTATTTTTCCATATTTATTACAGAAGATAACGGATAGCTCTCCGCTTCTCTTTAGGTTGAGTTGGAGACGTTAATGTCGACACGAACTCGCCTTGTCGTCGTCTTGTGAACTTTGCGAGTCTGCGTTATTGCAGGTGGCCTTGTATATCTGGGACGATGGGAAGGGTCCGCTGCTGACGGCTGTTCCTGAGCTGTGCACCGAGCCGGGGGACTCTCCTCAGGCCACGCACTGTGCCACCAGTCTCATCAGCGAGCCTCCACCGTGTGTAAGTGTCTGCTCGGCTTCCACGTCACTTTTGGGGGTCCTCAATTCCACGGGAATGCAATAGAAACAACACAAACAAAACAGGAGGCCCTTTACCGTCGCATATTGGCAGTTGTGTGATCATCTACGACATTCATCCTTGGGCCTTTGTGCCCGTAGCCACATCAAAGCAGCAGAACTATTTCAGAGAGCAGTTTCGCCTGAAACATTGGTGCTTTTAGACAGTAAGTCTTTTAATCAACTCAAAAATATAATCAATTCTTTGGATTGTTTTGCTAAATTCACTTTAGTCATGCTCCAAGAATGAAATAATATTCTGTTGGTATGCCACATCCCGTCGCGTCTTCTCAGCATTTGGGTTTATATCGACGTTCAAACGTTTGTTTGAACTTTTTCCCATACTTATTCCATATTTATGAAGTTTATCAATCTTCAAAACTGACTGTATGTCAGCAAATACTGACATTTAAACTACTGACTCACACATTGCTCTGTCTTTAGCTTCTCATCTATAGTACGGTTTGTCCTGGCAGCATATTGGGTCGGAAAATCAAATTTTGCCTGCAAATTTAGGTTATGCACAGCTGATGACCAAACAGGTCTCAACCTCTCTTCCTCCTTCCTCATCTCTTTTGTAAGCCATCGTTCACACTGGTGCATTAGAATTTCCCTGCATAAGCACTATGGTTCCATTCATCATAAAAACAAAAGGTACATTTTTAATAAGGCAAAGAATGTGTTTTTGGTTTAGCAACAACAATTCTACATGATACAATTCATACAGTCAGGAACTGGTGCCACACTGTACTCACCACAATCCTGTGAATATCTCTCATTGTGTTATGCAGATTTGTATTACTAAAATAATCCATTTAAATAACTGTACTTGTATAATCCTATTATGAAGATGCTTTTGAACCGATCAGAGGTATCTGACATCGTTCAGGCTGTAGTTGTTGACCACATGCACTATAAACTGATCAATAGTGTTGTGTTTGACCGTAAACTCAAAACTGCATCTGAAGGTGTCCCACTTTTTACCCCCCTCCCCCTCCAAAGTTTGACTCAAGAAAAATTCCAATCCGAGCGATGCATTCGCGATTCAAATCTCATTCTGCACACGCATATGTGGAGTAGAGGGTCGGATACCGGTTTGCTGCCGTCTCAACTCTCAGATTCATATTCATGTGTTTTTTATTTCTTATTTTCCTCGTGAAACTGTATTCAATCGAGAGAATAACGGGACAATGACTCGAGCAGCCAGTGGAGAAACACGAAGGTCACAGGTTTAATAAGTGTTCATGGAGAAGTTTCCCTTTTGGACAAAAACAAAAGGAGACGTAGCGTAACCGGCCAGTGTTCAAAACAATGGCGAGATAAATTGCCATGCGGGGCCACAGCAGTGCGTTTGGCTGTGGGCTTGACAAAGAATCGAGTGCCTGGAGACACAGATTCATGGAGCCAAAGCAGGACAATCAACAAAGTGACTGCAGCAACAAAACATTTCCATTTTTTTTTTTCAATATTTTGGGCAATAACAACACTCATTGTGTCGTTGCTCTGCTGTGCGCGCTGGACATCAGACATGAGTCACCTACAGAGGTGGGAATAGTGAAGAGAAAGTGCGAGGTGGACACTGGAAGAGAGGAGTAAAGGGGTTTTGCGCCTTCTTGAGTTGTTCGGGGTCTTAGGTCAACGAAGCATTGGTGCAACCGGAGATGTCCCCCATCTTTGTGACCGTTGTGTAGATAACATATAGATGACATTGGAGCATCGCGTAGGCCGCTGCTTTCATTAATGAAGCTCGTATTTTGATTTGGATTCCTTCGCTCTTTGTCCTTCAGGAGGTTTTCCCGGAGATCTCAATTGTCCACTGACTTCTCAACAAAAAAAGACTTTTTGTTAAACATCAGGGGTTCTTTGAAGTCAGGAGAGTCAAGTGGAAACATCCATAAGCACCGGCTTATACTTTATGCTGCTTCTCAGCTCTCGTATTTCTTTGCTTTCTAAGATATCCAGAAGGCCACATGAACTCGTGCCACTTTGATTTCCAAATTCATACCTGCATAACATACTTGGACACTTTCTATAGAATAAAATAACAACACTTTACGATGTAGCCGCATATAGCTTCATTCAGATTATGTTGTAATTTATGCCTTCTGTTCATGCAAGCCTTTCTATTTGTCTTTTTAACATTCAAAAGGGGGAGCCTGTAAACAAAGACGATATATTTGTTGCCGTGAAAACGTGTAGGAAGTTTCACAGTGAAAGAGGTGAGTCACACTCCTACAACTGCTGGAAATACGCCATAATAACCATAATTTCCCTTTCAAATGACATTCACTCCTGCCCTGTAGTTTTGTCATAATGCATTTATTTTACCTTTGACACATGTGACTGTGGCCAATTTCACAAAATGATTCCACCATCATGGATGAAAGGATTTTGGTTTTTGAGGCGAGCTGAGTGCTTCCCATGATACCTGAAATTCACAATCATCCAACAATACCGCATCTGTCAGGATGTCACTTACTAATGTTCAGCAATTTATTTGCAAGCTCTGCCTGACATTTCTCCTGTAAATCTGCCTTTCCTTTACCGATTAAAAAAAAAAAAAAAAAAAAAAAAAAAATCGCAGCGTGAGTCAATATATCAAATTGCAAATTAATGGTACAGAACAAAATTGGACACCACATTCAGAGGGTGTCGCTCAAACGTACTTGCTCTTATTACCTTAATTACTATTTCCTCCACCAGGTTGCCATTATCTGTTTCAAACAGTAGAAGGATGGAAATTAATATTAGGTTCATATATCAAAGGCCTTAGATCTGTTGGAAAGAAATATGGAAGAACTTCAAATTGAAGTCGGTATGGCTTAATGCTTTGTACTCTACATCACTGTAATACTTATTTAGTACATAAACAATTCTATCAACAAGTGTGCGGCTGAGTTCAAATGGAAAAAACTGTTAATCATAGACGGTCATCAAGGATTAACGCCTTTTGGGGGGGGGTCCGTACTCCAACAGTGGTATTAACTACCCTGAACTACCCCTACTACTATCTCTGGCTTGATTTGGCTTGGAAGATTTAATGTGTCCAACTATTAATAACATGTAAAAAAAAAAAAAAGGTGTTAAGTTTAAAACCAGAGTGCATACACCCATTCAAAGAAAGAGAACAAATGTTTTCAAGTTTTCATATCGCGTTTGCCTTACCAGTAGCCTGATATAGCGTGTTATTTCTACATTTACAATAAAACAAATAATTTAACAATTAATTCCATAGTAACTGACCGGCAACATCGCCATTTGATCTGCTCCTTAAAATCTGCTATTGCTGGTGCACTACATAAAGGCAAGTTATTCTTTGTTTAGTCGTATTTATTAAATTGAACGTTGTACATGTTAGATTTGTTTGATGTATTCACTCTTCATCAGTGCAGTTTTCAGTTTCAAACAGCCTTTAGAGGCCGCATGGGTCAGTCAATTCAACTTTATTTTGTGTTTTTTTCCCCATTCTTCAAGCGTTGAACCACTTTGATTCACACAGCCTCGAGCTACAGCGGCAGATCTATATTTTTCAGTCTTTCTCAGCACCGATAAACTAGTCACAAAATCTTCAGATCCCAATCTGTAGGAAAACTTTTAAGTAGGAAGTTGGAATTAGGTTAGACGAAGATAAATACTGTATGCAGTAATGGCTTAGCTGAAAAACAGTGTACACAATAGAAGGGAAAAGTACGGTTAAAGTAATCGCTGCTCTCTTGACAACATTTAAAAGGCTGCATGTCCCACTTTTTTTTACAGATCATAGGACAGACATTTTGTTATTCATGTCAGAATTGAAACTGTTGAAACTAAAACTATTGAGAAAACTACTAATCAGTGCCACTAAGTGCCAATGCTTCAATATATTCAATCTGGAGGAAGATGTTTTTATATAATAGCTTCAGCACATACTAGTTTTGAAATATTCCAGACATTTTACACTGTGGAAGGATTAAAGGGAGTCGAGCAGGGAGTGGTTTCCACTGATACATTTTCGCCTAATTTATTCAAAACACCCAGACAGAAATGCTACATTGCATGGGGTGTGTACGCCACAGTGAACACTATCTTTTTGCTCTAGTTCCAGTGATAAAGAAGACTTGGGAGAAGGATGCCTTATATTTGGAGTACTACAGTGACCATGCTGATCTTACCATACCAACCATTGACTTAGGAGTTCCAAATACTGAAAGAGGTAAGAGCGCCTATAGTGACACCTGTCATTGTGCCAGGTCATCTTTATACATAGGTATATGAAGATACAGATCAAGTATTGTACCGTATAGAAGAAAAAAAATCGGTTTAAGAAATTTAGAATGAAATACAGGAGAAAATGAGTAGTTCAGAAATGCTCAACCTTTGCGTGGCCACATCTGGTAACATGACCCAAAAGGTGGCTCCCGCAAGCAGTGCACCAGGCACGGCAGACAGAAACAGAATGATGGATGGATATGTATATTGTGGCTCCATCATTACTTTGAGCCAAAATGTAATTTACTTTGCCCCGAAGTGACCGCTATTATTATTTCAATATGTTATAGTCACAGATTTATCACACACACCTTCCTGTAAGTCGTTTTTTATCCTCGGGCGAGAATTTGAGTGCAGCTGCTGTTACTTGGGAATTAAATTGGTTTGAAAGATCCATTTTTGCAGAGTCATTGAGTTGGCATGATTCTCTGAGATGGCATTGTCTGATTCATTAATACATCTGATTAAAAAAAATACAATCAAGAGACTCTTCGTGAGAAATCAGGCTTTTTCACCAGTTAACGCTCCGATGGTGGAATAGGAACAAGTACGGAAAATGTGTCACGAGCTACTTCATATAGAATTTATGGGAATGCATAATGTATAATATCAGAATGGAGAACATGTAAATAGATGGTAGAAGTGCTCTCAGCAAACGAGTCCTCTGTGAAAACAGCTGCAGCCCTCAGCTTCGGCGCCATCCTCGCTGCCGGAGGCAGGGCCGTGAATTATTTTGGCACCTAAGACTTCTCATGTTGTACGTCAGTGGAAGGATGCATCAGTTGTAGTCACTTTAATAATTGGGAGAGGGTGATAGTTGGTATAGTCAAGTCTCCTGTTTCCTCTCAGTTACTGTCTCCAGGCAGATTGGCTTTTTAACAAGGACATGCTTTGGAACCTGTTTGAATCAAGCGCCACAGGCTGCTTCATGGAACATGTGAAGTTGTGTGTTTATAGAGCGGAGCCTGGTTTCAGAGCCAATGTTTCTTCTGAAGTGTTTGGTCCAGGTTGTTGTTGATATGCAAATCACATTATGATCAGATTTCCCCATATGTGTCTCACCCCGAAGAATCTGCCACTTTTACCTCGCAATGTAAAATATAACCTTGATGTCAGTGATTTTATCCCCGTCACCTGAGCACATGGCAGCAGCAGGTGTCATCAGTGATTTAATGCAGCTTGATATTTTTGGTCTGTGAAGAGCATCTTTTTTTTTATCTAGTCAGTTGCTGCATCCCCTTCTGTTTATTATTATTAAATATGCCAGCAGTAAACGTATGCATCGCAACAACAACAACGAGGACAACCACTATATTCAGAGCCCACTGACGCATTTCACAGATGTGGAGTCTTGACTGCTGAACTTGCTCACTCATTAAATAACTATTTTAAAGCTGGCTGTCTGAAGAGTAAAATGAGACATCACACCTGTTTAATCAACTCATTAATGGATGAAAAAAAAAAAACACAATGATTTCCGGAATGTGGAAATGAAACATGTCCTATACCGGGATGGTCTCACGGAATGAATGACGCCATATAAGGTGACGCGCACAGGGGCATTTTTTAAAAACCTTACAGAGACGACGGGTTTAAACAAGGAATAGAACTGCTTCTGCCCTGAGATTTCCCTCGCTCACGGATCTCAACACTCACTCACTAAAAGCACTTTAGATTGCGTTTGTAATGCCCAGTCGTCTTGCATTTTACCGACAACAGTCACAACACATTACGAACACCCCTGATAGATAGATAGATGTACAATAAATCCTCCCTATACATGCGTGTGTTACAGTGACCAAGCCATTATATTCTCCATAAAGTTTAACGCAGAGCTTTTTGGCAGATTAGTTTCTATGTAAAGACTATTAAATTGTTTAATAGATAATGCCATAGCCTGAGGAAGGTCATGGGTGCAGTTTGGCCAGCGAGCGGCTCTATTTACCCCCTGAGCGAGGGCCCAGTCTGATAATGAGATAAACACATTGTTGGGCTATTATCTCCGACACCAACACATTGTTGCAGCCTTTGTGGGAAGGTGAAAGGATAGACAAGCTGGGATGTAATTGCAGTGCCGATAGGCAGTAAGTGCTGTAAGTGGGGAGGACCTTTCCCGACTTAGAAATGTTTTAAATGGTCTGTCTGTCCACACTTTGCTGGTAAAACGAGCAACATTCACCTCCTGCATCTTCTAAAACGAAAGAAAAATGGAGACGGCCGTTGTGTTCTGTTTGTATGGAGCAGATAGTGGCTTCAGGTCAAGAGGTGATGTGGGCTCAGATGCACAGTGTGTACACAGAAATGCTGGCGGCTGATTATGCCATGACAACAAATTCAAGTGGATGTGGACTCGCTTCTAATTTGCATAACTAACATAACAGCAGCCCAGAGCACAGAGAGATGGTATGACTTACCTAATGATGTTTCAATCTGGTTTTGGCCAACTCTTCTTCATAGATCATCTAGGAAAGAGTGTCTCTTTCCGTATAATTGGTCTTTCCACTGCATGCCAGCATTTTTTTTTTATTTGGGAGACAACAATAGAATGGTAGAAATTTGGCAGTTGTCCATCGTCGAGGCAGAGGGATTTTCTCCAGTTTGGCAAGCGGCCAGATAGCGAAGCTGCTGTCATTTCACGACGCATAATGTCAATCAAACATAACTCATAATACCATTTACAACCTGGAGTGAGTTCACTAGATTGGATTTTTACAGTAGCCGGAGTCTGATAAAAGGGAGTTTTTAAACATTACTGGGCCCTAAGCACCATAACAACAGAAAATAAAATTAGCCTCATAATGTATCTGTGAAAAAGAAATGTGCAATTGAGTCGGTCTGTAAAATAAGCTGTTAATCTGTGCATTTATACCAAATAGCCAGATGATACACACCCAGTTATCAGATTTAGATTGAATTTAAATCGGGACATTTATAATGTATTACCATATCTTTTGTTTACATCTGTCTGCTCCATTCCCAAGGCCTAGAGGTTTATGCTCGTGGTTGCTGAGAGCAGCTTTGGTGTTCAGAACAGTTTAGAAGCATCAGTATGTCAGGAATCTGTAGTCATCACCAGCTCTTCATTTTTTCACCTTCAGTTGACTCCACTGATTCCATTGATTGAGAGAGAGAGAGGAGAGAGAGAGTAGATGTCTTTACACATTGTGTAGACGGAGAAAAATGTTATTCCTAATGATACAGCTAAAACCCTTATCAATATTTTGAGAATGACAAAATGAATAGTCTGCATTTTTTTAAATTGGGCAGGTGAGGAAAGTTGATGCAAGGCTATGAAATTGGAACTTGGCGTGGGAGTTTTATCCAGTGTGCACTCAAACTTGCCATGGTCAATAGATGCGGCATGACACAGCCCTTTAACCACAAATAAGATTACCAGGGTTTTTCTGGAGACCTGCCTCTAAAATGCCTCATTTTTGGATTTTATACCGGTCAGCAGTTCAAGCTTTCCTTTCTTACTCTATATTCAGACACAAGGGGAAAAACACCTTGAGTTCCCTATGAATAAAACAGGAGGGCGTCGGTATTCTTTGTGATTCTTGCCACCAGGGATTTCCACGTCTCAGCTCTCAGCCATGATGGCGTGCAGATATTCGTCGGAGCCTGAATGGAATGTGTTTCTTTAAGTTGGTCGTGTTTGCTGTTATTGCTTTCGAAATTCGGTGGAGCATTTTGTTTCTACCGGGCTGTCATGTCAGACACGCCAAAGGGAAAGTTCAGATTTTCCTGGCACATTAGGCCCAATACTGTACAATTCACATCTTTAAAAAAAAAAAAGGTTGAATGTAAAGAAGGCATACCCACTTAAAGATACAATTTTGCTGAATTAGTGCATGTTTCCGCCCTGCACCCCCCATGTCCTTTAACAGAATGCATGACTAACAATTCTTCACACTTTGGCTGTCGTGTAAATGCGGAAATATAAATAAAAGACACCAATGCTTAGTTGGTCACTTTTGTTTGTTCTGGGCACACTTGCCCTGCTTTTTTTTTTTCATTGCCTCCTCAAAGGCTCCTATACGGAGATTAAACGTCAAATTTGTTTCAGTAGTTTCCGTTTTAGTAAAATAAATGACCATTGGCTGCACTAAGCATTACATTAACATTTCTCTGGCTGGATTAGCACAGGACCCTTTCATGATGAAAAATTAATTTCGCCCACAGAACCGAAATGGAGCCGTGGCATCTAAGTTACTGCCTCCGAGCTGAGGCCGCACCGTAATGTCTTCTCCTCCGTAAAAATGTTTCTGCTTTTGTAGTTTCTAATTGCAGCCGTGCATTAGCCTGTCACCCCTCACATCCATTATTGTGCAGATAAATGATGTCTTTTTGTTTTTGTGGCTGCTGTCCTGAGTAGTTTTGAATATACGCAGGTGTGTGTTTTAAGCGTACGTGTGCGTGCGCGTGTGTGTGTGTATAACAAGTATTGCCAAAAGTGTTTTCTTTAAGTAAGAGGGTTATATATCTTTGTAAACAAGACTGCAACACTTGGTCGATATGTGATTATGTCGTACTGGCCTGTATTGACAGCATGTCTCCATTCACAGGCCACTGCGGGAAAACTTTTGCAATCCTCCAAAGATTTCTGAGCAGTGCAGTCCCAAACACCGAGTGGCTCCTTGTTGTGGACGACGACACACTGATCAGGTACATTTTCTTGATTGTAAAAATGTGCTTATTTTTTTTTGGTCTCCCCATTTTTCACTGTGACACAGTGCGTCGATCTTGAAATATCACCTTTTCATTTTTCTCGCCCTAAAAAAAAGAAGAAGTGAGAGAGAAATTAAATCGTATTCAATTTCGGAATTAAAGAGTTGTTTTTTTTTTAGCAAAATAAGATCCAGAAATATTACCATCCTTTTGAACATCTAAAAAAGCTCGGCAAATAAATTCAAGCCCAGCGCGGCTGTGCTTTGCAAATGTCGGGTTGGCCCTTCATGTGGAAGCCTCTGGATGTCTAGGCGTGCCCGAGGGAGCCCGCTTATTTCAGCCTCTGAACGGACGGTTTCGCACGACGTGTGATGATGACTGTGTGATGAGCTTGATCTGTGCCCTCGGCAGCCTCCCCAGACTGCGAGGGTTGCTGAGCTGTTACGACCCCGCTGAACCGGTGTGCCTAGGGGAGAGGTACGGTTACGGCCTGAGCCAAGGTGGCTACAGCTACATCACAGGAGGCGGAGGGTGAGTTTGGCGGCAGTGGTGAAACACGGATGCCGCAGAAGGGATAGTACAAAGTGTAACAATACATCTGTGATCGACAGATAACCTGTTTCAATTTAGTTTGTTGCCCGCTCAGGGGATCTTTTTATTTTTTTCGATTTGCCGAGTGCATTACAGTAAATATGCTCAATAAAAATTGGAGAATCCCATACAAACAGTTGATAGAACAGGACAGGGAGTCGATACTCGCAGGCGGAGACTGTTTGTTACTCCGAGAAAAACCTGTTGGGCTAGCACAAAGAACAAATCTATATTTATTGCATGCAAGTCAAAATGGACAAGCAGCACTGGCTGCGTGTCAGCTGTCAACTGTATTATAGATAAATCTGGAGCAGTGAGTGAGCGTGTAGGGAATCTCTATTTATGGACACTTTAGTTGCTGTGACTTTTTTCCAGTATGCAACTGCCAGAACTCCCAGAAACTATTTTGAGTGGGGATGGTGAGCCAAAAAGATTTCTTTGTTAAAGTGTAATTGCCTTTGTTTTTTTGAAGAGGTTCCACATCATTGTTTAAGCAGACGCAATACTTGTAAAAACCACATCCCTTCCCCCCAAATTTGATTTGCAGTTCCAATCCCTACTCCATCTCACCAAATGAATAATTTTAAAATTATAAATCCTGATGAGGCTTAGGTTGAGAACTGAAAGACATGCAAATTGCTGTCCTTTTCATGTGCTTCTAATCCGCTGTGTGATGTGTTTTTTCTGATGCCCATCTGTGTCACTATAGCATGGTGTTCAGCAGGGAGGCAGTGGTCCAACTCCTCAACAGTGGCTGCAAATGCTACAGCAATGATGCGCCGGATGACATGGTGCTGGGAATGTGCCTCAATGCTCTCGGCCTTCCTGTCACCCACAGTCCACTCTTCCATCAGGTTGTTTTTACACTCTAACACTACCATTCTTTCAATCTCTCTCTCTCTCTAAATCTGTACCTGACAAATACATTCTTTGGCTTGCTTCCCCATCACCTGTTCACCTATAAATATCTCCCACTACGCACAAAGACCTACAGAGGAAAATGTGTAAAAGATTGAAATCCACTATTAACACAGTTATCGAGAAAATGAAAATTCAGCTGAATTGCAGTAGCTATGTAGTTTTATATTATGTATTTTTGGGGTTTTGCTTGATTTGATACATATTCACTATGTTCATTCCACTGTTTGGTATTGGGGTTATGCATCATGAATACAGTGGATGCTCCCAAGTCAGAATATTTTTTGACTTTTTCCCCACACTGCTGACATGGCATGAATGCAGCATCATGCCACAATACAAACATACATATAAAAACTGATTTGTCCGTCAGTGGAAAGAAATTCCTGAACCAAAGGGCCAGTACCGCAAAGGCTCATTCACCTTTAGTCTTTAGCCTATACTCTGGAACAGTTTAAAAAACCACACTGGCAGGACTAAGGAGCCTATTTAGTCTGTAAGTGTCGAGTAGCTCAATAAAGTTTGATTTAATGTCAGGTGTGAGGCTGCCAAGGAGTGGCTTTAATTGAAATGAGATGTGTTCAGAGCCAATGATATGGATTACTGTCTTGTCAGAGCTGGATTTGAAAACGTTTTGTGAGATCCTATTTTGTATGTCATGCAAGCACTTGTGTAACTAGGCTAATTTACTGCTATCGGATGCTTTAAAAAACAAGTACATTTGTGCATCACCTGCATTACTAAGGACTGAGATGCTGTGAAGGCAAACAAGCTTACCTCAGGGTAGCATGTACTGTACATGGTATGTAGAACAGGTCCCAGGGTAGATCCTTGTGGTATCCCATGTGCTGTCTATGTAGTGAAATCATCAAAAGAGTCCAAAAAAGGTCTTGCTTCTTTTAATCTGTCTGAGAATTAAGTGGTCCACAGTTTCAAAAACTACTACTTACTAGGGCAGCTGCTAGGAAGTCATATAAACCAGTGCTTTTAACATGTCGGACTATAATAATTCCAGCACGAATGCCAGCATCCACAGCACCAGAACAGAGCATTCTGAAACTGAAGCAACAACATTGGATTCAGTCATCTATAAACCAGCTCTTTTATTATTGTTCCATGTCAAAATGTCTCGGTGTAATTTGGCTAACCCTAACAAAACCATGTGAGAGCCAGCAAGGTGTCAACCCAAGGTTTTCCTCCTACACCCCTGCACAGTCTGAAAAGATGGGCTTCTTAGCAGAGGTATGACGAATCGCCAGTGCACAGGACTTTTAATCAAGCACAGATTTTCTATTGAGCCACTGCACCGTTGTATTAATTTAACCATAAAGTATAGATCAGGCTGCAATCAGCCAGAAAACTAACATACAAATACTGGGGTTGCTCAGTTGTCGGTGCACATTGTCTGTTTGAAAACAATCTTGCACTTTCAGTCCCTCACTCTCGCTCCCTGCAGCACCATTACAGTCTCTTGTGAGTGCTTCCAGATATAAATTGCTGTACTTAATCTTACCTTTCAGGCACGCCCAGAGGACTATGCCAGAGACTTCTTAGCCCACCAGGTGCCCATATCTTTCCATAAACACTGGAACATCGACCCTGTGGCTGTTTTCAACAAATGGCTTCAGGACGACTTAAGGGCAAAACCCGTACATGGACTGAATAAGAGCGCTAAAACGGAGTTATAATATTTTTTGAGCACACAACTGGCCTGTGTGAATACATGTTTATGTACAATGTGTATGTGTGTGAGAGAGAGAGACAGCAAACAAGAGAGAGTGTGTATTATGGATTCATGGAACTGAAAGATTGTCCTTCATAGATGTAAACATTTTTTGTATTGTTAATGTTGATCTTTTAAGTGGGGCCATGCAAGTGTGTGTCCATGACTTAATATGTAGGTGTTTTTATGACTGAGTTGCATGGTGAGGTAATTTTTGGATATATGAACTTAACATGTGTATATTTATATCTCAAGAACAATCTAAACCTTACAGAGGGGCATATCGTCCTTCTCTGGGATACTTTATCTTTCAAGAAGTATCATTAATGCTGTACAATGTGCTCTATTTTGACATAAAAGTATAAATATTTGACTATGTTTTGCTTTTGCTTTTTCACTGGAGGCCTATGATAGGATTAAGACTAAACCAGTCATGTAAAAATGATGAACTTAAGTGAATTACACTATGATGAGGAAACTACAGCACGTGCACAGACTGGTGTGGCCGAACGGTAGCATTAAAACAGTTTGAAGCACTTTAATGACTCAAAGAAATGTACCCAACATATTTTTTTCGAGAAGGGTCAACTCGGACAGATATATTTCTATCCAAACTGAACTCTGAAAATTTGAATAAAAAACTTGAACTTCTTGAAAAGTCGTGAACATGTGCAAAATTAGCTATCCAAGGTCTGAGGTTGGAATTAGTTTTATCAACATCGGTCCCATTTTTCACTTCCTCTTTTTTTCCCTCACAAATTTAACTGTCGCACATAATTAATTGGCAGACTCAATGGTTTGCCGACTATTAATAAAGGTCTTTCAAAGACCTTGAGCCTTGGGTGTGGAATGAAACTTTTCCTCTGGCTGTTTGCCATACTGATAAGATCTGCAGTCGTACGGCTTAATTTACAAAAAGAAATTGCTTCTTCATAATGGTTATAAAAGCTTGAAAGAAAACTCTTAGTTTTATTTTTTTTTAAAGGCTTAATGTTGATGACACTTAATTATTGAAAATTTGAAATGTTAATATGGGAAAACTCATCGCTGTGGGACAGTGAAACATGTCACAGATTTTGTCAGTATCTGTGGTGCTAAATTTACACGGTTTTCACTTTCACACATTAAATTGCATAATTGTTACAAACGTTTGAAAGAAAACTTCTGGGTATATGAAAGGCCTAATGTTCATTAAACTGAGCGAATGAAAATTTGAAATGTTAATAGAGTCGAACCCATCAGTGTCGGATGGTAAAATATGTCACAGATCTGGTCAGTATCTGTGCTGCTAAATTACACTGTCCTAACAACCCAGCTCAAGTTCATGAAAAGCCTATTAGCCTCAGGCATTTGAAATAGGGCAATAAGTCAAGTAGACATTCCTAACACACCGATGGATTTGCAGGAAACATGTTATTTTCCTAGTGGGACTCACCCACACGTGGAATGATAAGTGGTGGTAAGAAATCCTCTGCATAATTCAGTTAATCCACAAAACATGCCTGCCTTGCCAGGATTTTAGTGTGTCAGCAACAGCATCCCAGTTAGGTAGGACTTCGTCGTGTGTTGAATTTATTTATTTTTTTAATCCTATAGTCCACAGCAAAAAAGAGGAGTGTATTCTTGTCAAAATATCCTCCATAACCTGTTTCGGTTAAGAGTCTGAAATCTTGCCGCATAAATATTGAGGTTATGTGTTTAGAAAGCGATTGACGAAACAAGTATTTTTCTCACATTGATTTTTTTTTCGATGTATAAACAATACATTTTCTTTTGCTTTTTGTACATTACATGGATTTCTAAATGTTTTCATAGCCTTGGTACAAACTCTTTTAAAAGGCAATTTGGTATCCTTGGTTGACACGGGCATTATAGTCTGTAGAGAGACATAGCAAGCTAAATTTTACAAAAATCAGCTTTGCAGCCATGAATGTGGCTTTGATGATCATTTTATTCTTCAATGGGATCGTGAATCATGGAAAAATAGAATATTTGCTTACAATACTTAATTCCAGTCATCTATGCTGCTGAATTACTCTGTGAGTTTTGTATCCTTTTATGTTAACATAGTTCTCATATTTTATCCAGTGAGGAGTTTCTGATGTGTTAATGGAAAGTTTTCCTTTTTTTAAAAAAAGAAAATGGGTGCCCCATACAGAGGGTGTCGTCCTCAGAGGTGGCCGACTCATTGTCTGCCAATTAAGCCTTAAAAAAGGGTTTTCTAGTTATTCCCTCAGTTTTAGCTTTGTTCTCTTTAGCTTGAGCTTCAATTTAAATTTGATTAAATATCCAGTATACGTGCTTATAATTCAGTATCAAAATCTCTCCATTTTCCTGGTTTTCTACCAAGTCTACCAGAGCACTAACCCTTATGACAAGCGGACACAGTGTGATATTTGCGACAACCATCCCTGAAGAGGGCCAAGACGAGACGTTCACTTTGTCCTTATTTACCTTTACCTTGATTCCTCCCTTTCAAGCTGTTCACTAGATTACAAATGAACTGTCCATGAAGTCCAGTTTCACCCCATAATTCACCGTCTTCGTAGGTAAAGACTTGAAACGATGCAATTATTTTTCACTGGGCATCTGTTGAGGGTTTAGAGTGTTCAGTTCGAGCTCTTTTGAATACTAGCGTGTTATCCTGAGATGGTTCACTCGGTGTTCAGCTATGGAGCAAGGGAGGAGAGGGCGACGCACTCAGCGAAATCTCAAATCGCTGTCAAAGTCGGTCACTGTGTCACCACTCAGTTTTCTCACATGTGGCCAATGTGTTTTCCATCCCTTCTGTTGGAACCGACTGGGGTAATATGAAGCCATGCGAGTCATCCACAGTAGAATTGAGCCTTAGCTTAGGTGAGGCCCAAGGCCCAAGGATGCTTACAGTTTAATTCCTGTCTCATTGAATTTTAATGTTTTCTCATTAACATTTGAATAATGGCAATTACATTTCTACTTGTGGATACACACATTGGAAGACATCTCTGTGAATCCTCCGTCATATTGGTTTGGTCTATTTTTTGATTGATTGATGACATCCAATTAAAGTGCGTATTAACATTATGTATTCGCAAGATGTTCCCCAGCAGGAGACATCTCTTTGATTGTCTATCTGGAATAAGAACGACATGATAGTGAATCTCAGCAAGGCTGGTGATTTCATTATTTACATGTACATGTGTGGTGGTGCCCTGCAAAGAAAATATGATTGTGCACAATACAGCACAGTGGTGTACTGTAGCAGGTTGCAGTCAAAGTGTAGCCAAGGACATGTGCTGAAAGTCATAAGGCTACTGGCCCTTTACTATCTGCAACGCAATAATGATTTTATGGCTGATTCCATAGTAAAATAAATATGCTGTCATGGTGTCAGGCTACTGATAGTGATTAAAATATTTTTGAATACTCATTCTCTGCCAGCTGCTTGTTCCAAAAGAAGATTGGATTAGATTAGATCAAATAAACTTTATTGCCCTTGCAGAGAAATTTATCTTCCACATGGAACTCACAAACGCAAGGACAAGAAACAG